>CM023828.1:255000-730000 GCA_013266295.2 Branchiostoma floridae x Branchiostoma japonicum
AACAATACCATGTACGTCACATGAAGTATGTCGAAGTTCACAACGTAACACTCAATAGACTACACAGTAAGAGCTTAATGAAATATATATCTATATACATCACTGAAAGGTTAGACAGAAACGTCAAGGTTTCGTGCCGTACAATCCAACATTTACATCAGCAGAGTGTTTGTTTGTTTCGCATAACCGGTAAACCGCCTTTAGGCGTAACACACCAGTTATGTACAGTAAGTACAAGCTGTGTAAGACTGGACTGTAGGGTTTGAACCACTCACACCGGGATCCGGAAGGACCCCAACTCTTTTCGATAAGTGTGGTGGGTTCTTTAACGTGGGGTGTGACTGTCCCCAAACACGGGACCTCTATTTAAGGGAGGGACGTCCCTAACCGAAGCTATGTACTCATTTCCACCTGAGTGAAGTGAGGAAAGTCGTGTAAAGTGCCTTTCCCAAGGGCACAAGATCGGTGACATGGCAGGGTTCGAACCCGGGACCTCTTGGTTCTGAGCCGAACACGCTGCCGTTCACGCCACACGACCCCGCAGTGTTAACTCTAACCCGCAAGAAATCCCCACCCTTCCCTACATGTCAGCTAAACTGGTTCAGGCGGGTGAAAAACGACACGTCAGCACATTTCTGGAGCAGGAGAAACTGATGAATTAGCCGGGTTACTTTGTTAGGCAAGATGAATTCTGCTCCACTTTCTCCTCGGGATTCCTGATCAAGGGAAAGTGAAAGTGGTCTTAAACCAGTTTAGCTGAGGAGCTAATCTTCCACTGGTTGTGACAGAGAAGACAGACGCTACGTACAGTATTTACAGTTCGTTGTACGGGGAAATTAAGACATCTTGTCAAGATGGTAGTTGTCGAAAATCGATGATCAGCACATTCACACATACATGTATGCATCTGACAAGGAGGGATTCATCACCAAGTTAGCTCACAAAAGACGTTAGAGTTTGCTGAAACAGAAAGTTCCAACTTTTGTCATACTTACAAGAAATAAAAGAAGTAAAGTAAGCACAAGAAATGCTCGGTTTAACAGTAGGATTGTTAAAAGTACAGAAACGGCTCATGACGAATCGGCACGGTTAGGGAACAAAAGAGGCCATCTACATCATGGCGGACCACAAAGTGGTACAGATAGTCTCAAGCTTCACCGTCTTAACGTACGGCAGTGTTCCTTAAAGATCACGTCATACGTCTTCACAACTTCTTAAAGGTAAAGTTTGGAGCACATCAAGACTAATGTACTGAAGTCGATTCCCTTATCTTTTATGGAACTGTGCGTCTCATTTTTACCTCCTGATACATGGATATCACTAACCCTTAGGTCGTAAAACACTCTAGAGCTTTTAATGTCATCCCCAAAGTAAAACATATCCAACCCTGCCCCTCCCCCTGGGGAATTCCCAAATGGGACCGTCCTAAATTAGTACCCCCAAACAGTCTGCTCGCTGTCGTAAATATCGATCAGCTGTCGGAGGATTTACGACAATTAGACGATTGATGGCCTGATGGTGCTCACGGTGAAAGCCGTTACACCACCGGCCGCCCGGCTGATGTGTATAAACTGTCTGCCGTTTTAGGCCGCTCTGGTCTGATTTTAAGGACAACATCACCTCTAAACCACAAAACTGACGCGAGCGCGCGGATAAAATGCGGGTACGTAGTAATAAATGATGATAAGATTTGGAAAAATAAGGTTAGTGATCACTTATGTTGACAGAACAATTGGCACAAGAGTAGTCATTTTATCTACATGTAAATACGTCTTCCCAAGGGGACCGTTTCAGCACGTTTCCCAATTACCGTCTGGTCCCCACGTCAGACTGTTTGACACATTGACGGCTGATGTTGTTTAAATTATAGGTTATTAAAGATGTAATCGCAGACGTGTGATCGCAGCTATGCCCGCGTGCTGTTGATTTTATCTACTCTAGAATACCTCACACTGTTAACCTGTGAGGAATGTTTAAAATATAAATGATTAGCGATACAGTCGTAGACGTGTGATCGTACTTCAGACTGTTTTCCTGTTGAAAATCAATGTTTAGATGACTTATAATTAACGATAAATCGATAAATCGTAGTGTTATAGACCCTACAGTACGTCACACAGTTTACCCGTTGAGAAGTGATGTTTAGATAATCTGGAGATTAACGATACAATCGCAGACGTGTGATCGCAGCTACGCCTGTGCGCTGTTGGTTTTATCTACTGTAGAGTACGTCACACTGTTTTCCCGTGAAGAAGTGATGTTTAGAATAAATAGAATACACATGAGATGGTTGATGATTAATGATACAATCGTAGATAGCTAATCATAGTTACGCCCGCGCGCTGTTGATTTTATCTACTCTAGAATACCTCACACTGTTTTCCCGTGAAGAAGTGATGCTTAGATGATCTGCCGTGCATAGCCTCCACCAGGCCTTCCTACGGGGGTATGTGGATCGTGGAATTCGGCAAAATCAGGGAATAGCTGGCCAGTAGAGTCAGTCCGCGGGAGGGTTGATTTCCCCCCTCCGAAGGCCAGTCAACCCCAAGGCGGCCAAACTCCCCTGGCAAATATTCTCCCTATTATAGCCAGCGTAGTTAGTCTGGTAGAGACTATATTTACCCGTGAAGAAGTGATGTTTAGATGATCTGCCCTGCACGCCAGGAAACCATGAAGGATCTTCTGTCACCAAAAATGGATGACTTGAACTGGGCTGCACTTAACTTTGGTGATTGATGATACAACGGTAGACAGATAGACTGGGCTTATACAGGCCAGTGCTGTTAGTGTTACAGTCTTTAGGGTACCGATAATCCAGGTTACGATATTGTTTAGATGACTGATGATTAACGATACAATCGTAGACGTATAATCGCAGTTACGCCGGCCCGCTGTTAGTGTTAGTGTTACAGTCTCTGTCAGGGTACGGATAATGTGGGTTATGCAGAACCGTTGTTAGTTTTAGGTGTGTTCTCTGTGGTACATCCTGATGTTTGATATGGTCCTGTTAAGATCAAGAAGATTAAACTTGTTTGTTTTGCTGAGTGATGATTAATGATACAGCGGCAGACATGTAATCCGGGTCACCCGTGTCACAATAGTGTTCTATTCTCTGCAGTCCACGTAGCAGGCCCCTATCGTCCCCAGAACTGTGCCTGTCTAGTTCTATGCCTGAATGGGTTAGGGTTAGGATCAGGCACGGTTCTGGATAGTCTCTATTGTATCCAGAACTGTGCCTGTCTAGCTCTATGCCTGAATGGGTTAGGGTTAGGATCAGGCACGGTTCTAGATAGTCTCTATTGTATCCAAACCCGTGCCTATCTAGTTCTATGCTGAATGGGTTAGGATTAGGATCAGGCGCGGTTCTGGATAGTCTCTATTGTATCCAAACCCGTGCCTATCTAGTTCTATGCTGAATGGGTTAGGATTAGGATCAGGCGCGGTTCTGGATAGTCTCTATTGTATCCAGAACCGTGCCTATCTAGCTCTATGCCTGAATGGGTTAGGGTTAGGATCAGGCATGGTTCTGGATAGTCTCTATTGTATCCAAGAACGTAGATTTGCCCCAGGCATGGTTCTGGATACAGGTGAACTATCAAGAACTGTGTCTAAGCATGGTTCTGGATAAAGCATCGTTCTGGATAAAGAACGGTTCTGGATACACGTGAACTATTCGGACCTACGCCACCATGCCTGAGCATGATTTTGGATACAGCACGGTTCTGGATACGAGTGGACTATCCAGAACCGTACCTGAGCATGGTTCTGGGATTCTGGATACAGCACGGTTATGGATACGCGTGGACTATCCAGAACCGTACCTGCGCATGGTTCTGGATACAGCATGGTTCTGGATACGCGTGAACTATCCAGAACCGTACCTGAGCATGGTTCTGGATACAGCACGGTTTTGGATACGCGTGGACTATCCAGAACCGTTCTGGATACGCGTGGACTATCCAGAACCGTACCTGAGCATGGCTCTGGATACAGCAGTCTCTCCTGGCTGATTTCCATTCCTTACCGAATAATCATGTGTTGATGGAGTTCATTACAGTCTGCTACTGTGCGCTGTATGTGATAGGAGACCGCTACTGCACACAGCAGATTACATCAGACCGCTACTGTACACAGCAGTTCGCCTCAGCTGCCAGGGGAGGCACTAATGAATGGTTCTAATCACGCTGTTTTATTAAAGCGGAGTTCCCGGATTAGACAAGCCTGATGCAGCCCGCACCGCCGCGCGCAGTCTGGGGAGCCAGTCATTAATCAGACCCGCCTAGTCATTAACGGTACCACATTTTACTCCATTGTCTCATTAACAGTACGAGTTTTGTTTTACTTTGCAGTGTGTTCGTTATAAATCATTACCTTCCATTTCTAAGAGTTGTACGTGTGTGTTTTATTCTACCGTCCATGGTTGACCTTAAGGACAACTGGGTTGGAAACATTAACACGATAGAAGAAAACGGGGAAACGAAGAAAGAAACAAAAAAGAAAGAAACAAACAAAATAGAAACTAAACTAGAAAGGTAACATTTTGCAAAGCAAATGCATAATGTTTACCTTTACATGGTCTTGACTAACAAACTACTGCTCTATTTAGTCTTACTCAAACACATTCATAATATGATGAGATGGTGAGAAGGAATTCCAGCTCTGTCCTGTTACAAAATGTAACCCAACACCACAGGGTGTCTGCTACAGCACCACTTAAGTTACCATGGTGACAGACGCCTGGTCAATGCCAGAGCAAAAACAATATGTTTCCTTCTGCGAAGGTAAACATAAAAAGAAAAGAAGAAAGAAAATGGAAACTAAACTAAGTACGACATGTCTTCTCTCATCACTTGTACTTGTAGCAGCTGCAGGTCCAACCTTCCAACAGATGGTTAGTGCACTTAAGACGTTTTCCCAGTAGACGTTTTTATGTAAGGCCGCAACAGAAGCTCTTAAGCAATCAGATCTCATAAACCTGAAATCTACAGCAGACGCTAGCCGCATCTCCTCCGCGGAGGCGACATCACAGGTGAACATGACTTTCCCATTACAGGAATGTCCGCGGAGCCTGTGATCCCATCAGAATGGGATGATGGGAATCTGAATACACGACGCCGTGCTGGTAGCCTGGGTACCAAACCTTTGGTCGGCTCGGCGGTAATTTTTCGGCCCCGGCCTTTACCAAGCACAGGCGAGTTATGCCACGGACCTATCTCCAGCTGGTTTTCCTGTATCCGCTGACTTCCTGTATTACGCTCAGTCTTCTGTTGCCGCCGACCCAAAGACTTAAAACCACCCCGAAGCGCGGTAATTGAGGCCTGGTTGGCGGCCCCAAACGCTCTCGGCGCCGGAGGGATAGCGCTGAGCTCACGGCGGTCTGGTAACCAGGCTACGCCGTGCCGGCTGTGGAGGAGAGTTCTAATGGACCTGAGACAGAACCGCGGAGTCTCAGACGGCATCAGAGTATCAGCGTTAATGCGGCGCCGCTACCTGTTGTGTGATTGGCTGATGCTATCCTTACCTTCATGTACGAGTTCTCCTTGTTATCCCAGAGCCAAGGCCACTCTCCTGGCCGTGTGGCTAGCCGGGACCAAAGCGTTATCACCAGAATAATGTGCGGAGAACTTCATAATTAACTACTGCAATATCGCAATACCCACATATAAAATGTCAGAAGACTAAGTGTTTCCTCCTAGTTATAACATGTACTTAGTTTAGTTATTAGTGTATGTCATAACTAGTTATTAGTGTAAATGGGTCTCTGAGAGTTACTGCTGTTGTTGTTTGCTACACATCCTTAGCTTCACTGTACAGATGCTGTGTAATAAAGTTCATTCAGTCACATTCGACTGTATGATCAGTCCATGCAGTCTACATAATGCCTTGTGTTGATAGATGTCGTGTTCTATAGACTGCACTTACGTATTACACAATCCATGCACACTGGGAATGAACCCAAACTCGGCATGAGGCTACTGACAAAGCTGGGCCTGGAGTATTTCTAGTCTCTATCAGACTAACTACTCTGGCCATAATAGGGAGAATATTTGCCAGGGGAGTTTGGCCGCCTTGTGGTTTGACTGGCCGCGCAGTTAACTAACCCTCCTGCGGACTGACTCTATTGGCCAGCTATTCCCTTCTTTTGCCGAATTCTACGATCCGTACCCCGTAGGAAGGCCTGGTGGAGGCTACGATCCCTACCCCCGTAGGAAGGCCTGGTGGAGGCTACGATCCGTACCCCCGTAGGAAGGCCTGGTGGAGGTTAGAGTATTTCCTCAGAACTATGCGCGGAGAACGTAACGAAGAGCAGCAGCTCTACCGAATGAAGTAAGTGTTTGATGCATTTGTTCAGCGGCAGTGCCATCAGTAATAATGATGCGGTAAGCCGGCGGAACGCACGGTTTCTTTCTGCACATCTACAAGATGAACGGCTGTGTGCTTTTCCTGTGTTATCTCATCAATCCCGCCGCAGATCGAACGTGAACTTGATCGTTACCGTAAGCCCATAATCATGCCGGCTGCTGGGACTGGTCCATCAATAACGCTACACTCCGCTACATGGGAGACTACCCGCTACACATGTCGCCATTATAGACTGGGGCCGTTTTGCTACATCATCACAGACATCAATGCTATTGACTTTATCGAGACTTGGAAACCTACGGGAATAGTAAGAGTTGCTACACATGTAGCCATTAAGGGGCCGTCACATTGTGCGAAAATCGATCGGCCGACGAGTCGGCGAGGTATAAACGACATATATAATTTTTATTTGCTATATTCAGATCATTTACTAATGATTGTACAAATCAGTGTTATACAGCTTGAGCTTGATGTACATGCTGCGAGGCTGATTTTATGAATAAACTGTTATTCACGGCAGTAGTACGCCCGATGTTTCGTCGAGCATCGCTCGAATTTTAGGGATCGCCGGCGATTTTTAGGAGTCGGCTGAAGCTCGCTGACACGTGAAACGTGTTCTTAACATCAGCGACTAGTCGCTCGATTTTTGAGGTCATAGATGTATTCCAAAGCAATCGCCCGAGCCTCGCTCCATGTGACGGGGACGATTTCTAAGCCAAAAATACACGCGATCCTCGGTCGATCTAAAATCGGGCGACCTTTCGGCGATCAACAAATACGGCCGAAGCTCGTCGACAATGTGACACAGGCATCAACAACGCTACACTCCGCTACCCGGGAGAACGGTTGCTACACATGTCGCCATTATAGACTGGGGCCGTTTTGCTACATCATCACAGACATCAATATGCTATTGTATCAAAACAAGCCTCTATATGGTTTTAACGCTATTGACTTGAAACCCTACGGATATAGTAAGAGTTGCTACACATGTAGCCATTATAGACTGGGAGCGATTCGCTACTTCATCACAGACATCAAGACATGTATGTTCCTTCATCAAAACAAGCTTTTACGTAGTTGTAACACTATTGAATTTATAAAGACTTAACGTACGGGAAGAGTAACAGTTCCAACATATGTAGCAATTTGAGACTGTTTTGCTACATTATCCCAGACGGCAGCATGCCCTGTCATCAATTAACTAGAGATTTAAAACCGCAGGGAACAGTTGTCACACATGAAGCAATTTGCACGTGTGACCGTTTCGCTACATCATCCCCCGTGAGAGAACCTGTTACACATGTAGCGGTTTGAGTCGATGCCGATTTTGCGACATCATCAGGGCGGCTAATCCCTGCCCGTCCGCGCACATCTATCTCCCCGGCGGTAAGTGGCGGGAGATTCCGGCAGGAGACGGGGCTTAACGCGCCGTGATGCCTACTCTCCAAGCAGAGGTTTGGGTTTTGGGCTTATTTTTGGCGTGTTTTTAGGCTTTTTTATCGGGCTTTCTTTTTTCACTGAAATTTTCTTTTTATTGGGTTGGGATAAAAAAAAAATTCAGTGAAAAAAGAAAGCCGGATAAAAAAGCCTAAAAACACGCTAAAAATAAGCCCCAAACCCAAACCTCTGCTTGGAGAGTACGTAATGCCGGCTGTCGTGCCGGAGGTTCACCGTCAGGGGTTCGCGATATCTGCCGTCGGACACAACGTCACAGTAAGTGTAACATTTCGGTTTGATGTACGCATTTTGAGAGGTCAGTATTGACGATGGTGGAATCCTAATTTGCACCAGCGCTACTGTATCTACACTGTTTCCTGCGTGACTTGTCGGAATGATACATTTGCTTGATGACGGCACAGACACAGACACACACACACACAAACACTCACACAGGGAGACGCACACACACACACACACACACACACACACTCACACATACACCAAAAACAGCACTTCACTTCCTTTGTACTTAGATCTGAACACGCGCCAGTTCATGATCATCCCGGGAAGTTTTACTTTTCACCCTAATCATCTTACGGGGCTTCCCGTTCCCGTCCGCGGCGCAAATTGAAAGCCGCCCCGGAATGCTGATGTTCCGCGCAGGTCGGACATCACTCACTCTGCGGGATGTCCCACTGCGGTGGTGATGTATGCGTCATTAATGACCTGATGTATGAGTCTTGAAGGAGCTGATGTGCGAGTCTTTAAGACTGTAATCACCTGAACACGTCTCAGAAGGCTTCCCGTGATTGTCTGGTAGTTTCGAACCTTCGCTTCCTCAGGCACTGTTCTGGATAATCCACGCGTATCCAGAACTATGCCTGGGGGCAAATCTACGTTCTTGGATACGCGGAGACTATCCAGAACCGTGCCTGATCCTGACCCTAACCCGTTCAGGCATAGTTAGCTAGTTAGGCACGGTTCTGGACACGATTAGCCGTGTACGGAAGACTGATGCGCGCTCGCGCACGGAGGTCAGAAACCATTACCTCCTCACCGGTCCCGAGACGCCGATGATCTATGTGACTTTAAGGATCTGATTTATGAGTCTTTAAGACGATAACGACCCAAGACGTTGCTAAGGGAGATCCAGTAGGGTTCATCAATGGATACGCTTGCCCTACGTGCCTTTTACCGGATAGCTACCAGGCACAAACTTTGAGTCTAGATGCATGTCGCAGGCTTACTTCTTTACGCCCTTTCGCTACTGTTGTAAGTCTTCTTAAGTACGTATGTATCACCTTGGAGATCAATCTTACGTGGGTATGACGGGAAAGGTCACGTGGGAGGGCTGGCTTGAGTCGTCTCCAAGCAGATGTAGGGTTTCTGTTTCCTTCTGCATAACTTTTGGTTACCATACATGCGTTTTGCAGATTGTCATTACTCAGACAGTATAATACTAGTAGTCTGGTGGGATTGGCTGCCTGTTGCAGCTACAGATGGGAAATCCTCCCTATCCCATGGATGTCCCAGTGCGTCTCACTAATACATAGGTAAGCAGGTTGGTCCGATGGGTTTTTAGCCATAGTTGTCTTATGGGAACATCTTACCTTAGACCTGGGTTCCTCCTGTGGTAATGCAGTCTTCTTCTCCTTCTTCCTCTTCTTCTTCTTCTGTCGGCTGCTACTTGCAGGCAACTGTGAGGTTTTTCTGGCAAGGTTGGCGATCTGCTTTGGTAGAAAATAGTGCAGCATGATCTAAATGGTTTCCAATAGTGTTTTGTATACGTTTTTTGCTTTTATTCTTTATTCAAACTATGGTTAACATGGCAGCAGTACATAAACAAAAAGATTATGGACTGCTGAATTGTATTGACCGTACATGTACATAAAAGAAAGCAAGTGAAATACTATACAGGCACGAACAGAACATACAGATTCACGACACCAACAATATACAACTAAGTCTGCAGTTGACTGTTATAGAGTCTGATAGTGTGGTGCAGAAACGATCTCTGCAGTCTGGAGGTTCTTGCTATGGGAACCCTGAGTCCTCCCGCATTCTGCTTGTAGCTGGCATTCAAAGAGACCAATTTCACAAAACAATTACGTCAAAAACCTGTAGGACGAACAGTAGGCAATAATTGGTCACTTTGAGTTTGACCACAAGTTACGCCATGAAGATGTACACGAATATGCTTCCCGTAACCGCAGGACAAAAACCATTAAATGTCTCAAAGAATGGCCGTAAAGCCATGAATAGTTGAGACGGTAATCTGGAGCTTCGGAAGGAGATTTAACGTAACGCGTTTTTCATGGAATTCCCTGCGGGGTTCGATCCTGTTCACTCTGGGACTCAAAATGAAGCTGATATTTCATAAAGATTGTATAGCATAGAGAGACAGAACTGTATAGGCTTCGTCGGAACGACGTCAGCGAGTGGATCATTATTCATCTGACGAAGGTTGACGAGTTCGACCGAAAATTTATGGTGAGTTCCTTCTTTGTGTTGGACCAAAGCTAAACTTTACCATTATGGAATCTACCAACACAGATGAGCTTTCATTCTAAGAACTGTATAGGTTTGTACTATTTCCCTATTTCATACACTTAAGTGCTGTAGAAAAATTCATATTTCTAATGCAACTAGACAAATCTTCCATCGAAAACATATCTCTTCTTGATCTCTACTATAACTGAAAGGCGAGGAGAAGGTGGCATTCATTCATCCATTATATATAGATATAATAGAGTGAAGTGTCCATTGAAAGTTCAGACCAGACATCAAGATCTGTGACGAAACGGTTCGTAGGTAAAGCTTATAGTCTACAGGCTGCACCTTAAAGCCGTACACGCAAATGCCCCTTCACAATCCGAGCGTGACATACTATTTAGAACAATCCACTTAGACAAACTGTATAAAGGTAGAACAAGGAAAGAGGTATTCAGCCATCTCATGTCTACCAGTAACGACCACACAATAGAAAAACTATGTGAATTTATCTCCAGTTGCTTTAAAAAGAGAGAAGAAATCTTCAAGGCCTAGATTAGATAGAATGTATTCTCTAGTAGTTGTTAAGACTTTTCGTTATTCTTTTTCCTTCTATCCTTTATATCATGTTGCTCAATATGATGTACATGTAACATCACACCCTGATGTATGCATTTAGCCCCATGGGCATGAACATACAATAAAGATTCAATATCAGTTTTATTCAAAATCGACTGGCATGTCACACACCCAATATCACATGAAGTATGTCAAATTTTCGCAGACACTGCACGCATTACATTAACTATCATTAAAATTACAAAATTTCTCAGATAGAATTTTTTTTAAATCGTGAATTAAACATCATATTACAAGCTGTACATTAAATCATAATGCCATCAACAATAGACTCCGGTTATTGAGTTGACTTGTAACAGGAGGCCAGAAATCTTTGAATGGAGCCATTTCATAAATCTTTCACACGGCACGAGACCTCAACAGGACCGTTATCAACATGGCGATAATAGTCGTGCTTTTCAGCTAAATGGTCCTGCAGGATTCGGTCCATTGAGCAGCGGTACATCAAAGATAGTTCCGCCGATAGACAATATCGATTACAGATCAATAACTGGTCAGAATGTCCTGTTTCTTCCCTAGTTTATCATTCCTGGTGACGGTTGAAGACAGGCTTGTATGTAACGATTAACATGGTATTACGGTACGGTTGTCACGCGAGCATTCTACACGTGATTTCTTGTAAAATTTAATCCCGTTATAATTAACTACAGGGCACAAACCAGAGCTGTGGGCGGAATGCCGATAGAAAATACAACCCAGAAAACCCTTAATTCTCCGTAATTACCGCCCTGCTATGGGTCTTTGAGAAGGTATTATTAACATGGCAGGGTGATAGTTATCCCGTCAGCGCGTCATACTTTTTAACCAAGGATATCACAGAGAAGCCTTATACGGGGAACACAAAGGAAAGCTTTACGCAGAATGGTGATTGAAACTTCAGACCAGAAATTACGATCTGTGCAGAGTGCCCCATTATGGACCAAAGTTATGAACCTTTGATAGAATACTTACCGTGGTAAGTATGATAAAGTAAGCCACAGGCGCGTTTTACATGTGATTGTGGGTTGGATCCCGTTAACTAACGGCACACAAAAGGAAGCTGTGATGGGACTGAAGATAAAACTACAGGCCAGAAATTATAGACTGTTCAGAATGACCCATTATGGACTGATTTTATTCTCTCTCAAATCCGAGAGAGAGAGAAAGAGACAAAAGATCGGAAATCATTAAGTGTCCGGAACGCCCCATCACTGCAATAGTCTATGGATATTTCAGACGATGATCACGAATTTACGAATGTTTAAGACAGTGAAATACATCGGAAACTTCAACAGAAGACTCAGCATGATCTGATAATGGTTGACATACTTCCATTTTACTGTCGTTATCTTCAATCAGTCTCTTTGACCAGCAGACACAAAAGAAGCTCGCTGTTAAAGCAGATAAAGAGACAATAGGGCAGAAGCCATTAAGTGTTAAGAACGTCCCATCACTACAATAGTCCATGGATCTTTCAGATGATGACCACACACTCACATGTCATAATGACCGCCACAAGCCCCTTTTCATGGTAACTATCTTGAGGGGTTCATTCTCTCTGAATAGGTCGTCGATAGCGACAATAGACCATAAATCATTACGTGTTCAGAATGTCCCATCTCTGCAGTAGTCTGACTCCTTCAAACAATAGTCACTTTGAAACGCGAGGTCTGACAATGGTCTCCGTCCGTGCTTTCACCACACTGGGATTAACTCTCCCTGACTAGCAGCTACAAAGGAAAGCAGTGAAAGTATCGCATATCTAACTGTATTCACCGTTAGTCAGTATATACTGGGCTGAGATGTCCTCCCCCTATCCTGAGATAAACACTGGTAACAGTTTTACTGTCGCCAAGATAACGGTGAACACATGAATCTTTAAGACGGTAAATACACGCACTTAGAAACAGGAGGCTTCACACTGGTTACCATCCGTGCTCCTAGCACGCTTGCCTGGTGGGATTCATTTCCTTTGACTAGCAGGTACCCGATTCACATAGCGTTTACAGTAGATACTGGATAACTGTTTTCATCGTTAGTCAGTATATACTGGGCTGAGATGTCATTCCCGCATCGTGAGATAAACACTGGTTACTGTTTTACTGTCGCCAAGATAACGGTGAACACAGCGCTTCTATATAGCAGGTACAAAGAGAAGCAGTTAAAGTAACGCCTGCAAAGGGACAATAGATCGGAAGTGATTACCCGGTCCCATTTCTGCAGGCAGTGTGCGACTCTTTAAGGGGCCGTCACATTGTGCGAAAATCGATCGGCCGACGAGTCGGCGAGCTCTAAACGACATTTACGGCAGTAGTACGCCCGATGTTTCGTCGAGCATCGCTCGAATTTTAGGGATCGCCGGCGATTTTTAGGAGTCGGCCGAAGCTCGCTGACACGAGAAACGTGTTCTTAACATCAGAGACTAGTCGCCCGATTTTTGAGGTCATAGATGTAGTCCCAAGCGATCGCTCGAGCCTCGTTCCATGTGACGGGGACGATTTTCAAGCCAAAAATACGCGCAATCCTCGGTCAATCTAAAATCGGGCGACCTTTCGGCGATCAACAAATACGTCCGAAGCTCGTCGACAATGTGACGCAGGCATAATTGTGGTAATGACTTGGCGACAGGCGGCATGACAAGCCACAATACTCTCCGTCACACGCGCGTTTTACCGTGATTATTTAGCCTCTACCAGGCTTCGGAGAGCGGCTGGGAAGAGTAGAAAGCGGCCAAAATACACAGATAGCGTCCGGACGCGGCAAACTGTACTCTCTCGCGGACCAATTC
Organism: Branchiostoma floridae x Branchiostoma japonicum; assembly: GCA_013266295.2. Lineage (NCBI taxonomy): Eukaryota > Metazoa > Chordata > Leptocardii > Amphioxiformes > Branchiostomatidae > Branchiostoma > Branchiostoma floridae x Branchiostoma japonicum. The sequence goes on from CM023828.1 coordinate 268,703, forward strand.
CCCTGGCGTGCTATCTGTGTATTTTGGCCGATTTCTACTCTTCCCATCAGCTTTCCAAAGCCTGGTAGAGGCTAATGATTATCCTGTGGGCTTTAGTCTGCCTGACAGGCGAGAACAATGGAAGTGTAATCGTGACGCCTGAGGCAGGGACTCCTGAGGCAGGGACATTAACGACCTGAAGTCATTAATGTAACGACCTGAAGTCATTAATGTTTCAGACGGTTTGCCGTGAGGCGTAACAACTAGGCACCTCTTGTTTCTGCGTCTGTTTTTGGGTGTTTTGTATGTCTTATTTTTAGAAAAAATGGTGCATTGTTTCAACGATCTTGCTGAAGTACAGCCTCACGGCGCCCTTTTGCCAACAATGTAGACTAGCGATGTCTAAATCTGAACGACTTGACTCCATGAATGTTTCAGACGTTTTTGTACAAAGTGTATGGAGGCTTAACCAACCAGAAGCCTGTTGTTTCCGCGGCAGGTCTGGCTCGGGTGTTTGGGATAGCTTTTTATTAAGCGGTGTGTTGCTTAAGCGAATACCTGGCCGAGTTACAGCCACATAACGCGCTTTTGCCATGGATAAACATTAACGACCTGAATTCATGAATCTTTCACACCTTTTGCGATGAGGCGTAACAACTAGACACCTCTTGTCTCTGTGCCTTTTCTCTGGTCTTTGAAATAATATGCTGTTTCAGCGAACAGCTTGCCGACGTGCCATTGCCATTTACCCCGATAGAAACTACCGAGGAATCAGCCGTTACGACCCAGAGTTCATGAATATTTCAGACGTTTGGTGAAGTGATTCTTCGGTCCGCGGCACCGCTAGTTTCTGTGCCTTCATGCCTTAGAATACCAGAGCTATCAACCAAGGGTGTTAAAAACTCATTTTTTCCTAGAACTATCGTAGAGTGAAACTCGCTCCCACCAAGTACAGTAGGGGCATCGTTACTAGATAGTTTTAAACAATGTTTAGAGTCAGACGTACAAAGGTTAGGTGTAACAGGTTGTCCGGTGTAATGTAGCCAGCTGCCGTTGCGCCGCGTGCCTGCGAAGCTGGTGTGTTACAATACAGTATAACCATGGAGTTATAAAAGTTCCTTTTATAACTCCATGGTATAACAGATATAGATACAGATACCTGTTTTCGGTCGTGTGTCTGGGACATGTTTGAACTGCTGTGATATGTCATCGGACACCTTGCCGAAGTAAAAGTCATGCGAGGCGCTTGTAATGTCAACAGAGACGCCGAAGCCTCTACATCTTGCATTATTGAATGCTTCAGACACTGCGGGTTGAAAAGGTTCAATCTGAAATCCTCGCTGCTCTGCCAGTTTTCGGGACGTGTTTCGTACATCTTGCAAATTCTACAACGCTTCGCTGAACGCTTTGCAGAAGGTACAGTCACACAGCTCGCCTTTGCCAACAATGGACACTAGCGAGTGTTGAACCTTAGCGCCCCCAGCTCGTGAACGTTTCAGTCGTTTTGTGTTGAGGAGCGTCCATCGGAAACCGGAGGGTTCACGGAGACAGTTCGGCTGTCAGCCTTTTGTCAGTAAATCGTTCGTTCGTCTGAACCGAGCTCCGCAGCGAGAATACTGTACATATGGAAATATTCGCGGTGGGTTTATTTTCTCTCCACCGTGAATTTATGACATTGTGATTTGTGAATATACTGTATTACAGCATTGTTACATAACCATTTTCCCGCTTGCCATATAGCGTCACGAGTTAATCACGTGGTAATCACGTGCCCAGCGGGTGCCTGTCCACGCGCGTAACTCATGCCGTCTGCACACTCCAGGCGGCGTCATTTTCCCAAAGTGCGCCGCAATCATGTCCCATAACGTGCTATTATAGTCTTACGTTCCTCAAGATTGGCTATAATACCAGCCCTTCTAGGTATGAGAGGCGGGCGCACATCTAGCTGGTTTTAAGCTTTAAAAGCTGTAATTTACCTGAAGTGCACTAAAGCGGCCCGTTACGGTACTGTGTTACACAAAAACGGCTCAATTCACAGGCGCAGCGAACGACCTGCTGTTCACTAAACATCTGAACGGTACAATTTTCTGAAAGTTTGCCTTAATTACGTACCAAAGTGGCGCTATCGTAGTCTTATGTGAGACTTAAGGGCTCCAGTTATCTAAACGGTATTTCTGTCTTAAAGTTCACTCAGTGGAAAGTTTCTATTATAGTCTTGGCACGAGCAAAGATGGATTAATCCTTATTGAAGACTTTCACTTCGGAAGAAAAGAGGGATTTCATTGGCAAGGGGACGGCGCCTAATGTTAACACAGCTGTTTCAGTTTATTTATTTCACCAGCAAAAAACACTCAGGTACATAAAAACCTTTTTCAGGCGATGCTGGGCATAAAATAACGATTAACAAACTATACAATTATGATACAACATACGATACAAAAAGACGTAACAAGAAACACACACAATTACCATTTCGATCATGACATCACAAGTCCTGAATAAATTTTATCAGTCCCACAGTCTTACGTTGTTTCACTGACAGGTTGTTCCACAGTTGGGGGCCGTAGAATTTTTTAAAAAACTTCCTTCGTAGCACTTCAGGCTTGTTAAGGGACAGTTCAACTGATGAGGATCCCAGCTGTGACAAGACAGATGAGTTTTTACTGAAGCCCACAGTGGTGAGGGACCAGCCGTGCTGACACCCACAGTGGTGAGGGACCACGGTCAGGCGCCAGTTGATTGATGGTGAATATCAGAGCGTGTCTTCACTGTTAGACATGCAGGAACGAAGACATTAGCTGATAAATAGCGGCCATTCGCTCATGTCGGGATATTATAGCAGCTACGCGTCCAGATACATCGATATTCTAATAACATCATTCATTTCAGGCCCCCGTATATGATATTGAAACCTGTATTGTAAACCAACAAACACAGTGATGGGTGGATATCATCTTTTCACTTTTTTTCCTTTCTATATCTCACCCCAATACATTCTTGGTCCAATAGCATGCACAAATATGGCCTAACTGAACATCCCGTTCCTTTGGTTGCTGAAGCCATAACTTTTATAGGATTGTACATCAAACCCATCCAATCTTACGGACCTGAAGTGAAGCCTCCCGTTTCAGTACAGCTTTCACAGGTAAGGCGCAGCTGCTCACATATCTCACGTTAATTCTCGTGATAGAAGTGATGTCAAAAGCAGGAGTATCTATGGCACCTTTCAGCACTGACCATGGTCAAAGCCTAGTCCGTATCCGTACAGTAAGGATATTAGAATGTGTCAGCGGTTTTCTCTTGTAGCGGTGATGTAGAAACCGTACGCTAAGGCTAAGCACACCTGATACTGGTAATAGAAGTGACGTGAAAAGCAGAAGTATCTATGGACTCCATTGGTCAGCACTGACCATGGTAAGTACCTGAACAGTAAGAGTAGTAGAAGTTGTTAGCGGTTTTCTCTTGTGTTAGGAGGTAACGGTGATGTAAAACCCGTATGATGTGGCGCAGCTGGTCCCATTATCTCACCTTAATCCCCGCAGATGACATCGTTTATAGAAACAACTGCAGAAGGAATAAAGTTGGTAGCAGCAGCTAAGGTATACGTAGCAGTGAATAAATTCTAAAGTAAAAGTAGAACCTGTATTGTAGAACATGTATTCCTTAATAGCCACCGGCAAGCTCAAGAAAATCTTTGCAAATAATTAATATAATAACTTTGTTAGTATTGACAATTTTTACGTCTTGGGGTGGTGGGTCTACGGCGCACTGGTACATGTATGTTAACTTTGTGTATCTAAATGTTTACTTTGTTGTTGTGTGGCGCTGTTAATATAAGTTGTAAACTTGTGTGCAGCGTCACACTGTCCTTGTCATATTTTGATGTTCTTTGATTAATAAAAAAAATGTATGGTATGCTGGCGATAGGAGCAACTTCAGAAAGTTGGTAACGTGAGTAGTAGCTAAGTTATTAGGGAATAGATACTGGTCAGGAGTAAAAGTAGCTACGGTCCCGTGTAGAACGGAAACCATGCAGTAAGTAGCTAGCCTCTACCAGGCTTCGGAAAGCGGCTGGAAAGAGTAGAAATTGGCCAAATAGACAGATATACACGCCAGGGGATTGGTCCGGGAGAGAGTACAGTTTGCCGCGTCCGAACGTGTATATCTGTCTATTTGGCCAATTTCTACTCTTTCCAGCCGCTTTCCGAAGCCTTGTAGAGGCTAGTAAGTAGCAGGGAGTAAAACGTACGTTAGAAGTTTCACGGACTTTTACACATTTCTTTTAATAATTATATTTCTGCTTATTTTAGGATAGTGAGGTAGAGAAAAAAGTAATATGTTGGTCTGACAGATTTAAAGCCTCCTATACCTCAGCATTCTTTGAATATTAGAAAAAAAACTGCACGAAACAGCGTAACATCCATTTTGCTACAAGAACAATGCAGCGAGCACGGAATGTTGCAATTTCAGCGCAGGCAATTTTACTTAATGAAAACGGCCCCATTAGGCGTACAGACCGTATATCCTGCTACATATGAGATCGCCTTGTTGCAATTTTCTCCTCCAGACAGACGCTTGGCTCCAGATTGGTAAATGTGCCACATTTGGCTACAATGGCCTGAGATATTGCTACAAAATGGCTTTTCTGTTGACGGCGCCATAACGTCACAATGGGTTCAACAGTTCGCTACATCTTTTCCCACCCAGCGGTTTGCTACACTTGCCACATTTAGTCATCCGAACCGTTTCATTACGAGTTTTCGCTGCTTAATTATGAGGACTGTAGATATCTCATTAATTAATCTCTCACAATTTTTCTTGTCCTTATTACGTTATTTTATTTCCTCTTTGCGTTGAGGTTTATTATCCGTTGCGACTCGAATATAAGCAAATAACTTGAGTCTGTCGTCACTCTGTGTTGCTAAAAAATGTTGATATAATCAGAAAAAAAATCGCAAATTGTTTTTTTGCTGTGATTCCCTGATGTGAATCGACACCTCCAGCTGCAGGCGTGACCTTAATTATCAGGACTGGGGATACCTCACTAATTTCTCACAATTTTTCTTGTCTTTATTACGTAATTTTCTTTGCTCTTTTTGTTGAGATTTATTGTCCGTTGCGCTGCCAATATAAACCTGAATCTGTCGTCACTCAGAGTTGCTAAAAAATGTTGATATAATCAGAAAAAAATCGTTTTTTTGCTCTGGTTCCCTGATGTGCATCGACACCTTCAGCTGCAGGCGTGACGCGCGATCCGTGTTTTCCTCGGAGGCGTTACAAAAATCGATTCCGCGTCCTGGCGAGTTTGATCACGGAGCCGACCGGCAATCTGTCCCGGCGCGGGCGGCCTATCAAGGCTAACGACGCGGAAATGCCTGCCTCACATTGTCGACGAGCTTCGGCCGTTTTTATTTGTTGATCGCCGAAAGGTCGCCCGATTTTAGATCGACCGAGGATCGCGCGTATTTTTGGCTTGAAAATCGTCCCCGTCACATGGAGCGAGGCTCGGGCGATCGCTTGGGAATACATCTATGACCTCAAAAATCCGGCGACTAGTCGCTGATATGAAGAACACGTTTCACGTGTCAGCGAGCTTCGGCCGACTCCTAAAAATCGCCGGCGATCTCTAAAATTTGCGCGATGCTCGACGAAACATCGGGCGTACTACTGCCGTAAACGCTCTCTCTGTATCTTTGCTGTACACCCGCTCTTTGGTGTAACACACCAGCTTCGCATGCACGCGGCGCGGCGGCAGCTGGTTATACCACACCGCGCGACCTGTCACGCCTAACCTTGGCACATCTATTACCTCCAGGCGTTGTTAAAGCGAGGACACCCCTACCGTTCCTGTCACGCGGAAGCACAAGTCTGCGCGTAATTAGACGCCGGGGTGATGGTTTTGGACCGAACCAATAACAGCTACATGTAACGACCCGACAACCGGAGAGAAACGTGCCGGGGCTGTCCTTTGTTCCTAGAGCATTGAAACTGTACTACCACTCTGGCAACTGATTCTTACAACAACTCCATGTTGCAACTTACTGCTTCCCAACATTATGCAAATCATGTATTAATAGTTGCACTTAAGGACATAATATATATTGCCCGTAAAGTGTTTTAATTCGCATTTTATAATGCTTGTAGTTTTTATCTACTTGGTGTATTTTAAATATTCTCATAATTGTAAATGTTGGCTCAATTCATGTTTTGAATTTTATCGAACATGTCATGCCAATGTCAATAAAGCTAAATCTGAATCTGAAGCCGGGTTCGCAGGCACGCGTCGCGGCGGCAGCTGGCTTTATCATACAGCACGACCTGTCATAAGCACCAGTCTGTACGTAATTAGATGACGGGGTGATGGTTTTGGACCACGCCAATAACAGCTAACAACGCGACAACCGGTGAGAGACGTGCCGGAGCTGAAGCCGGGTTCGGAGGCACGCGGCGCGGCGGCAGCTGGTTATATCATACCGCACAACCTGTCACACTTAACTGACGTTGTTAAACTTAAAGCGAGGACGCCCCTACAGTACTCGTGCCTGTCATAAGCACCAGTCTGTACGTAATTAGATGCCGGGGTGATGGTTTTGGACCAAGTCAATAACTGCTATTAAACGACCCGAGAACTGAAGAGAAACGTGCCGGTACTGAAGCTGGGTACGACCTAGCCTGGGTACCAAACATTTGGTCGGCTCGGCGGTAATTTTTCGGCCCCGGCCTTTGTACCAAGTACAGGCGAGTTACGCCTCGGACCTATCTCCAGCTGGTTTCCCTGTATCCGCCCCCGAAGCGCGGTAATTGAGGCCTGGTTGGCGGTCCCAAACGCTCTCGGCGCCGAAGGGATAGCGCTGAGCTCACGGTGGTCTGGTTACCAGGCTAGATTGATTCGCGGAGTGGCAGTTTGGAGAGCGATGCTGATACTGAACTAACAGACTTGCAGCGGGCTAAATGGTATCCTGTAATTTAGGGGAGCAGACAGACAAGAGGCAGTTCGATAACTGAGCGCTTTGGCAGGTAGGGGTTTGGCAACGTTGGTTGTAACTGTGAGTTGATATCTCGTAACGTTTTGTACACGCTGGCAGACAGATATTATATATGGCAGCTATGGACGGAGCTGTAATTTAGATGAGCAAGATGCCAGTTCAATACCTGAGCACTTTTCTTCATTTGCAGGTAGGGTTTTGGCAGCGATGTTTGCAAAGTTGTTGGTTGATGTGTCGCGTGTTGGCAGATACAAACGTAGCTACCACTGATATAAGGCAACTATTCTAATTTAGAGCAGCAAGCAGGCGGCCAGCTCAGTACCTGAGGTAGGGTTTTGCAAGGAGCTTTCATGAAGGCGTTGATGAAAGCTCCTTGGGTTTTGGCAGCGCTGGGTGTGAATGTGAGTTGATATGTCTGGACGCTCTGTTCAAGTTGGCAGGTAGCTAGATACAAAGCTGCATTCATGCTGTACTGTAATTCAGGGGCCGGTTCAATACCTGAACGCTTTGACAGGTAGGGTTTTGGTAGCGCTGGTTATAAGGGGGTGTTAGTTTCTATGTCCCGAAGCTCATACGGTTGCCGACACTGATATGGTAGAGATATGGACAGAGCTGTGTGCATGCCGTACTGTAATTTAGGGGAGCAAACTACAGCCAGTTCAATATCCAAGTGCTTTGGCAGGTAGGGTTTTGGCAGCGCTGTTGCAAAGTTGTGGGTTGATGTGTTGGCAGATATCGATACAAATGTAGATATTACTAATATATGGCAGCTATAGCCGGAACTGTATGCATGCCGTATTGTAATTTAGATGAGCAAGCGGCCAGCTCAATATCTGAGCACTTTGGCAGGTAGTGTTTTGGCAGCGCTGGTTCACGGTAAATGTGAGTTGATATGTCGCGAAGCTCAGTACAGGTTGGCAGATAGATATGGTAGCTATGGCCTGAGCTGTATGCACTGTAAGCACTAAAAAATGTAAGTATATATTATCGTATTAATGTAAATAACTGTATATTTCACTAAGTATGTAATGCATGTAACTATGTAATATGTATTCCCACGCATGTCTAACGATTTTCATCTTTTTCCCCAGGGTGTTCCTTAGTAATAGTCTTTGACTAGTCGGGACACCCTGGCTTCTTTGTAAGCCGAAATGAATAAATAAACGCTGTATGCATGCCCGCTACTGTAATTTATATAGGGCAGCATTGCAAGCAGCCAGGTCAATGCCTGAGTACTCACAGGTACATGTAGGGTTTTGGCAGCGCGTTTACAGGTGATTGCAAACATGTTTAATGGCACTGCACGCTGTGGCTGTAAATATGTGCAGATAAGTGATTCAGAGGAGCAAAGAGTCTGGTTCATAACTAGCCTCTACCAGGCTTCGGGAAGCGGCTGGAAAGAGTAGAAATTGGCCAAATAGACAGATAACACGTGAGGGGGCTGGGTCCACGAGAGAGTACAGTCCGGACGCGGCAAACTGTACTCTCTCGTGGACCAACTCCCCTGGCGTGTTATCTGTCTATTTGGCCAATCTCTACTCTTCCAGCCGCTTCCCGAAACCTGGTAGAGGCTAGTTCATAACCAGGTATTCTGTTGGCAGCACTGGTTGTGAAGTTGTACGTGGATATGTAGTACTGGTTAACATTCTGGGGACAGCTAGCAGTTGACAGCGCTGCTCCACATTGTGTCATCTGTATCTGTATCTGTATAGCCGGTATAACCGCCCTTCGGCGTAACACACCAGCTTCTGTATCTGTATAGCCGGTATAACCGCCCTTCGGCGTAACACACCAGCTTCTGTATCTGTATCTGTATAGCCGGTATAACCGCCCTTCGGCGTAACACACCAGCTTCTGTATCTGTATAGCCGGTATAACCGCCCTTCGGCGTAACACACCAGCTTCTGTATCTGTATCTGTATAGCCGGTATAACCGCCCTTCGGCGTAACACACCAGCTTCTGTATCTGTATAGCCGGTATAACCGCCCTTCGGCGTAACACACCAGCTTCTGTATCTGTATCTGTATAGCCGGTATAACCGCCCTTCGGCGTAACACACCAGCTTCTGTATCTGTATCTGTATAGCCGGTATAACCGCCCTTCGGCGTAACACACCAGCTTCGCAGGCACGTGGCGCGGCGGCAGATGGGTACATGGCACCGAACCGCCTGTTACACCTAACCTTTGCACATGTTATAGGCTGCCGCATCTATCTGTGCGTTCTGTTGCCGCTAATCCGTACGCTATGTATAACACTGTATTGGCTCTGCCGCTCATCTAATCCGTACGCTGTGTGTTTCAGGGTGCCGCTAAGCCGGCCCGGATTATGAGTTTCAGGGTGATGATAATCTTAGTCATAGCCAGATTGTGAGTTGGTTCTGCCGCTAATCTAAGCCTGTGTGTTTCAGGGTGCCGCTAAACCGGCCTGGATTGTGAGCTTGCGATGACGGATTGGGCCGAGAGGCGAACGTAGGCTGGATTTGGCCTGGACGTAGGCTGGATTTGGCCGGGGCGTAGGCTGGATTTGGCCGGGACGTAGGCTGGATTTGGCCGGGGCGTAGGCTGGATTTGGCCGAGACGTACAATGTAGGCTGGATTTGGCCGGAACGTAGGCTGGATTTGGCCGGGACGACTTCTCAGGCCTTCTGAACGTCACCAGCGACTTTGGAGGGATTCTTTAACTTGTGTGAAGGCTGATAGACAGGATTTGAGCATCATTAGTGACTTAGGAGGTTCGTTGTAAGTGTGAGAAGACTGAAAGGCTCGATTTGTAGTATCTACCAGACTAACTACGCTGGCCATAATAGGGAGAATATTTGCCAGCGGAGTTTGGCCGCCTTGTGGGTTGACTGAAATTAACCCTCCCGCGGACCGACTCTACTGGCCAGCTATTCCCTCCTTTTGCCGAATTCTACGGTCCGTACCCCCGTAGGAAGGCCTGGTGGAGGCTACTCGATTTGTCCGGCACGCCGTCTGCTGACTGTCACGTGTGCCATGAGGGGTAACAGCGGAGTCCCAAAACTACGCGCTGCGAGAGGAGGAAGAGATCAGAGTCTGTGGAAATGCCTGTAGGAAATGCCAGGGTTTGCGTTGAACGCGCGGCGAATGTCTGTGAATGTCAGCTTTATTGGACAAGAGCGCGACATATTTCGGATGGGATGGTAACGTCATCCATGGATCTGAGGAATCGCAGAACGGTTTATCAGCAATCTTGAGTCGCGATCGCGTCTTGGATCGCGTCTTAGACTCAGTTCTGCTGAAGGCGGCGTGACTGAGAAGCGAGGACCGAATTCTATGGGAAGTGTGTACCGCGGGCTAACAGGAAAGGGTCGGGTGTGGACAGGAAAAAATGTGAGTTTTGTTCAGAAACTGTGATGGAGAACCGCGTACGACAGTCGCAGAGAACGTACAACAGTCGCAGAGAACGTACAACAGTCGCAGAGAACGCCGCGCATCGTGATGAGGTAATGATTAATTCTGCACGCCCTGCTGCAGACTCAGAGGAGCGTGTTTGTACACATATAAACACCTGCGCGCCGTGAGAATATGCATGGAGAGGTGCGCTTTGCCGTGCTGAGTCTTCACACAGGGACGGTACATTGTCTATCCCGGGAGTGGTGACTCCGTACTGACATCCACACTGGTGAGGGACCACGGCCAGTTGTTTTATCAAGGAGGTTCTTGGTTTTATGAACCATTTCCGACAGATATTTGCTCTGCTGAGTCTTCACACAGGGACGGTACATTGTCTATCCCGGGTGGTGGTGACTCCGTACTGACATCCACAGTGGTGAGGGACCACGGTCAGTTGTTTTATAAACCATTTCCGACAGATATTTGCTCTGCTGAGTCTTCTTCACACGGGGACGGTACATTGTCTATCCCGGGCGGTGGTGACTCCGTACTGACATCCACAGTGGTACGTGACCACGGTCAGTTGTTCTGATTGTGTGCATACAGATATATGCACCTGTATATATATATAAAAATATGGAAGTAGAAATTGAACTGCTGACGTTTTGTCTGCACACCGGGACGGTACATTACTTCTGCCGGGTGGTGGTGGCTGTAGCAGCTCTGCTGTGGCTCCACACGGGGACCGTCCATTGTCTCTCCTTGGGGGAGGTGGCTGCGCTGAGGACAGCTGCAGTGGGGAGAGGCCGGTTCTACATCAGTACCGGAAGTGGACCGTACCATGTGGTGACGGGGAACGGAATACCGACTCACGCACTGGGCAAGTCTTTGTGGCTGTGGCCGGGGTTCCACAGGACACCGCCTATAGTAGGGAAACTTTCACTTTCTTCACTTTCACTTAGCCCTAACCTGACACCGCCTATAGTAGGGAAACTTTCACTTTCTTTTCTGTACTTTCACTTAAGCTAACATTAACACAGGACACCGCATATAGAAGGAAAACTTTCACTTTCTTGTCTGTACTTTTACAAAACCTTAACGACCTTCTATAGTAGTAGAGAAACTTTTTATGCCTTTCCTGTACTTAAGCTTCTCTTGTCGCCTACTTCAATATGGCGGCCACGGTTGTCTATACGTCACGCGCAAAATGTAGAGAAATGGGCGCGATTTCTATAACGGCCTAGAATGTTACCTATCGCAGTGGGGCAGTATACCTCCATGATCTCACGAATGTCGTATGCAGAACCGTGCCTATGTAGTTTTGTGTCTGAATAGGTTAGGGCTGGGATCAGGCACGGTTCTGGAGAGTCTCCGTGTATCCAAGAACGTAGATTTGCCCCAGGCACGGTTATAGATATGCCTGGACTACCAGAACTGTGCCTGAGCATGGGTCTGGATCTAAAAGCACGGTTCTGGATACGAGTGGACTATCCAGCACCGTGCCTGAGCAGGGTTCTGGATAAAGCACGGTTCTGCATAAAGTACGGTTCTGGATAAAGCACGGTTCTGCATAAAGTACGGTTCTGCATAAAGTACGGTTCTGCATAAAGTACGGTTCTGGATACAACAGGCCCACAATGTTACCTGTCGCAGCGGGTCAATATAGATCTCCGCTCACAGTAGATGGACGGGAGTTTCTGACATGCATTTTACATGACGGCAGTTCGCTCATAAGCACCCGGTTTGTCTCAGCAAAGTTGGTCAATTTTCAACCATTAATAATGCAAAGTCGTCACCTAGTTCCATCCCAAATAGCGGCTCCAGCGATGGTTTCCCATTAATTATTTTGCCGAAGTATTCGGACGGTATGACCTAGTCATCTATCCCTTCAAATCAACACATTTTTTTTTCATATTGATTCAAATTTTGATTGCATTTCTGTTTCAACTTATTAAAAATATCAGAAAAACGCCATTGGAACAAAGGAAATATATACCATGGATCCAAAATTGGGTATATAAGGATGTGTAAAAGGGAACTCATTTTACAAATCAACTACCTCAGCTTTGCACATCAAAATAGAAGAAACGAGAAACCAAAGATTTTTACACATCCGAGAAGTCTCTTATTAGAGTTCTGAATTTCTTTTTTATTCGTTATTGTGACAGGGTGTCTGCTACAGTACCAGTTACCATGGTGATAGACGTCTGGTCCAGGTCATTGGCTTAATTTGTTTGGAACAGAGGGAGAAGGGGAGGAAGAAGAAACAGAGCAAAATAATACTTTTTCCTTCTGCGAAGGTGAACATAATAAGCTGAAACCTGACCCTCTCCTTGGAGAGTAGGTAATAATAAGCCTCTACCAAGCTTCGGAAGGCGACTGGAAAGAGTAGAAATTGGCCAAATAGACAGATAACAAGCCAGGGGAGTTGGTCCGCTGGAGAGTATATTTTGCCGCACCCGTGGATCGCAAAATGTGGCGGGCTAACTCCCCCGGTATACTATTCGTATTCCCTTTATTTTGGCCAATTTTTACTGTTTTTTCAGCTATCCGCGGTGCCTGGTAGAGGCTATAGGTAATAATATGATATCAGCGCTTCCTAGCCAGCCCAGGTCGGAATGATTGCGGAATCTACTCCCGGGAGTTCCCGGGAGTGATGACCCCGGACCGTTATTAACCGAGCCGCTGGGGAAATGCAGAATTAATACGGAGAAACCGGCGGAACGCCTGATTAACGCTGTTTACCGCTGGCTTCACTCATCATCATCATTCATCCTCCAAAGAGGTGGAGCATACAAAGTTAGATCTCCAGAACTGCTTGTCGTTCATTGCTGAAATAAGTTCCAGGCCCTCCAAGCCTGTTTCAGTTTCTATAAGTTTCTTAAGTGTTATGTTTGGACGTCCAACCCTTCTTTTCGTGTCAGGGTTCCAAAGTAGTAGCCTACTGGGCATAACTGGAGCGGGTACAGGACATCAGGAACACAAACCACTGGCAGAGCAGATATTGTCTAAAACAAACAACTATGACAAAATTATACAAAAGTCTGTTTACAGGCAAATACTAGTATCCTGGGTTAACCATCCTGGTTAGTTTACGTCCGCTGCCACAGTCGCTACCGACCAACCAGACGTAAACTAACCAGGATGATACCCAGACTAAAAGACTAGCTCTTTTGGGAAAATCCTTCACAACAACCCTGGATTCGAACTCCCAACCTTCAGAACAGCCCGGGATTCGAACTCCCAAGCTTCATGTACAGGCCCCACCAAGGACAGCGCACGTTTGGAGGACACCCGAGGTTTCCGGTGATGTTGGCCGAGCCTTGACCCGTGTAATTTCCGTTGCAAGGACAGACGGCAGATCGTCCCTGCTGCCGCCGGCCCGCGGAAATAGAGGTCGCGCCTGGTGGTCGGAGTCGGTCGATATCCGGGCGGGGATGATGAGGATGGATGGCGCTAGGATGGCGCTACAGATCAGCTACGATGGCGCTACGATTGAGCTACGATGGCGCTACAAATCAACTACGATTGAGCTACGATGGCGCTACAAATCAGCTACAATGGTGCTACGATTGAGCTACGATGGTGCTACGATTGAGCTACGATGGTGCTACGATTGAGCTACGATGGCGCTACAATTGAGCTACGATGGTGCTACAATTGAGCACGATGGTGCTACGTTGAATCCCGCTGAAACCATCACCAATTATACGACCAGATGTACATTTTTTGTTTGTTCATTTGTTTGTTTTCTCACTCCCTTTTACCGATTTTCGATCTGCACAAGTTTGTTGTAGTTTGCTGTAGTTGGCAGGTCGATACATGTAAGTGTGAGATAAAGTTAAGGCATGTCGGAAATATTGACTCCCCAGGAAACACTCCGTCATCTCCTCCGAGTCTGTAGGCAGATGGATGTTCGGATCGGCAGCGGGGATTTCTCGCGCCATTTAGCGGTTTGCCAGAGGTGCTGATGTTGCCGATGGGAGGGATTTTGTTGCCATCCGTTGTGCAGGCGGGGTCGATATCGGGCGGGAACGCGTGTTAATGTCAGAAAGATCGACTCCCGCGTGCGGAGACACTGCGTCATTCTCTCCGATACCTTACTCTCCAAGCAGAGGTTTGGGTTTTGGGCTTATTTTTGGCGTGTTTTTAGGCTTTTTTTTATCGGGCTTTCTTTTTTCACTGAAATTTTTCAAAATCCCAACAAGAGTACGATACCTGAAGCAATCGCGTGGTCTTTGTGCGCGATTTTCATAGTGGGACAGTTTTGTCTTGTGTCCACAAAACAAAACAAAACAAAACAACAACAACAACAACAAGAGCAACGATTTTTGAGCAGGCTCCACACCTGCTGTATGATTTTAACTCCTGGCGTCACCACCACCACATCAACAGGTCCCCACTTCCCCCGTCTGCAGCTGCCGCGTGATGAGCGGGTCACGGGTTACTGCAGATTCCCGTCCAGATTAACGGCGTTCGGAACAATCAGGGATAGACTAGGCCAGCTGGGGCCACGGCTACATGTAGTCTGGGGCCCGGGCTCCTGAGGATGGTTTATAAGGCTTTCTATACAGATTAACGGCGTTCGGAACAATCAGGGATAGACTGGGCCAGCTGGGGCCACGGATAGTCTGGGTCCCGGGCTGCTGAGGGTGTACAGGTAGCCTACATGTAGAACACGGGCTCCTGGAGGCCCTGGAGGTGGTCTATAGTCGGCGTTGGATTTGCATACAGATTAACGGCGTTCGGAACAATCAAGGATAGACTGGGCCAGCTGGGGCCACGGCTAGTCTGGGAACCGGGCTCCTGAGGATGGTATATAGTGGGCGGGAGATTTGCATACAGATTAAAGGCGTTCGAAACAATCAGGGATAGACTGGGCCAGCTGGGGCCACGGTCTAGCCTGAGGTCCGGGCTTCTGAGGACGTACAGGTAGCCTGAGGCCCAGGCTCCTGAGGGTGGTTTATAGTGGGCGTTAGATTGCCATACAGATTAAGGGCGTTCGGAACAATCAGGGATGTACTAGGCCAGCTGGGGCCACGGCTAGTCTGGAGCCCGGGCTCCTGTTGGTTGTCTATAGTCGGGGTTAGATTTGCATACAGATTAAAGGCGTTCGGAACAATCAGGGATGTACTAGGCCAGCTGGGGCCACGGCTAGTCTGGAGCCCGGGCTCCTGTTGGTTGTCTATAGTCGGGGTTAGATTTGCATACAGATTAAAGGCGTTCGGAACAATCAGGGATGTACTAGGCCAGCTGGGGCCACGGCTAGTCTGGAGCCCGGGCTCCTGTTGGTTGTCTATAGTCGGGGTTAGATTTGCATACAGATTAAAGGCGTTCGGAACAATCAAGGATGTACTAGGCCAGCTGGGGCCACGGCTAGCCTGGGGCCCGGGCTCCTGAGGGTGGTTTATAGGCTTTCTAATTCTATACAGATTAAGAGCGTTCGGAACAATCAGGGATATACAAGGCCAGCTGGGGCCACGGCTAGCCTGGGAACCGGGCTCCTGTTGGTGGTCTATAGTCGGGGTTAGATTTGCATACAGGTTAAAGGTGTTCGGAACAGTCAGGGATAGACCGGGCCAGCTAGGGCCACGGATAGCCTGGGGCCAGGGCTCCTGAGGATGGTAAATAGACTTAGCCAACGTGCTGGATCATACACGGCCTAGTCTGGAAACCGGGCTTCAGAGTTTGGGAAACGTTGTGTCGGTCCTTCGGTCCTAGACACGTTAAACAACCAGCTACACTTCTCGGCCTAAAGTTTACCCAAACCCCTCAGGCTCTTAGTAAGTTCTCCGCTGAAAAGTTCGCATTTCCACGGGAGACTGAAATCTGTGAATCTCCCGTCGCGCGAATGTCAGCGTCATTTATCACCCGGAAATAAACATCGGAAAATCGAACAGGTGTTCCATTCTGAATCTCCCGGGGAAGTGCGAGCTGTCAGGTCGTCACAGCGGGGAACGGCTCCCATAACAACAGTAACTAAAGGGGTGTCAGATTACCCCCTGCCCCGTCCTCTCGCGAGAGTTGCCGCGGGAAATGTCACAAGAGTTGCCACGGGAGATTTGCGGATCGATCACGAGTATATTTACTTCATATCAACTCTGTAGCCGTGAACCTAGCAGCACATTCGAGCCCTGGAGGTTTTTATTTTTCCAGTTTTGACCTCAAATGCCTCAAACAAAAGGTGACACGTTCACAAGAAGATTGGCCGTTTTGATATGAAAGTTTCAATTTGATATCGTACCTAAAAGACACGAACTTTTCCCAATAGAGCTAGTACATGTATTTTCCTATAAACAGACTTTCAAGTAGAATGTTGTCATAGTTAGATAAGGAAGCTTCTCTGTTTTGGACAAGACTGAATCTGTTGACTCTGAACTATACTGATGAACGTCTATCACATATTTTGTTAATTAAGTTACAAATAGGAAGGAGGAGGGCCCTGTACAAGGCAATCGAACAATGTAACACCTTTACCCTGCTAGGCATTGTGGAGTCCCATCGTCATATAACATCAACAGGGTTGTATACTGGTGGCAACGTCATCACAGAAACAAACTCAGAACAGCGTCGGCTGAGCATCCATGGGTTTTATAAGGCCATTTTAGCATATTCCGCCTGTCTCATGTGCCGTTATTTACCACCAACCAATCACAGTTGATGATTCATTCAATGGCCCATGCTATCCAATCACATTTTATGATCCATACACAAAATGTAGTGATGCATAATCAACCAATCACAATTAATGACTCATCTGATTACTTGTAGATATCCAATCACAATTAATGATTCATCAGATTACCTGGAGCTATCCAATCACAATTAATGTACAATAATCATTCAACCAATCGCAGTTGATGACCCAGTTAATGATCCCTAGTTAGCCAATCACAATCGCTGACCCGTAAGATTTTTATCAATGTGGACTTTTATGTCATCAAATACACCTGTATAAAAATTGTACCTGCGGGTTTCAGTTGAAAATTGTACCAGCGCAGCGAATTTCTGTTATTTCTGTACATTCTGGTTTGTGTTAAAAATTGTACATTCCGGTTTCTGTTGAAAATTGTACATTTTTGGTTTCTGTTGAAAATTGTACATTCTGCTTTCTGTTGAAAATTGTACATTCTGGTTTCTGGAAAAAAATTGCACATTCCGGTTTTATGACGCCGTTCACTCTTATATTGTGCTTGCCCCACATTTACCGTTTGCGGTTCGCAGATAAGAGGCGACACTAGACTGACATCCTGTGCGAAACAGTTCGTCCCAACAAGCGTTCATAACGGATGAAGCGCGAGGCGTTTAACTGTGGAATAACGGCTCTGTAACGGCGACGGAAATTCCGCGACATTTATTAGGGAATCAGGAGAGAGCCGACATGAGAACTAGCAAGAGTTTCCAGCCACAAAGTGCGATGGAGTTTTTTAAATCCAAAACCGTGCTTTACCAATGGCAAAGCCATGTTCAGGCACGGTTCTGGATAGTCCACGCGTATCCAGAACAGTACTTTATCCAGAACCATGCTTAGGCACGGTTTCTGGATAGTTCACGCGTATCCAGAACCGTACTTTATCCAGGACCATGCTCAGGCCAATCCTAAGTCTGGCATCGAATGTGTCGATCTTGTTATTAGCGAATAAGAGGCTATTGCTAGTCCATCTACTAACAGGAAGCAACATCTTTAGGACACTGTGGTATGCCACACGCAATCTAGAGTCAGACCAGCACTGTAGTCAGACCAGCACGTCGGCAGAACGTACTGTGCCTCGCAAACCCGATTTTTCACGTTTTTCGTAGGATGTTTGGTCAACGTTACATCAAAATTTTGCCTGTTGCAGACGATATCTTTTCCTATACAACATCTGAAAACTACAGACAGGCTGTCGACCTTATATGCTGTAATACAACCTTATATGAGACGTTCTGCCAAAGTGATATGAACAATACATGACAGGTTTCGCGCAGGTGCAGTACGTTCTGCCGATGTGCTCACTGTATGTAGTCAGACCAAATTATAGTAGTCGCTATCTAAGTTTTGACTGTATTTCTGTCTCTGTCGTACCCCAGAAACAGCCGCACATCTACCGAGTGCAGCGAAACGCCACGTTTGCCTCCCAACCCAGCTGTCTGCCGGACGGACCCATAGGTCAGTTATAGAAGGGTGACTTATTAATGACCCTACTACGAATGATTTATGTTTATTA
Source organism: Branchiostoma floridae x Branchiostoma japonicum (assembly GCA_013266295.2). Classification (NCBI taxonomy): domain Eukaryota; kingdom Metazoa; phylum Chordata; class Leptocardii; order Amphioxiformes; family Branchiostomatidae; genus Branchiostoma; species Branchiostoma floridae x Branchiostoma japonicum. The sequence goes on from CM023828.1 coordinate 287,230, forward strand.
ATGACCCTACTACGAATGATTTATGTTTATTAATGACCCTACTACGAATGATTTATGTTATTGTAAACAAGCATCGAAATTCAGCCTTGTACGTCACGGCTGCCAGTTATGCTGTTGTTGATACAAATAAACCAATAAACAACAACAACAACAAATGACGTGCTCTTCTTTAATACCAGGTTAATGATCTAATGTACTGTCCTTATCAGGTTTATGTGCTGTTTTGGTCGGCGGTCCGGGGTATGAGGAAGCATTTGTGGCATCAAACCGCTGCACGTAAAAGAACCCAACACACTTACATGTATCGAGAAGAGTAGGGGTGACCCAGTGTGCTTGGTGTAGAGTCTTTCATGCCGTTATTGTCTTGTTTACGATTTGTAACGTGCTGTTTACATCCCCAGGCATGGCGGTGAGTGGGGTGCCGATCTACAGTCCTTACGTCACAGACAGCTGCTACGACGCGGGTTTACTGTACGAGGCGGGAGGATTTGACCTCTGTAGCGGCCACGTGGACCCGCCCAGGAACTACCACTACCACGTCATACCCAACTGTCTGCTCAACCAATCACAGGTCAGTACCACTACCACGTCATACCCAACTATCTTCTTAACCAATCACAGGTCAGTATCACTACTACGTCATACCCAACTGTCTTCTTAACCAATCACAGGTCAGTATCACTACCACGTCATACCCAACTGCCTTCTTAACCAATCACAGGTCAGTACCACTACCACGTCATACCCAACTGCCTTCTTAACCAATCACAGGTCAGTATCACTACCACGTCATACCCAACTGTCTTCTTAACCAATCACAGGTCAGTATCACTACCACGTCATACCCAACTGCCTTCTTAACCAATCACAGGTCAGTATCACTACCACGTCATACCCAACTGTCTTTTTAACCAATAACAGGTCTTTATCACTACCACGTCATACCCAACTGTCCTTAACCAATCACAGGTCAGTACCAAGTACAGTAGAAGTATCGTCATTAGATAGTTTCAAACAATGTCTAGAGTTAGACGTTCAAAGGTTTGGTGTAACAGGTTTTTCGGTGTGATGTAGCCAGCTGCCGCCGCGCCGCGTGCCTGCGAAGCTGGTGTTACGCCGACGTGCGGTTATACCGGCTAGTATACAGATACAGAATACCAGTAGCACGTACTGTAACCATGAAGGTAAACCTTGCTGTAACTACCTTTTCCTGCTGTTTCAGGTACCGTCGGACATTATTGGCGTCGCCTTTGACGGGTTCCCCATATACGGTCCCCGGATGGAGGACGGCACGACCTTGACCTCGGCTGACCTGGACGAGTGTCATGGCCGCCTGGCGGACGGAAGGTACCGTTATCACGTGACCGCGGACTTCCCGTACTTTCTGGGTTGTTTCAAGGGCGTCGTGATGGACGTCAAGGTCAAAATGGCCGCCTGTAAATGTTCCGGTCCCATCAACCCTTGCAATCCACCACAGAGGAACGTATACGATCTGATCAGCGCAGACAGCAGCCAAACGCAACGAGAGTACAGGTTACAGATTGATGACGACACAATCGCGTGCAGTTTGGTCAGTGAGGTTAACCCTTCGCCCTCTCCCGCCTCCGCTAGGAACTGTAAAATATCGTCTGCGATGTCATCCGTTGTCATGGTTACGGGTTTGGCGCTCGGAACGATGTCTCTGCTACAGCGATGAAATGGGATATTCGAGCAGTATCATATGATATGATATGCAACAAGCTGGGTTTCCTATAGTTGATGAGTTTGACACATGCAAGCCTTGTCTGGGTTTCTGAACATCGTATCGTCACAACGCTAACAAGACTGGCTATGAAAACATACATTGCCATGGCGACGGTGGTTGCTGTTAGGGTTATTGTTTGCATGGCACTGCGGCCCTGCCATCATTTCCTGATTTTGAGGAAGACTTGGTACCTATACAGATACAGTGCACTCCTCCACTGAGTGTATAGTGAACGAGCCCCGGGGTCACAGAAAGTAGGGCATCCGGGGCAGAGAGGTCTTCCCAAAGCAGGGTCCCAAAGGTTTCCAGGAATGTGGGCATAGATGTGGGTCAGAGACATGCCTGTGGACATTCCATTCCTGTGGACAAAATGCCTGTACGATTTCTAGAATAGCACACAATACTGTACCATTAGGCTCCTCCCTGAGACGTCGCCAAAAAGAAAGTCAGACCAGTCCTGAAGGCATGTCGCTTGTTCAACAAACAATTGTGTTCAAACCAAGACCCGTAGTGGTTTTAATAGGCACGGAAAACTGTAGAAGAACACGCTAGAGTTTCTGAGCGCCTGCTGCATACTGGTACTGGCAGTTCTATCATGCACTACTGCGGGTAAACAACAGGGGGCGCAGTTGCACGGGTGAGGCCACATCCACTGCCCGTGGCAGGATGTGTAACCAAAACGACTTAGAGTTTCGGAACAAGTGTTGGCATAGCAATAGAAACGGGCTTCCAGGACACAATGTTGAACAACAACTCAGTTGTGCGATATCTGCAATGCAGTCAAACTTGTCTATTATATAGTCCCCACTCAAGGAACTAGAAAATGGCCACTGTAGACAGGTGGTCGCTATAGACAGGGTCCTTATATTAGGCTTGGGTCAAAATAATCTGTGACCACAATAAAGTGGTCCTTATGCGGAGGTGGTTATTAGTACATGTTTTACTGTACTTCTTAGGACATTCACTTTTGCACAGGGACACAAAATACAATTCATGGTTTACGATGTCTAAGAACTAGTGTTGCTGCAAGTTTATATTGACAGTAACATACTCTGTATTAAAGAAGACACATTTAACTTGAAAGTTAACCTCAATGTTCCATGCATTCTGTAAACTACTCTGTAAATAGTAAGTAATTAGAAAGTAAGATAACTTACAGTGTCTTCCAGCAGCTCCTCAATGATCTGTGTAAAAGGTGAACATGAAGAAAGGTGAGCACTGATCAGACTACAGACTTATTATTTAATTTATACATGTCAAACACTAGGCAGATAGCTAAGGGGTCTCCAAGCAGAGGTTTGTGGCTTATTTTTGGCGTGTTTTTAGGCTTTTTTATCGGGCTTTCTTTTTTCACTGAAATTTTGTTTCATCCCAATTTTTTCAGTTTAAAAAGGCCCGATAAAAAGCCTAAAAAACACGCCAAAAATAAGCCACAAACCCAAACCTCTGCTTGGAGAGTAAGGGGGCATCGCAAATTTACGAGTCCAAACGTAAAAAAGTGGTGTAAACACAGAATATATCAAGACAGTGAGTGTCATGTTGAACATGTTTATGTCATTTACTGTACATTTTGGAAAGCGTTTCATGCAGCAAAAAAAGTAGAATGTTTACGTTTTTCCAGGCGCCCCCCTCCCCCCTAATGACGAAAACACGTTCGTGACAAATACAAGAATTTCTACCTTGTGCAACTTAGTACCCCGTGTCCACGTCTAGCGATATAATAGACGGAAAACGAGCACAACAACAACAACAACAAAATACTTTACTATCTCTGCCTTCTATACATAACTTATACCTGAATACAATGTGACCAAAAAATGCCCTTCACCTACCCGTTGTTTGTTCAGTTTGTGAACCTCCAGGTCGCCGTACTGACTACAGAAATAGGATGACGAGGCGGCATGCGTCGCTGGACGAACCTCGCCTTCTACGTGGACTTTTAGGAAATTCATGCAAACTAAAGCCTAATTTAGAAGTATCACTACAACCAAAAGCTACACAACGTTTAACCCTGACGAAACTATAAAGGAAAAAGTAAGGAAATATGAAGTAGAATGTTGACTTATCGCCTCGGTGACAGATGTTGTCGTCTGCCAAAAATTATTTTGTTGTTCCCGCCTGCCGCGCAAGGGATGCCGGTCGTGTGACGTCATTTCCGGTCCGGCCGCCCAGCGGTGGAATCCGGAAGTGCAGTTTTCGTTTTATTTTCGAACAGACAAGCAATGTAGCACTATCACTCAATTAAACATAGAGTTAATTTAATTAATAGAATAAAATAAAATCATTAAAAACTACTGCAGACAAGCATTGCAACATGATCACAACAGACCTTATAATTTTAATTTAAAAATCAAAATAAATAACATAGTGAATCACAACATGGCCACTTTGCTACAAACAGGTTGGCCATTACAGCACAAGTTGTTACATTCACATTCCAGCAACTTTGTGGCAAGCTGCACAATTTGTTACAGTTAATATCCATAAGGCAATAGCATTTGTTTATTTCATACAATGTTAGCATTAGTTACTTACTTTGTTAGCATTAGTTTCATCAATCTGATCGTTTACAAGCATTGATGATGTAACTTTCTTGAAAATAAATTAATTAGAAGATTTGATACATTTTGAGCCTCCTTTCCAACATTACCATCAAACACAGTTCATTCAATAAAAAGACATCTGTTTTAAAATTTAACATCAGGACAATTTCTTATTGTCTTCCTTGGGTTAATATTTTACTTGCTAGGTAACTTGTTACCTACTCCACTGCATCATGTCTTATAATTTGGCACGGATCTGGTTTAAGACATAAATCCAAGTCTTAAAAAACTTTTGTGACTTCTCCAGTTACCTTGTGCGTAACAGAAAGCTTAGCCACTGAACACAAATTAAAACTCTTCAGGCAGACCTGAGTTTGGTTCCTTCAGAACAATTAACACTGATTTGAGAGTTGATTTCTAACACAGCGGTGTGTACATATCTCTCCAGGATTAGTGCTGTGAACCAAAACCCACGTTTAGGTTCAGGTCCGGATTCAAGTCCAGAGGTTTAGGTTCGTTCGGACCTAAACCCACGGTACATACAAAATTGCATGTTGGCAACCTTGCAATGTTTTTTGCGCCAAACTGTGCTCACATAACATGGAGGCCGACACTTCACAATGCCCAATGGCAATGTTTTCTTCATTTTGCAGCACAGATTTTGCGATCTATGGAAGGTTTTAAGTGGTTCGGAATGAAAAGGGGTATGCGACATGTTGTTTTTTCCAACCAACTCCGGAACTGGTTACCGCAATTCAGTTTTTTTGGGACTTGAACCTAAACGTTTTTACAAGTCCGGAAATGAGTCCAGCGAACAGGTACACAGCACTATCCAGGATGTTCTATTTTGGTCAAAGAGCCTCCAGTTGGCCCTGGTGGCACTACTTACAACTGCGGGCCTTTTTGGAGCCTAGGCTAGACAGCAAAAGAACCACGGTACAAATAGAAGTGACATGCCAGAAAGAAAAAACAAGCGCATTATAAAAGCACATTATGAACTTCAAGGCTTCGAAAACCCCCAGTGATACAGCCTGCTTAGAAAGCTAGAATTTTTGGTCCTTTGAATCCCAAATCTAGTTCAGGCAAATAAAGCCAGATGGGAGATCTACCCAGCCCGTCGGCAGAACGTACTGCACCTGTGCGAAACCCGTAATGTATTGTGCATAGCACTTTGGCAGAACGTCTCATATAAGGTTGTATTAGAGCATATAAGGTTGACAGCCTGTCTGTAGTCTTCAGATGTTGTATAGGAAGAGATGTCGTCTGCAACAGGCAAAATTTTTATGCAACGTTGACCAAACATCCAACGGGAAACATGAAAAATCGGGGTTTTGCGCAGGCGCAGTACGTTCTGCCAACGTGCTGATCTACCCAGCCTAGTTTGGGCCGTTTTCTCCCTGTAAAACATCTCCTGCCAGCTGACTAATGATCTTCCAGGCGTACGAAACGTCTTTAGACTCGGTCGTAGCGGCGCAGACGGCGAATCTCAGGAAGTACGTTCCTCGCACCTGAGACGGGATCAGGTGGATCTTCTTGCCGTCGTTAATCTTCTTAAGTAACTTCTCGTTAAGTTCATTGGAGCCCTACAGGTGGCCAAAATACAAAGAGATATTCCAACTTGTAAGTGCAGTAAGAAGCTCATTAAAGGAACGCACCACGAAATTTTAAATTCATTATTTTCCAGTAGTCTACACATTAAAAAGTTGATATATTTCAATTTTTACATCAGTCCGTTAAATAATTACCCTGTGCACGCGTTTGAACTTCGCGCTCTCCTAGCTCGCCCGCCGCGATGGCAATGATTAGTGCTTTGCTCTGACGTCTCCGTTCCGAACCCGAGCTAGGAGAGCGTGAAGTTCAAACTCGTGCACTAAAGCCTAGGTGTCGCTGCTACAGATGCGTTCCCAGACGTATTTACATATCTACAAGTACACATGCACTGTTTAGGGAACTGTATTTACAATGTGGTCCCAACTGTACAGGAGTTGCTGCAGTGCAATGTGAACCAGTCAGAATTGCCCTGAGGAAGGTGACAGACGGTCACCGAAACGTTGGCTGAATAAAACACTTGGTTGTGTAGAAAGAGTCTCTTTATTCTGTCTGAGATACATCTTACCCCTTACAGAACCCTGTATGTCTTAAAGAAGCCTCAGCTTTCTCCAAGACGCCCACCTTGACTCGGAAGCAGACCAGCCCCATCACCACCTTAGCTGTCACCTCGAACCTCTCATCGCTCCTTACAAGAGCCTCAAACTCCTTAGCCAGCCCGACTTGCTGAGGGGAGAACCAGAGTAAGAAACATGAATGTCTTTTTTTTTCAAACTTTATTCAGATAAACAAAAACATACAAAACAAAGAGGTGTACGTACACCTTCGGAACGAAGACGTCAGAGCAAAGCATTAATCATTGCCATCGCGGAGGGCGAGCTAGGAGAGCTCGGAGTTCAAACGCGTGCACAGGGTAATTACTTGGCAGACTAATGTAAAAATTGAAATATATAAATTTTTTAATGTGTAGACTACTGGAAAATAATGAATTTGAAATTTTGTGTTGTGTTCCTTTAAAGACCTTGTCTTGTCTCACCTTCCTGATGTGCTCCTGAAGACCTTTGACCCCAAACATCCGTAACACGAACCACAGTTTCAGCGAGCGGAACCTGCGACCCAGCGGGATCTGCCAGTGCTGTAGGGTTAAAGGTCAATTAATGCCCCCTAGCAGTATCTATCAGTGCTGCAAGGTTAAAGATCAATTTGAATATGCCACACCAGCATTCCATGCAAAATATGAAAATCAAGTACAACAAAGCAAATTTCATTCACATTTCACTTATTGAAATAACTTTTTTCTAAAGAGAAGGCCTACATGTACAGCAGACAAGCATGGAAAACAGAGCATGTCGGCAGAACGTACTGCGCCTGCGCAAAACCCTGATTTTTCACGTTTTTCATTGGATGTTTGGTCAACGTTGCATCAAAATTTTGCCTGTTGCAGAAGATATCTTTTCCTATACAACATCTGAAAACTACAGACAGGCTGTCAACCTTATATGCTCTAATACAATCTTATATGAGACGTTCTGCCAAAGTGCTATGCACAATACATTACGGGTTCCGCGCAGGTGCAGTACGTTCTGTTGTCGTGAGGGAAAACAGCAGACTAAAGATTGATGAGTTTATGGAGAATAGTTTATATCTGCTCACCCGATAATCAGTCACCAAACCTTCAGCACCGAGGACAGAGAACACCACAGGTTAGATGTGCCGGATATACACAATGGGAACTGGCTCCCTTGTGATACAACTGCTCTGTTAGTAACCATTTATCCAGTTATACTCAACTGTGATACAAGGAAGAGTTGTGAAGTAACCATAAACACCAGGTATACACATTAAGGACAGTCTTAATTGTGTCTACAATTACTATTATATAAAAAACTTTTCAAACCCAGAGCAAATGAGTATGACACATGAGTATAACATGTGCCTGAGCAGCTCACCTTGATTATCGTGTTTGAGGTAGAGTGGGTCCAGGTTAAAGGCATCCACGATGTCTGCTCGATTCCGAATCCTTCAACAAAACAGAACATGTCAGAACATGATAACATACAGCTATTGTGATTTCTACATGGCTTTTGTTCAGAATATACGTAAAAATTGTGTTGCTGCCACAAAAATGTGTTGCTGCATTGAGTCTGCCAGCATCTAAAGTCATACTAACCACATGGCTGAGCAGTCAAAGTTCATGTTGTAGGTTAGAGTTGAAAGGTTAGGGGTTAGGAGTTCATGACTCACCACATGGCTGAGCAGTCAAAGTTCACCCTCATCCACTTGTGGGGGTTAAAGTTGAACGAATCTGCAAACTTGGGGGGGAAAAGAAATATATTCTTGTTATAATAAAGACTTAAAACCAAGAAGATTACTTCTGAATGATATTGGTCTTAACTTTGTATGTGTTCCTGAGCTATATTGTGTATTTTGTATATGGATTATTTAATGTAATTTTAATATGTAAAGTACAAATATGAACAAGCAAAATTTGAAATTGAATATGTGACATACGGCTATGACGTGTAAATGATGTTTTGTAACGTGTAGTAATTTTTTAATGTCATAAGCAACTCATCTGCCGTAATTTTATTTTATTTCAACAGTGTAACCGCGAACGTTTTTAACAAACTGAATGTACATCTATGAACGCAATACAGCCTTCAGCTGCAATGTTCATGATTGACCAATAAACCATTTTGATTGATTGATTGATTGATTGATTGATTGAATATCTAGGAACGAATGTAGAAGAATCTGTAAGGCCTGCGGAAGGTCTGCGTTATGTCCTGACCAGGGAATTTGCAGACTATTGAACTTGAACCCACCTCTACCCCGTCCAGCAGAGGTCGGTACTCCGGACAGATGAAGGCGCTGCCAGCATACGCCGCATCGACGTGCAGCCACATGACCTCTGCACGACCTGGGGTCAAAGGTCACACAACAGTACACAATTTTACAGTACAATGGTATACACAAAGCCATGGTGACAGGTTAACAGTACTACAGTCAAGACAGCACGTCGGCAGAACGTACTGCACCTGCACGAAACCAGTAATGTATTGTGCATAGCACTTTGGCAGAACGTCTCATATAAGGTTGTATTAGAGCATATAAGGTTGACAGCCTGTCTGTAGTTTTCAGATGTTGTGTCCTAAAAGACATTGTCTTTCCAACGAAAACCATGAAAAATCAGGGATGTGCGCAGGTGCAGTACGTTCTGCCGACGTGCTAGTCAAGAGCTGATGTTAGTGTTACCAGTTACAGTGCAAAGTTCAGTGCACAGTGAACCAGTCATAATTGCCCTGATGAAGACGACAGACGGTCATCGAAACCTCAGCTATTGTTAAAAAGTGGTTATGAATAAAGTACTTTGTTATTTGCTAATCTATTTTACAGTTTGAAAGTATAAATCCAGGCATTTCTCTACTTCAAACAAGGTTCCTTTTTACTACAAAAGAAACTGTGTTTGGTATCAACCTTATCCTAATCCAGATACTCAATGTCCCTTATGCCACAAGCCCTAAGACTTTACGATAGTAATACGTAATGACTCTCACTAGTCACGCACCGATTTCTAACTTCTGATTAGCTAGAGGTTGTTACTGAACCTTCCTTCAATTTCCACTTGTATATTGAGACTTCCCTTAGACAAACGTATGTAACTAATATTTACAACTTTTATCTTATATGATACGATGTCAATTATTATATCGTAGTAGTACCATGTTTAGACTGATTTTAGCTATGTTACGTTCCAATATGTGTGATTTTAGATCCGTAGCTGTTTTTTAATAACTAGTCAATTTCTATTCTAATATACATTTGTACTCTACGGACTTTTGTAAACAAGCATGCAGTTCAACCATCTGGCTGCAATATGCTTTGTGTGTAATAAACCAATTCTTCTAACCAATAGTATGTAAAAACACAAGCAGAGAAGTGCCCAGTACTTACAGATGGGTCCGAGTTCCTGTAAGTTATCAAAGGCACAGGAGGGCGTGGTCCCCAGGGTAGCAACCACCTAGCAACGGCAGGGCAGAAGAAGCCATGGGTTAGGGATGTACGACTACATTATCCATTCTGCACAACCAATGCTATCAATTGATATGAACGGATGCAACGGTGGATAAAAGTGCTCACATCAATTTTTTTTCCTAGGCTGAAAGTTGAAAACATAGGAAGAGGAGGAAAACCTGAAACCAACTAGATTTTTGTATATTCTACTGTGTTCCAGTTCAGCATTGTCTTTGTAACTCTGAGAACCAACAAATTGAATTAGAATGAAAGCTCATCTGTGTTGGTAGATTCCATAGTGGTAAAGATTAGCTTTGATCCAACACAAAGAAGGAACTCACCACTTGATAAAGTTCACATTTTGGATACGGAGCAGGATTACTTTGAGAGGGGAGTGAAGGAGGCAGTCTACATTAGGGCCCATCAACCCTCTCTGAACCATGACGGTGGGAGATTCCGTCTTCCCGCCACTTTCGATTCACTCATGACGTCATCATGCTTCCGGCTTCCGGAACGACGTCAGCGAGTGGATCATTGATCTGACGAAGGTTAACGAGTTCGACCGAAAATTTATGGTGAGTTCCTTCTTTGTGTTGAATCAAAGCTAAACTTGACTATTATGGAATCTACCAACACAGATCTATAAGCTTTCATTCTAAAGTTAAACTGGTGTGCTTTGTAAGTTTCCGGCTCACAAAAAAAGGCAGAAGTCCTTGGGCCGTGTCCTCCTGTATGGCAGCCTGCAGTACCGGTCCCCTCAGCGCGAGGTCCTCGTCGGTCTGTAGCTTCCTGCACCTGACAGCGCCCAACATGGCCGCCCGCTCCACAGAAGAATGCGCCTGGGAGGGGGGGTATGGAATTGATCAATTCTTCAAAGGGAAATGCTTGAATATCCTACTGATGTTGATACAAAACAGAGAGCGTATTATCCATCGACCAAAGTGAAATCATAGAAAAATGCAAACATTAGCTATTTCACAGTTCAAGCTTGTTTTCCAATCTTACTGAAAAAAAAGGATTAGCTGCTTATCCATGCATTTTGGTTTCAAACTACGGTTGTACGATTTCACAACAGTAAAAAATAAATGACAGCAGAAACACAACACAAATCATCTTCACCTGATCAGAAGTGTACATGATGAGTTTGCCCATGATGTCATGGTCTGACATGTCCGGATGTTCCGCTTTTAACTTCTGAACAGCTTTGGAGCGGGCGGCTAGCAGGGCTACTAAAGTCGCTTCACTAGCTGTGCCCTGCGAACAACAACAACAACAACAAAAATAACAACAACAGCAATTTTTAACTTCTGAACAGTCTTGGAGCGGGCGGCAAGCAGGGCTACTAAAGTCGCTTCACTAGCTGTGCCCTGGGAACAACAACAACAATAACAATAACAACAACAATAAGAACAACAACAACAATTTTTAACTTCTGAACAGTCTTGGAGCGGGCGGCTAGCAGGGCTACTAAAGTTGCTTCACTAGCTGTGCCCTGGGAAAAACAACAACAATAACAACAACAAAACAATGATGTCCTTGGTGCTGATTGGTTGCTTGGAATGCTTTCCTTGGTGCTGATTGGTTACTTGGAATGCTGTCCTTGGTGCTGATTGGTTACTTGGAATGCTGTCCTTAATGCTGATTGGTTGGTTTGAATGCTGTCCTTAGTGCTGATTGGCTATTCCTTGCCTTGGCTATTGAAGCATACTGAAAATTCATCTTACCCACGAAACACAGAACACTGCATGTACAACAATCAACGACTCATTAACACACAATGAGTAAATCTTGAGTAACCCCTGTGACCTTGAGACTGACCTGTATGACTCCGCCCCCCTCCCCCGATGTTCCGGCCAGGAAACACTCCGGCAGCTGCAGCATCTTCCCCAACCAGTCCAGGACAACCGTCTCCAGCTCTGTACAGGCAGGGCTGGAGGCCTGGGGGGAGGGGGGCACAGTTAACCTTCACCATAACCTCTGACCAGGGGGAGGGGGGCACAGTTAACCTTCACCATAACCTCTGACCAGGGGGAGGGGGGCACAGTTAACCTTCACCATAACCTCTAACCAGGGGGAGGGGGGCACAGTCAACCTTCACCATAACCTCTAACCAGGGGGAGGGGGGCACATTTAACCTTCACCATAACCTCTAACCAGGGGGGAGGGGGGCACACAGTTAACCTTCACCATAACCTCTAACCAGGGGGAGGGGGGCACATTGAAAGGTGACCTTGAAAGGTTGAATCTGATTTCTGTGACTTGTAGTGACCTGCACATGTGTCAGTGTTTTCTTCAGGCTGGACAACCAAAGGTGTCAGAAACATCTCTTTCTGCTAAAATGAAACTCTGAATCTGGAGTAGGACAGGAAAAGTCCTTTGAAGGTGACCCTCAGTGTCCTACATATTCAGCACCAGGATGTGTGGGTAATCTGTCTGTAACAGTTTGACCTTGGCTAGAATTTGCCCTCAGGTTTCATACTGATGAAATGGAAGGTCAGTAAAGAGTTGACCTGCCTGACAGCCAGGGGCAGGAGTTCAGTTCTAACAGGCATTGAATTTCATTGATCGCCATGGCAACTGTAACCATGGCAACTGTACCACGTAACCTTATACGTGTCTCTGATTCTTCTGGACAGACTGTGCCACTTTCAAATGGCTTCGCTGTCAACTAGTACAACCTACATGTTTCCTAAGTTATCATATTTTTTAACTAGAAAGGTTAACATTTGCAAAGCAAATGCATAATGTTTACCTTCGTCGCATATGGTCTGCTCTGTTAATTCTTACTCAAACACATTCATATATATGGTCAGACAGGAGTCTAAATCCCTCCTGCTATAAAATTGCAACATGATGTAACCCAACACTAGTTACCATGGTAAGTTACTAACAGACAGTCTGGTTCAGGTCATTGAGGTCACTGTTTGGAGAAGAAGAAGAAGAGGAAACGTAGCAAAAACAATATGTTTTCCTTCGGTAAACATAATAAAAAGAACTCAGAAATAACTTACCCATAATACAGCCTATAGCCCCAGATAACATGTCCCCTAGCAGGGCTGGTAGGAGTGTGAGGGTTAATAAGTGCTGTGCTTGGCAGTGTGAGGGTTATACGTACCCATGTAAAGCCTATACAGCCTATAGCCCCAGACAGCATGTCCCCTAACATTGCTGGGTAGGAGTTGGAACAAGGGAAGTAGGCATGGAAGTGTGGACTGTGCCAAAATGTCACCTGCAGGAGGAGCGGGTTGTTTCAATTAGTAAATGCAGATATATATACTGTAATGTTACATGATTTCCAAAAGTTGACACAATCACAATTATAAATTATCTCAAGCCAAGACAAAATAAATAATCTCACATCTATTATAAACCATAGAAAAAATGCTCTTTCTGGATATATAAATGCCAACAATGGTTTTTAAATATGACAGCAGGTTGCTATGGTAGGTTAAATGTAGCGTGTAATGTTGTGATTGTAGCTAATGGTGTTCTTACAAATTGGAGGTTGTTATGTTCCATTAGTGACATGTGGGAGGACCTTATATACTATAGCACATCGGCAGAACGTACTGCACCTGCATGAAACCCGTAATGTATTGTGCATAGCACTTTGGCAGAACGTCTCATATAAGGTTGTATTAGAGCATATAACGTTGACAGCCTGTCTGTAGTTTTCAGATGTTGTATAGGAAAAGATATCGTCTGCAACAGGCAAAATTTTGATGCAACGTTGACCAAACATCCAACGAAAAACGTTAAAAATCAGGGTTTCGCGCAGGCGCAGTACGTTCTGCCGACGTGCTATATACTGTAGGGTGAAGATCATGATCAACTCAGATGGCAAAAAGAATCTGTTGTTAACGTTAATGATGTATTCAACTCAAAATGATTCAACTGAAAATGAAATGTCGAAAGATAATGTTAAGTTACATGTGGGTTCATCAAATGGATTTGTTATGTGCTTCATTATATACAAATTGTACATCATACTACTAGTATATTTCAGCTCAACAGCTGCCACTGTATGGTTTGTCCTACTATAGAAGAAACCCATCTAACATATTATATACATGTACCTGGAAGGAAAAATAACACACTGAAGCCTGCAACCTGACAAAGACCCGTCTAAACAACAACAACAACTAGGTGGCAACAATTAGCTGGCAATGTGGTCTTGTGGTAAGGGATGTTGACTCAGAGTCTGAAGGTTGTGGGTTCGAATCCCTGGCAGGCCCCACTGTTGTGCCCTTGGGAAAGGCACTTTACACCTATTTCCGCACTCGACTCAGGTGAAAATGAGTACCTAGCTTTGGTCAGGGACGTCTTCTTGGATGGGCGTAAAGCCAGAGGTCCCGTGTTTGAAGAGAGCCACACCTGGAGCACGTCAAAGATCCCACCGCACTTATCCAAAAGAGTAGGAGTCCTTCCCAGTGTGAGTGGTTCAAACCTTACAGTCCGGTCTTAAGCAGCTTGTACTTACTGTACAAAACTGGTGTGTTAAGCCTAAAGGCGGTTTACTGGTTATGCGAGACAAACAAACAAACAACAACAACAAGTTTGTCCGCTCACCCCGGGCATGATGACGCGCTCGATGTCTGCGTGGACGGCCTCCCAGCTCTCTGGGTCCTGCGGCGCCGAGTCTGGGATCAGCTCACGCAGATACCTGCGGTTGGGAATAAATGAATGAATCTTTATTGCATATTCCTGCCCAAATAGGCTAAATGCACATGCAACCATATCATGGTCTAAGGGGTATTCAAAACTGAAATGCTACATTCTAATGCTATAGTCCTGAAAGTCAAAATATTACAACTTAGAAAACTATATCTTTTTATCATCTACTGTTGATCAGCGTTTCTTCTCTCTTTTTGAAACATCTAGAAACATAGCTACATACTATGTCTACTATACGTTCATTCCTGCATGACATCAAGTATTTGAAAGTGGCTTGCTTTGACATTTTCTTACATATCTTGTCTAATTGTAACGTTTTGAATAGAGCTTGGCATTCATCTTCGTATAAGGTGCAGTCAAGTAAAAAATATGTCTCGTTTTAAATAAAGAACTTTGCTATTGAATCATTCACCAGCCTCATTAAACTATTCACAGATGGAGGACTGACTGTCTGATTAATTGATTGACTGATTGATCTATTGATCGATCAATTGATTGATTGATTGATTAATTGATTGATTGACTGATTGATTGACTGATTGACACATACCCAGGTTTGATGCTGGGGAACACGGGTCGCTTCTCGATCCCCTCCATGAAGTCTGCAATGTAGTCGACCATCTCCTTCCCCAGCCTCCGAAACTCCGCATGGTCCATGGGCGGGGGGGTCGGATTTGCGCTGGTGGGGGTGGGGGTGGGCTCTGTACTGCCTGGGGTGGGGGTAGGGGATGTGCGGCCAGGGGTGGGGGTAGGGGATGTGCTGCCAGGGGTGGGGGTAGGGGATGTGTGGTCCATGGGTGGGGGGGAAGCGCTTCCCTTCCCTTCCTTTGGCATCTTGTTACCCTGCAAGGTAGCACAAGAAAATGTATGATTATCTTCAACGAAATCTCCAGTAGAATTTCAGAGTGATGCCCATACAGATTACCTTTTTACTGAAGCTTCGAAACAAGAAATCAAGCCAACTGTAAAACACGCCAACAACAGTTACTCAAGCAACAGTTGATATAATTTTGATGTGTCACTGACGAAAGGTAGTGGATGCTACCTGAAACGTCTGACCGTTTCCAAAATCATATCCAGTTGCTTGAGTAACTGTTTTTGGCGTATCTTGTCACCTGGATGTCTAACCTTCACCGACGTAACTGTAGAACAGATTTTTTCCCGGTAAAACACACCCAGTCTCCACCAGAATACAGCACTATAACACAGACCACTGCTCTCTCAGTACAACACATGTCCACGCCCACTTCTCACACACACACACAGGACTGAACAAACGTCACCATTTCCTGAAGCCCACAGTTTTTACAGCTCTGATCCTACAGAACCACCTGTTCCACTGAATCTCTGCACCAGACTGTGTACTTTTGGTACATGCAGCTTCTATGGGCCATTATAACACAGATGTCTGTAACACATCAACTAATACAACATCTGACCATGCCTGCTGTATGTAGTTTTTATTGTATCAAACCCTGCACCTACTCTGCACCTGTGCCTGTGTGTGTACATAGAGAATACAACGGTGTATTCCGTATTGCCCGAGGTGTCGACCCGACCGCGAGTCAGATCGCCCGACGGCCGGAGGGCGATCCGACTCACGGGAGGGCCAAGACCGAGGGCGATGCGAAATACACCGTGTTGTATTCTACTTTATATCATACCTACCCTAGAAAACATGCCTTTCAATGCCAAATGGGCGAAAATTTGTTGTGCCTACACCAAAAAATGCAACAACATCAGTTCCAAAGTCCGAATCCTGTATTCAAATGTTCGAAAGCTGCGCACACAGTTGGGGCGAAACGCGTTCGAATTGTTCTATGGTAAATTACGACCTGGTCGGGAACACTGTACCGCCGCCCGGGTATGATATAAATTCCTAATAGATAGGACAGTTTGAAGGCAGTGTTATTTTTCTTATAGACTCGGTAGTCATGTACAAAGATAACTGTAACAATACTTTTGATTTTGCAACATTTTTTTCTACTCATTGCAAATTCAGCATGGGAATATCATCAATTTGTAAATTTATCGTACAAGAGTCTCTCAAGGATACGTGTAACAGGTTATTGTTTTGAGGAGGCCCACCATCTGAATTGGTCAATTAGCAAAACCACCACCCTGCCAACTCAAATTACCTCCTGGCCTTTCATGTAGCAATTGGTCACCACGGCAACCGTGAGATGATTGCATCATGTTGCCGGGAGACCACAGTTTGATTGGCGGGTGGGCAGGCAGGATGATGTCTTCTCACATGTTAGTAACCATGACAACGGGCAGAGGTTACAATCACCTGGTGACCTGGGCACGAGAGGTCATGACCTAAGGTCACACAGGGCAGGTACATGTACTGTAATTGCTATTATTACTGCAGTCTCCATAAATGAGCCCCAGAATCGAAAATGTGTTCAACCTTGTATTAAGGCAGGCTGTCGGTGGTGAGTGGGGGTAAAAGATTACCGACTAGGTGTCAACTAACAGCCTTTTAACCCAAAAATAAGTTGGTTACACCTACCTGAGCTTTCGTTGATGAAAGCTCCTTGGTTTAATTAATACACAACATTTATGAATCAATTTATGAATCAATTAATAGTTTTTAGCCAGACAGTATCCATTTCCCAACCCAACTTGGTCTGGCTAATGGATACAGCTTGGCCAATTTGATACTGTAATTTTGCCTATTTTCTTCTATTGCTACCCAACCCCAAGATCTGCTTGGAGATTAGTTACATATAACGGTTTTCTTGTGTCTGAATTGCACAACAAACTGGTCGCTACAGTCCGCAGGCAAAGCTGCGGAAGGAAAAGTAAGGATTCTGGGGGCTTCTTAAAGACGATCTCTTGAACTTTTGCAGAGTTTCGACTTTCGAGTCAAGCTAAAATAATGCTTTGTTCAATGTTCAATGGTAAACAAACCTACGGAAACATCGAGAAGCCGGTGTCTTGCACCGAAGTTACCAGAGCTACCAAACGTCTCACACGTGACCTTGGCTGTTGTCAACCTCACCTCGTGACCCCTGTGTCCTGAGATGTGCCCCGAACTTGACCTTCCCGGGCAGTGAAAGTTGTTTCTCCTACAGTGAAAGTTGTTCCTACACAGCCCGAAGCCCAGACTGTACCACCTCCGCCACATGTGGGCGTCAGCTGATTTAGGGGTCATCTCAGGTCACGCCAACATGGCGGCGCGAACTTTCGAACTTTGATCGTTCGGAAATCGAAAAAAAAAAAAAAATATCGAGATTTTGCAAAACTTTTACAGCTGCAGTAATGGACGTTGGGAAGTTAAAAAATGTCGTTGGAATGTTTAATTTCATGTGTAAATGTCCAGGGCTGTTTGTGACGCTTTGTTCGTTTGTATCAGTTTGTTTTCAGTTTCAGTACGAGCAAGGAGGTTCTCCATTAAAATCTGGAATTGGAATTGGTACGAGGCATTATGCTTTTATGTGGCGGGGATTTAGCCTCCTTCGCAGACTTGTGGGTGGCGTTAATTTTTTTCGGCGAGCGACGCGAATTATGTCGCGGAGGGACGGTTTTGCTGCCGAGGGAGTTTGCTGGGGAGAGAGGTTTCCCCGCTCTTGTTGCTCGCCGAAAAAAAAACGCCACCCAAAAACTCTCCAAAGCCATGCTGGACCCTGATCCCCCTCTGCACGACCTTGTTCCCCCTGAACGTGCCACTGCTACAGGGAGACAGCTCAGGAACAGCAACACGTTCACTTTGCCTAAAGCTAGGACTCTACGCTTGAAAAAGTTTTTTTTTTTTACATTGTGCAGTAAGACTTTACAATGACAGTGATACCGGGTAATGGTCAATATTGAAAACCCATGGCTGTCCTTTCCTGTTGTAGATTGAATGGTGTTTGTACATATTTGTATATAGTGTGTTTCTGTTTACTTGTCTTGTTCTTTTTTTTTTAACCAATTGTAAAAATCCAACACACTATTCAGGGGTGCAACAGCATTAAATTGAATTGAAAAGTCTGCGGAGGAGGCTAGCGGGGATTACGGAAAAGGGTGGGTGCCTGACCAGGCCTGGCGAGGCTGGGCCCAGGGGTTTCCGGAAAGGGTGGGCTGTACTGCACCTGCGCAAAACCCGTAATGTATTGTGCATAGCACTTTGGCAGAACGTCTCATATAAGGTTGTATTAGAGCTTATAAGGTTACAGCCTGTCTGTAGCTTTCAGATGTTGTATAGGAAAAGATATCGCTGCAACAGGCAAAATTTTGATGCAACATTGACCAAACATCCAACGAAAAACGTGAAAAATCGGGGTTTTGCGTGCCTGGCGCAGTACGTTCTGCCGACGTGCTCCCAAAGAGTGTTCTTCCAGTCTCCTTCAATTCCTGTTTAACATCCATAACAATATACTGTAGTATATGATATCAAAAGTCGCCTTCCACAGATTTTGAAGGAAGGATTTTGTTTAACATCGTGAACAGCTCAGCAGTGGAAACTGCTGGAAAGTCCCAGGTATTCTAAGCCGTTGCTTCACAAATAAAACCATTGTTAAGTCCCAGGTATGTTTGCTTCACAAATAAAACCATTGTTTACTGCTGACACCTGATGCCGCAGGTATTCACAGTGACGTCAGGAGGTCATGAGTCATGGGGGATTTCCACTCGGGGCTTACCAGCAGTCCTGTTGTTACTCACTAGACACTCAAAGTCTTCCTCTCATCAAGGACAACACGACCGAAAGATCTAGTCTCTACCAGACTAACTGCGCTGGCTATAATAGGGAGATATTTGCATGGGGAGTTTGGCCGCCTTGGGGTTTGACTGGCCGCGCTGTTGAGGGGGAAACTAACCCTCCCGCGGACTGACTCTACTGGCCAGCTATTCCCTTCTTTTGGCCGAATTCCACGATCCACATACCCCGTAGGAAGGCCTGGTGGAGGCAACGAACTTCGTTGAAACACAGGAGTGGAACAGCTTAGAGACAAAACAACCTGAAATCCAACTGTTATCTCGCTTCTCCGACTATGTTTTTGTACAGAGCGTGGCGGAGGTAGACTTTGTGCTGCCGCGGTGTCAACTACACCTGTGTTCTCTATGATCGCAAGTCTAAAACTGGACAGAAAGGCGAACTAAACTGACGTCAAATAATCGAATCCTACCAGACATCACAGGCGGGCAGACAAACTCCAGAAGGTCAACCCAAGGTCAACCCAAGGAGTGGCGAAAAGGTGGGCTTGGAATTCTATGGACTAGGGTCAGTACATTTTTGGTCAGTGCTCGCTTCATTTACCTCATTTGATTGTCAAAAACAAGAAATGCTTGTCATGATCTGAGAGCTGAGAAGACTGTATGGACAATCAAATGAAGTGAAGTTACTGTTAGATTCCCTGTTAGGTTTCTAACACAGCAAACCTAACATTGTGAATTTTTCTAGGCCTTACCCCCAAAACCAGGAAGTATCCTGGGACCCACATAGTGCCAGAACATGGAGTCTGTTGTGACGTGAAGAGACATTTGGATTTTGGAGTAAAGAAAGAGTCTCTTTATTCAGCAATAGATTCCCAAATGACATAGTAGGTATCGTTTACAACGTATAAAGTTCGAATTCAAAGACTTACTAGCAACTACAGCTTCACAAAATGTAATTTACAACTTGAAACCAATGCCTGAAATACATCATACCTTTATGAATGAAAACACCTGAACTAAATACTTCGTGGGTTGTTTGTTTGTTTGTTTACATTCCAGAGGCGAAAATTTAAAGTCAATCGAGCAGGCCGTGACTCTATGACGTCACTACGGACCTGGCATCCCCCATGACAACAAACCGCGTCTTATGGCAACAGGAAGTTCAAAGTTCAACACAGCCGCGTAAGTGTTACGTCACTACCGCACCTGGTATTCCCCCAGGCGACACTTCCGCATTACGTGGCGACTGAAAGTCGTCTCTAGACATTTTGAGTAATCTGTTATCTGGAATAAGCCCGATCACCATGTCGAGCATACTGCGTGTTGCGGGGACCCTTCTCCCTGCAGACGTGCAATGCCGGAGGTTTGTGACGGCTAACAGGTATGACCTGGCCGAGACGGGGTACGGCCGCGCCCTTCTGGCCGCCATGTCTGATATGGACAGGCTGCAGGAAGTGGAGGTACTGAAGAGCCTGGGAGACTTGAACGTGGAGAAAGGAAGAATCCACAAGACCGAAGCTCCGCGGAACTTGGAGCGGGGCCTGAACCTGTACAGGGCCGCACTGCTCCGGTGTGAGGACCCGGGGGAAGGCGAGTCTCTCCAACATAGGGTCAAACTCGCCGAGAAACTCAGGCAGAAAACGCACATAGCTGGCTCAACCAGGAACACAAGCATTGATTCTGTTGCGAGGACTTCAGAAATCTTTCAAGACTTGGATAAGACATGGGCTAACGGTGGCCATATGGACTCTATCTTAGAGGGATACACTAAGGTTCTTGTAGAAGGAATAGCGGAGAGAAACAATGTGGTAAAAGTAGAGGCTATCAAAAGTCTCGGAGACGTGAACCTTAAGAGAGGAAGAGACTTAAAGGAGCCAAGACACTTGACCAAGGCTACAGCCCTGTACAGCACAGCCCTGGAGCGATGTGACGATCCACATGGGAAAACCGTCCTCACACATCGCTTACTGCACGCAGCAAAAGTCAGGAAGGACATGGCGGAAAGAAGGAGACGGGTAAGTGTTTTGCTTCCTAAAATAACATTTTGTGCTTTTATACCGTTGCCAACATGTTCATCAGGTTTATTCAGGTGCTAAGCCCCTTATTGTGAATCTATTGTTAAATGAAAGTTTGGTCAATTGTTAATTATAATTATTTGTTAGTTCAGACGTTAAGCTTGCTTCAATTGTTACTTTTTAGCTGCTCCTGAGGGCCAAAAACACAAACAGTTGGGTGCCAACCGGACCTACCAAGGTCACGTCGACTATTCCTCAAGGTCATGGCCTCCCTACAGCAGACAATTCCAGGTGAGTTACATCAATCTAGTTTTCAAGTCTTTTGTAAAACGAATTCACTCATGTTTGGTTTGGTTTGTTTTTTTTATGAGGATCTCCATTAGTGTGTTAATTCACACTATTCTTCCTGGAGTCCTGGTGAGGTACTCATTTACACCTGAGTGAAGTGAGGAATGTCATGTCAGGCACAAGATCGGTGACATGGGTGGGGATCGAACTCGGGACCTCTTGGGCCTGAGCCGAACGCACTACCGCTGCGCCACCTGACCCCACGATGTTGATATACTACGTCATTTATTTCTCATTCTACGGCAAATATGTATCACCTGATCGTTTTGTTTCAGGGTGTACAGAGACCAGTTACAAAAGGGCTGCAGGGCCCTGCAGACAGGGGACCTGGACACGGCAGAGAAGCACTTTGCAGCTGCGCTTAAGGCCGTCCATTTGAAACGTACGTACCTAAAAAAGTCGAACCACAGTATTTCAAATCTAATTGTATAGCATAGTATAGTATAGCATTGTGTCTTGCTGTTGCAGTATGATTCATATATAATATTCTAATATTTCTTAATCACAATGACCCAGAGAAAAAGTAGTACAACAATTTATTCATTCATCCATTCAATGATGAAATATGTAACGTACTAAAGTTGATAAATAGATTTTCGATAGTACTAAAAAAGTACACAATTCACCAGTTTAAAGACTTCTAATTTCAGTCCATGCAACTTGAAATACTAGCGATAAATGAAATGTAGCCAAGTGTCTTGATAACCTATGGCTGTTTCCTTAGAACCAAATAAAGACCAATACAAGAAAGAGGCGGAGCCCCTGTGCAGGTTAAGCGATGTCTACCTGGAAAGAGGAAAGAGGTCGAAAGACGGAAGTGACTTCACCAAAGCTGCAGCGCTCCGTAATGCTGCACTGGTCAGAGCAAGGGCAGAAGACAGAGAGGGCATCAAACAAACGACCATGCAAGTTAGCAAGTTATTTGTTGAGCACGTGCTGAGTATCAAGCATGCAGTGGACATCGGTGATACAGAGAAACACAAATCAATACTGAAGAAAGATCGAGAGCAGGTAGAAGAACAGATGAAACGAATCGAGCAGGAGATCGATCCTTACAGTCTTGATGACGATGATCCAAAGATAAGAGAAGTGGAGAAGCAGAGAGCGGAAGCGATCATAACATTATTCCAAACAATTGTTGAACAGAGAAAAACGTTCATAGCCGGCCTTGTAGATGAATGTATGGAGGTAATGGGTCCCCCTCCCTGTAAGTACGCCATGACAGGTCTGGGTTCACAGGCCACAGGGTTAGTAACCCCGTACTCTGATCTGGAGTTCGCCATCCTGATAGAGGAGGAAACAGAGAGTAACGTCCAGTATTTCCGCAACCTGACTCACTATCTGCATCTCAAAGTCATCAACCTGGGAGAAACCATTCTCCCGGCCATGGCGATTAAGTCGCTCAATGATTTTTCTAAAGACCCACCGAACAGCTGGTTCTACGACTCTGTAACGCCGCGCGGGTTCGCGTTTGACGGAGCCATGCCGCATGCAAGCAAGACTCCACTGGGCAGGGGTAAAACAGCTGAACTTATCCACACACCAAGCGAGATGACCAGAATCATGCAAAACGACTTGACTGTCCACATAAAGAAAGGCTACCATCTCGCCAGCATATTAGAGAATGTGTGTCTGATCACAGGAGAGCAGGACTTGGCCGAAGCGTATTCCACTCTATGGACTCAGCAACTCCAGAGTAGTAAAGGAGGAATATCTGTGTTACAGGCATGTAGCATAATGACCGAAGACACAAATATCCAAACGTTTACACTCAAAGCTATAACATCTAGACTGCTGGATGTAAAGAAAGAAATCTATCGATTTTCGACCCTTGCAGTGTCGTGTTGGGCACTCCTCAACAATATACAACCCACAACAATATGGGAGACTATTCAGAAGATGAACATGAACGGAATCATCAACAGTGAGAACGCGCATCACTTGATGGTGCTGGTCAACATTTCAGCAGAACTGAGGCTGCGGACATACATGAACAACCGTGGACAGGTGGAGAACATGTCAGCCTTGTCATCAATGTCTTCTAACACAGATATGGGGGAGAAGTTGAAGAAAGTGTTTTACTTTTCAAATACCAAACAACTGATGAGGTACTATCACACCGCAACGCCATTGAAAGTCTTTATTTCGTACCTTAAGAAAATTCCCCCACCACCGGTAGAACCCCCTGTTCTGTTTAACAACTCACCACAGTTACAAGCAGAGGTATATCTAAGTCTGTGCGAGTACGAAAAAGCGAAATCATATGCGGAACGTGCACTACAGGATGAGGTTTCTAAACACGGTGAAGGAAAAGCACATCCCGATATCGCCAAGTCACTTCATAACTTGGCTGTAACCTGTATGAAGCTTGGTGATAACAGAAAGGCCGTCAGCTATCATGAACAGGCACTACAGATGAGGCGGAGTATCCATGGCGACGACACTGAACATCCTGACATCGCTGCGTCACTTAACAACTTGGGTAACGACTGGAGTAACCTTGGTGATCACAGAAAGGCCGTCAGGTATCATGAACAGGCACTACAGATGTGGCGGAGTATCCATGGTGAGGGAACTGAACATTCTGACATCACCGGGTCACTTAACAACTTGGGTAACGACTGGAGGAACCTCGGTGATCACAGAAAGGCCCTCAGCTATTATGAACAGTCACTACAGATGAGGCGAAGTATCCTTGGTGAGGACACTAAACATCCTAACATCGCCACGTCACTTAACAACTTGGGTGCATGTTGGGGGGTGCTTGGCGACTACAGAAAGGCCGTCAGCTATTATGAACAGGCACTACAGATGAGGCGGAGTATCTATGGTGAGGACACTGAACATCCTGACATCGCCATGTCACTTTACAACTTGGGTAACGCCTGGAGTAACCTCGGTGATTACAGAAAGGCCGTCAGCTATCATGAACAGGCACTACAGATGTGGCGGAGTATCCATGGTGAGGGAACTGAACATTCTGACATCGCCGGGTCACTTAACAACTTGGGTAACGACTGGAGGAACCTCGGTGATCACAGAAAGGCCCTCAGCTATTATGAACAGTCACTACAGATGAGGCGAAGTATCCTTGGTGAGGACACTAAACATCCTAACATCGCCACGTCACTTAACAACTTGGGTGCATGTTGGGGGGTGCTTGGCGACTGCAGAAAGGCCGTCAGCTATTTTGAACAGGCACTACAGATGGAGCGGAGCATCCATGGTGAGGACACTGAACATCCTGACATCGCCATGTCACTTAACAACTTGAGTAACGCCTGGAGTGACCTTGGTGATCACAGAAAGGCTGTCAGCTATTATGAACAGTCACTACAGATGAGGCGGAGTATCCATGGTGAGGACACTGAACATGCTGACATCGCCGCGTCACTTAACAACTTGGGCGCATTTTGGGGGACACTTGGCGACTACAGAAAGGCCGTCAGCTATTTTAAACAGGCTCTACAGATGTGGAGGAGTATCCATGGTGACAATGACGAACATCCTGACGTTGCAAAGACACTTAAGGGGCTGAGTCTGGTTCGTAGACTCCTTGGCGATCACCGGAAGGACGCCACTTGTCAAGAATAGTCACTACAAGTTCAGTCTGGAGCGGAGAAGGAAGTTCCATATGCTAAAAGAAACTATATAAGGACCTTTGTAACTGGATTATTTTCATCATGCCAAGTCCGTAAATATATGACTTCTGGACTTGATCATGTTGCATTGTTCACACACTGAGACAATAACTGCAACAACGTAACATTGCATTTTGCAACGAAAGATGCTTAACTGAGCAAGTTTGTCTTAGTCTCTAGAAATGGATTGCTATGATATAACATTTGATGACATAGATCTTTAAATTTCAGTGTTATTGTTAAAATCACCGAGCTAAGATGTTTAATTTGTCGTTTTAGACATAACTGTATGAACTATAATCTTACGAATGGTCTACGTCACTGTAAACAAGCATCGTAATTCAGCCTTGTACGTCACGGCTTCCAGTCATGATGTTGCTTATATGAATATAAATACACTAATAAATAGATTAATTAATTAACTATAGTAAATCCCGAACACTTCAATTGTTAAACGCGAATGACTGTGATGAATATCATCATGCACGGCGAATATTGTATTCTTAATGTCAGGACATCTCTGAGCATGAAAACCCCCTTCTGAGCCTCGTGCAGTTTCAAGTTGTAAAAACCCCCTTGTGAGCCTCGTGCAGTTTCAAGTTGTAAAAAACCCCTTGTGAGCCTCGTGCAGTTTCAAGTTGTGAAAACCCCCTTGTGAGCCTCGTGCAGTTTCAACTTGTAAAAGCCCCTTGTGAGCCTCGTGCAGTTTCAAGTTGTAAAAACGCCCTTGTGAACCTCGTGCAGTTTCGAGTGGTAAAAATCCTTTTGTGAGCCTCGTGCAGTTTCAAGTTGTGAAAACCCCCTTGTGAGCCTCGTGCAGTTTCAATTTGTAAAAGCCCCTTGTGAGCCTCGTGCAGTTTCAAGTTGTAAAAACCCCCTTGTGAGCCTCGTGCAGTTTTAAGTTGTAAAAAACCCCTTGTGAGCCTCGTGCAGTTTCAAGTTGTAAAAACCCTCTTGTGAGCCTAGTGTAGTTTCAAGTTGTAAAAACCCCCTTGTGAGCCTCGTGCATGTTTCAAGTTGTAAAAACCCCCTTGTGAGCCTCGTGCATGTTTCAAGTTGTAAAAACCCCCTTGTGAGCCTAGTGTAGTTTCAAGTTGTGAAAACCCCCTTGTGAGCCTCGTGCATGTTTCAAGTTGTAAAAACCCCCTTGTGAGTCTCGTGCAGTTTCAAGTTGTAAAAACCCCCTTGTGAGCCTCGTGCAGTTTCAAGTTGTAAGATCTTCTCGTTGCGTGCTGCAGATTAAGAACTTCTAGGGTATCAAGAAGCGAAATTTGTTACACGAGGGGAAAATACAACTTAGGTTATAATCATGGTCTTAGTTTTATCCAAAGTCACAAGTGCAAATTGCCCGTTCACCTCTTGGACCGTAGTTTGGGACTTCTTTAAAGGCCTTTAACAGTAACGTAGGTGTAAGGAATATGAACTCCCACCCGTTGTTAAAACTGCATCGTCTGTACAGTCCTTCATATCACTGTGTGCACAGTTACGTGCCCTCTGACTCTCCACTCTTACGACCCGGCATGGCCTCGATTACGAATTTAGATTACGATTGTGATTTTATGTTTTTGATCCCGTCTTTGTCTTGTACATATTGTTACATGTGTTTGTCTATGTGTACCCTGTACCCAGGGCCACTCGGAAGAGCAGTGCTAAGTCACTGAAAGGTGCCACCCTGGTAAAAGAATACATAAATAAATATAAATAAATAAATAAATAAATAAATAGATATAAGTGTATAACCATGGGTGAAAACTACCGTTCCAGTCCAGTCTTAACCCAAAATGCAGATCTATAAAATCTTAAACCGGTTGAAAGTTTCCCCGAAGACATCGCCCTCCTGCCCAAATATAGCTCATGGGGAATCCCCTTTCCCAGAAGCCCCCCGCACGGTACAAAAGGTGAGACACACCTGGGGACTTCCGCAGGTGCGAGAAGCGAGCTGGGACGTCAGTCGTGCCTCCAGCCTGAAGGTGAAACTCACGTTGTCACGGACAGATTCTCCGGTCTCTACTCTAAGCGGTGACGCCTGAGGATAACGCAGCATTGACAAGAAGAAACAGGTGAGAACGGCTGGCGGTATACTCAAACCCTTAACCTTACTATTGAGGAAAACTGTTGTACAAATAGCGGTACTTCATGGTCTGAACTTGACGTTACTATGGAGGCAAATTGATTAAAATTGTGTTTCTTTGAAAAGAGAAATAGTTTAGTTGAGCGGTGTGGGTTGCAGGGACAAAACGAGCAGGTTTTCTGTCCCAGTTTTGTTGACAGGGTTGATCAAACGGTTCGGACCTGCAGAACAAGCCGTTTTTGTACTTACGGCGCGCTGGATTTGATAAGGACGAAGTTAGACGTAAGTATTTCACAGTCTCTGATCTAAAAGAGTAGAGTCTTAAACATCTGTAACATTTATTGTTTATGATATTAACAGCTTGAGGTTCAGTGAACATGGGGCTTTCCGCTGTTGACTTCTCAGTTAATGATTAATGTTGGTTAGTCAATAGAAACTGTTTGAGTTTCCATAGCTCAGATATAACAGCCTTGTGAATATGAGTCATTGTAAGTCCTACATGAACAGACGGTGTTGTACATTCTTCATGTTCGAAGAAATGTACATTGTCACGAAAGTTTTAAGAGATAAGATATTGATATAAGGAAGTCGATAGAAACTGTTTGAGTTTCCATAGGTCAGATATAAGAGTCTGGTGACTGTAAATCATTGTAAGTCCTACATACATAGACAGACGGTGTTGTACATACTCCATGTTCAAAGGAAGGTACATTGTCATGAAAGCTTCAAGAAATGAGATGTTGATATGAAATATGCCAGATTTATTTAACGAGTTTGTTTAAATGATAGACAGTTGTGATGGCAGGGTTGCCTAGCCACGCGCAGCAAACTTGCAGAACAAGCAGTTTTTCAGCCTCACTGTGACCCTGATTTGATAAGGACCAAATTAGAAGAAAACATTGCACAGTCTCTGATCCAAAACTCTAGATCGATTGGGAAAGTTCCCAGGCCAGGGAAATTCCGTGACGGATCGGAAAGCCCCCAAATATTTGTTTTTCTCGGAAGATTAAATAACAGGCTTATAAGTTTTTATTGTAGGTAAAACGTTTTTCCGACCAATCTGTGGTTTGGTAATGTGACATCTGTGCCAGAGTGCTCAATAGTAAAATTTCTTCTATCCAGAACATATGGAACTATTTTTCCCGTTAAAACTGTTATGGTCAAAGTACGGCACTCAGTCGGATCCATACATGACGTCACCTAACATATCATAGTGTCTCATCGTGTCTGTAACTTCATTAACGAAGGAAGAAGTCGTCATAACGGCATCAAATCAAGTTTTGTTCTCGTTGGTTGAAAATCCTGTCCCGGGCACAGGATTTTCAAACAACGAGAACAAAAAATTTAACTTGCTGCGATATTTCATGCCAGACGCTGCCACCAACAAGCGCAGGTCAAAGGTTAACATGACGTGTGATGTTTACCGCCTGACTAGCGCGTGATTGGTCAGACTTTGGACTAAGATCACGTGTCTATGTGATCCAATAAGGATTGTCCTATTACCAATACGTCATTGTGACATTGCGACCCAGCACGAATGTTCCAGACCAGCAGTTAAATATTTACTGTGCAATTGTATCATCAATTTCTTCCTACGAAAGACCATAGGAACAAATGCAACAAGGCTTCATCGGGTCATTTCTCTTCGTTCCACACCCATTTCTCCTCGTTTCAGACCCATTTCTCTTAGGTGTGGAACGACGGGAAATGGTTGTGGAACGAAGGGAAATGGGTGTGGAACGAGAAGAAATGGTTGTGGAACGAGGAGAAATGGGTGTGGAACGAGGAGAAATGGGTGTGGAACGAAGGGAAATGGTTGTGGAACGAAGGGAAATGGGTGTGGAACGAAGGGAAATGGGTGTGGAACGAAGGGAAATGGGTGTGGAACGAAGGGAAATGGTTGTGGAACGAAGGGAAATGGGTGTGGAACGAGAAGAAATGGTTGTGGAACGAAGGGAAATGGGTGTGGAACGAGAAGAAATGGTTGTGGAACGAAGGGAAATGGGTGTGGAACGAAGGGAAATGGTTGTGGAACGAAGGGAAATGGGTGTGGAACGAAGGGAAATGGGTGTGGAACGAAGGGAAATGGTTGTGGAACGAAGGGAAATGGGTGTGGAACGAGAAGAAATGGTTGTGGAACGAAGGGAAATAACCCTATGAAGCCTTGTCGCATTTGTTCCTATGGTCTTTCGTACTATTGTCAGTTGCAAAGTTCATCGTTGTATTCTCGCTGTCTCAAAACATAGACGACAGATATGTATATAACCTTCGTGAAGATTTGCAGCTTGTCCTTTCTTAAACATTCTTTCAAAAACATTCACGCACCTTTTAACTGTTCTACCGCACAAAAAAGGAAGCTTTGATATCAGAAAAGTACAAGTCACCTACATTTACAATTGCAGTTAGAGTGCAAAGCTCAATCACTTTCCTCCCAATACACGATAAATCATACTGAGGATCAGAATCTCAAACTCCAGCCAACGTCTTCCTTACGAGACAATTCGGTCTAAGAGGAGTAAGACAAAAGCTGAAGCCACTTATTTGCATATCACAGTCCAGTGATTTCCTAGTGGCACTGTCAATATGCAAATAAGCGAAACGGAGACGTCAGGGCAAAGCATTAATCATTGCCATCGCGGCGGGCGAGCTAGGAGAGCGCGAAGTTTAAACGCGTGCACAGGGTAATTATTTGGCGGACTAATGTAAAAATTGAAATATATCAACTTTTTAATGTGTAAACTACTCGAAAATAATGAACTTGAAATTTTGTGTTGCGTTCCTTTAAGGCCAAAGTCCGGAAAAGACCAAAACTACCCATGTCCCGCCCACAAGTGATCAAACTATCTACAATCCACTGATCCCCTTGTCCACTATCCATTATCTAATCAAATATGCGCCAACATTTATGAGTCCCTCTGCTGTAATGTCTACAGAAACCAGCTGCAGAACAACATGCTGCGTGTTGCGGGGACCCTTCTCCCTGCAGACGTGCAATGCCGGAGGTTTGTGACGGCTAACAGGTATGACCTGGCCGAGACGGGGTACGGCCGCGCCCTTCTGGCCGCCATGTCTGATATGGACAGGCTGCAGGAAGTGGCGGTACTGAAGAGCCTGGGAGACTTGAACGTGGAGAAAGGAAGACTCCACAAGACCGAAGCTCCGTGGTACTTGGAGCGGGGCCTGAACCTGTACAGGGCCGCGCTGCTCCGGTGTGAGGACCCGGGGGAAGGCGAGTCTCTCCAACATAGGGTTAAACTCGCCGAGAAACTCGGGCAGAAAACTCACATAGCTGGCTCAATCAAGAACACAAGCATTCATTCTGTTGCAAGGACTTCAGAAATCTTTCAAGACTTGGATAAGACATGGGCTAGTGGTGGCCATATGGACTCTATCTTAGAAGGCTACACTAAGATCCTTGTAGAAGGAATAGCGGAGAGGAACGTTCTGTTGGAAGTAGAGTCTATAAAAAGTCTCGGAGACGTGAACCTTAAGAGAGGAAGAGACTTAAAGGAGCCCAGGCACTTGACTAAGGCTACAGCCCTGTACAGCACAGCCCATGAGCGATGTGACGATTCACATGGGAAAACCGTCCTCACACATCGCTTACTGCACGCAGCAAAAGTCAGGAAGGACATGGCAGAAAGAAGGAGACGGGTAAGTGTTTTGCTATCTAAAATAACATTTTGTGCTTTTATGCCCTTGCCAACATGTTCATCAGGTTCGTTCAAGTGCTAAGCCTCCTCATTGTGAATCTATTGTTCAATTAAAGTTTGCTCAATTGTTTACTATAATTATTTGTTAGTTCAGACGTTATATTAAGCTTGCTTAAATTGTTACTTTTTAGTTGCTCCTGAGGGGCGAAAACACAAACAGTTGGGTTCCAACAGGACCTACCAAGGTCACGTCGACTATTCCTCAAGGTCATGGCCTCCCTACAGCAGACAATTCCAGGTAAGTTACATCAATCTAGTTTTCAAGTCTTTTGTAAAAAGAATTCACTCATGTTTGGTTTGGTTTGGTTTTTATGAGGATCTCCATTAGTGTGTTAATTCACACTATTCTTCCTGGAGTCCTGGTGAGGTACTCATTTACACCTGAGTGAAGTGGGGAAAGTCATGTCAGGCACAAGATCGGTGACATGGGTGGGGATCGAACTCGGGACCTCTTGGGCCTGAGCCGAACGCACTACCGCTGCGCCGCCTGACCCCACGATGTTGATATACTACGTCATTTATTTCTCATTCTACGGCAAATATGTATCACCTGATCGTTTTGTTTCAGGGTGTACATAGACCAGTTACAAAAGGGCTGCAAGGCCCTGCAGACAGGGGACCTGGACACGGTAGACCAGCTGCAGGAGGGCTGCAGGGCCCTGCAGACAGGGGACCTGGACACGGCAGACCAGCTGCAGAAGGGCTGCAAGGCCCTGCAGACAGGGGACCTGGACACGGCAGAGAAGCACTTTGCAGCTGCGCTCAAGGCCGTCCATTTGAAACGTACGTACTTAAAAAAAGTCGAAACACAGTATTTTAAATCTAATTGTATATCATAGTATAGCATTGTGTTTAGTGTCTTGCTGTTGAAGTATGATTCATATACAATATTCTAATATTTATTAGTCACAATGATCCAGAGACAAAGTAGTACAACAATTTATTCATTCATTCATTCATTCATTCAATGATGAAATATGCAACGTACTAAAGTAGATAAAAAGATTTTCGATAGTGCTAAAAAAGTACATAAACCACCAGTTTAAAGATTTCTAATTTCTATCCATGCAACTTGAAATACTAGCGATAAATGAAATGTAGCCAAGTTTTTTATACCCTAAATGGCTGTTTCCTTAGAACCAAATAAAGACCAATACAGGAAAGAGCCGGAGCCCCTGTGCAGGTTAAGCGATGTCTACCTGGAAAGAGGAAAGAAGTCGAAAGACGGAAGTGACTTCACCAAGGCTGCAGCGCTCCGTAATGCTGCACTGGTCAGAGCAAGGGCAGAAGACAGAGAGGGCATCAAACAAACGACCATGCAAGTTAGCCAGTTATTTGTTGAGCACGTGCTGAGTATCAAGCATGCAGTTGACATCGGTGATACAGAGAAACACAAATCAATACTAAAGAAAGATCGAGAGCAGGTAGAAGAACAAATTAAACGAATCGAGCAGGAGATCGATCCTTACAGTCTTGATGACGATGATCCAAAGATAAGAGAAGTGGAGAAGCAGAGAGCGGAAGCGATCATAACATTGTTCCAAACAATTGTTGAACAGAGAAAAACTTTCATAGCCGGCCTTGTAGATGAATGTATGGAGGTAATGGGTCCTTCTCCCTGTAAGTACGCCATGATAGGCCTGGGTTCACAGGCCACAGGGTTAGTAACCCCGTACTCTGATCTGGAGTTCGCCATCCTGATAGAGGAGGAAACAGAGAGTAACGTTCAGTATTTCCGCAACTTGACTCATTATCTGCATCTTAAAGTCATCAACCTGGGAGAAACCATCCTCCCGGCCATGGCGATTAAATCGCTCTATGATTTTTCTAAAAACCCACTGAACAGCTGGTTCTACGACTCTGTAACGCCGCGCGGGTTCGCGTTTGACGGAGCTATGCCGCATGCATGCAAGACTCCACTGGGCAGGGGTGAAACAGCTGAACTTATCCACACACCAAGCGAGATGACCAGAATCATGCAAGACGACTTGACTGTGCACTTAAAGAAAGGTTACCATCTCGCCAGCATATTGGGGAATGTGTGTTTGATCACAGGAGACCAGGACTTGGTCGATACGTATTGCACTCTATGGACTCAGCAACTGCAAAGTAGTAAAGGAGCAATATCGGTGTTACAGGCATTGAGCATAATGACCGAAGAAACAAATATCCAAACGTTTACACTCAAAGCTCTAACATCTAGACTGCTGGATGTAAAGAAAGAAATCTATCGATTTTCGACCCTTGCAGTGTCATGTTGGGCACTCCTCAACAAAATACAACCCACAACAATATGGGAGACTATTCAGAAGATGAAAATGAACGGAATCATCAACAGTGAGAACGCACATCACTTGATGGTGCTGGTCAGCATCTCAGCAGAACTGAGACTTCGGACATACATGAACAACCGTGGACAGGTGGAGAACATGTCAGCCTTATCATCCATGTCAACTAACACAGATATGGGGGACAAGTTGAAGAAAGTGTTTTACTTCTCAAATACAAAACAACTTATGAGGTACTATTACACAGCAACACCATTGAAGACCTATATTCCACAACTTATCGAAATGTACCCATCGACGGTACAACCGCCTGTTCTGTTTGACAACTCACCACAGTTACAAGCAGACGTATATGAAAGTCTGTGCGAGTACAAAAAAGCGAAATCATACGCGGAACGGGCACTACAGGATGAGGTTTCTAAACACGGTAAAGGAAAAGCACATCCCAATATCGTCAACTCACTCCATAACTTGGCTAGAGCCTGTATGAACCTTGGCGATCACAGAAACGCTGTCAGCTATTATGAACAGGCACTACAGATGAAGCGGAGTATCCATAGTGAGGACACTGAACATCCTGACATCGCCACGTCACTTAACAACTTGGGTAACGCCTGGTGTAAACTTGGTGATCACAGAAAGGCCATCAGGTATCATGAACAGTCACTACAGATGAGGCGGAGTATCTATGGTGAGGACACTGAACATCCTGACATCGCCACGTCACTAAACAACTTGGGCCTCACCTGGAGGGGCCTTGGTGATAACAGAAAGGCCGTCAGCTATCATGAACAGGCACTAGAGATGAAGCGGAGTATCCATGGTGAGGACACTGAACATCCTGACATCGCCAGGTCACTTAACAACTTGGGTAACGTCTGGAGTGACCTTGGTGATAACAGAAAGGCCGTCAGCTATTATGAACAGGCACTAGAGATGAAGCGGAGTATCCATGGTGAGGACACTGAACATCCTGACATCGCCAAATCACTTAACAACTTGGGTAACGTCTGGAGTGACCTTGGTGATTACAGAAAGGCTGTCAGCTATTATGAACAGGCACTACAGATGAGGCGGAGTATCTATGGTGAGGACACTGAACATGCTGACATCACCGAGTCACTTAACAACTTGGGTGCCGCCTGGAGGAAGCTTGGTGATCACAGAAAGGCTGTCAGCTATCATGAACAGGTACTACAGATGTGGCGGATTATCTATGGTGAGGACACTGAACATCCTGACATCGCCTCCTCACTTAACAACTTGGGTAACGCCAGGTGGAACCTTGGTGATCACAGAAAGGCCGTCAGGTATTATGAACAGGCACTACAGATGTGGCGGAGTATCTATGGTGAGGACACTGAACATCCTGACATCGCCGCGTCACTCAACAACTCGGGTACCGCCTGGAGTGGCCTTGGTGATCACAGAAAGGCCGTCAGGTATTATGAACAGGCACTACAGATGTGGCGGATTATCCATGGTGAGGACGCTGAACATCCTAACATCGCCACGTCACTAAACAACTTGGGTAACGCCTGGAATGACCTTGGCGATTACAGAAAGGCCGTCAGGTATCTTGACCAGGCACTACAGATGTGGCGGAGTATCCATTGTGAAGACATTGAACATCCTGACATCGCCAACTCACTTAACAACTTGGGGAACGCCTGGTGTAAACTTGGTGATGACAGAAAGGCCCTCAGCTATTTTGAACAGGCACTACAGATGAGGCGGAGTATCTATGGTGAGGGCACTGAACATCCTGACATCGCCGACTCACTTCACAACTTGGGTGCCATTTGGGGGTTTTTTGGCGACTGCAGAAAGGCCGTCAGCTATTTTGAACAGGCACTACAGATGAGGAGGCGTATCCATGGTGACAATGACGAACATCCTGACGTTGCAGATACACTTGAGGGGCTGAGTCTGGCTCGTAGACTCCTTGGCGATCACCGGAAGGACGCCACTTGTCAAGAATAGTCACTACAAGTACAGTCTGGAGCGGAGAAGGAAGTTCCATATGCTAAAAGAAACTATATAAGGACCTTTGTAACTGGATCATTTGCATCATGCTAAGTCCGTAAATATGTGACTTCTGGACTTGATCATGTTGCATTGTTCACACACTGAGACAATAACTGCAACAACGTAACAATTTGCATTTTGCAACGAAAGATGCTTAATCGAGCCAATTTGTCTTAGTCTCTACAAGTGGATTGCTATAATATAACATTTGGTGACAAAGATCTTTAAATTTCAGAGTAAATTTCAGAAACTACGGTTCCAGTAGCAGATTTTACTAAAGTCGAGTACACTTTCCATAATTTGCTAGCAAAGCGCTAGCGTGACATAGTTATAAATACATTCTTTGCAGAAATTTGTTCTTGGGCTTCTTCCATATCCCAGTATTCCATTCTCAATGTTATTTACATTCTTAGTTTTTTTTTTACATGATATTTCGTCTGTATTGGCATAAGAGTAGCTAAACGTAAACAGAGGATAGGGAGAAAAAGTATCTGATATTACAAAGCATTCCGGATCGACCTTGTCCTGCATTGTCTATGCTATCCGCTAGTCGGCGCTGGTGAGTGGTGTCATCATCATCATTTCCAAAATGGCGACGTACAGAGCCAGGTGGGTGTTGTTGATTAATACGTTTACTGCGAACCTGTGGATTTTCGCGCTTCTTAAAGTTCAAGATCTGCGTTCTAAGCAGTCGCTGATCGTCTTGATTTCTTTCTTACAGGTTGAAGGAGTTTGAAGACTGTCTTGAGACGGAGAAGATAGACATTAAACATCTAAGATCGCTGTGTTTTCAAGGTAAGGACGTTGTCTCGTGACCGACCGTTTGTTTGTTGTTGTTGTTGTTTTGTTTGTTTATTTCTGCCGTCATCGCGTGAGGTTGTCCTTACATCTCGAGTCAGGTTGCTAAACTATCGAAGCCCATTTTCTTACTCTGGCAAGGAACGGGAAAAACTAGACTTTTGATTCGGCGTGATCTAGGTTAGGTTATGTAAATTTGAAATAACTTAAATTTATTATTTCACGTAACATGACGTATAAAGTCACGGTTATACCAACACCAGCAAACCAGGGCGATTTTCAACAGATTCTTACCTAAATCATCTTGTTGTCTCGATGTTTACCGCGTGAAATAAAGATTAAAGCAGATCTTGTTTACATATCAGGCTGACCTTTGACCTACAATGCTGACTAGCTAATTTATGACCCGGTTAGTCAGAATCTCAGAATTTAGACTAATCACCTGAATCAGCTAGTAGACAAACTGGCTAGGTTAGCAGACAGTGATCAGTTTTCCAAGGCAGAGCTAGTGCCTGACGTTAAAGAAGCACAGTTAGTTTTGAACATTGTTTAGAGTTAGGTCTAGAGCTGTGTACCTAAAAAATTTTTAGGTACAGGTACAGGTACACGGGTTCAGGTACAGGTCCGTACCTGAACCAGTACCTGAACAGTTCGACAAATTAACATGTTCTTCTGAACTTCTTTGAAGTAATGAGATAAACATTAATAAATTGACAGTTAAGGGTAAGTTTTTGTTTATGGAGAATTCTCAGACAAAACATGGGCAAAACTAAGATGTTTCAGTTTTCATCTCCTACCCTAAGTGGCCTCGTGCTACTCAAAGCTGACCAAAGTGACATCTAAAGGGAGCATATCTAATACACAACAGGTCTTTTCTTGTCAGTCTGTAACACGAACACACTGCCCTGTCTCTGGGATCCATGGGGGACCAGCTATTTCCCTATTTTAGGCCACAAATAAGCAATATAATTAGTGTAACTCTTTTCAGGTACAGTACCCGATACTGAGAGATTAGGTATTTTGGACCTGTACCTAGTCAATTTTTTAGGTACAGTATCGGTACTGCGTACCGGTACACAGCCCTAGTTAGGTCATTACACAGGTCATTCGGTGTAATGTAGCTAGCTGCCCTTCGGCGTAACACACCAGCTTCGCAGGCACGCGGCACGGCGGCAGCTGGCTACATTACACCGAATGACCTGTTACACCTAACCTTTGAATGTCTAACTCTTATTGTTTAAAACTGTCTAGTGACGATGCCCCTACTGTACATGTACTTGGTGGCAGCGAGTTCCACTCTACGATAGTTCTAGGAAAAAATGAGTTTTTGAACACCTCAATCCTCGGTGTATACTGCTACATACGTGTATAATAACATCAAAAATAAAAAACACGAACTAAATCTGCTGAACTGTTTCCCCCCTCAGGAATCCCAGATGGGCGAGGCCTGAGGTCAAAGTGCTGGAAGGTGAGAACAAAAGAAACACCCCCATACATACCCTCCCCTACATAACATCCCCAATATAACACCCCCCATACATACCCTCCTCCTACATAACACCCCCCATACATACCCTCCTCCTACATAACACCCCCCCATACATACCCTTTCCTACAGAACATCCCCAATATAAAACCCCCCATACATACCCTCCTCCTACATAACACCCCCTACATACCCTCCCGTACAAAACCCCCTCACATACACACACACACCCCAAACATGACTCAGTCTAAACTGAAAATACAAAATAGATAATTATAGTTCTTTTCACAAACATGAAAAACCATCATACCATAGCAGAATCATACTATAGGCCGTAAAAGTGTGAACTTGAATTGTTAGAGGCTAGCCATTGCTAGGTCATTGCTAGCTAGGTCATTGCTAGGTCATTGCTAGGCCATTGCTAGCTTGGTCATTGCTAGGCCATTGCTAGGTCATTGCTAGGTTTTACCTTGACCTTGAGCTGTGTCCTCCAGATCCTGCTGAACTACCTTCCACCACTCACCACAGACTGGACCGACTTTCTCAAAAAACAAAGGTCAGACACTTAAAGGAGATTTACTGTCTTAGATGTGAAGTTAACAAGTTGGACTCTTCGTGCTTAATACAAAATGTTGATCAATGTTACATACAGTAAACATAAAAACATATATAGCTTCTCTCCGTAAATAATTTCATCAGGTTGGTAATCGAATGAATGGCAAAGTTCTTTCATCACAACCATTTATTTTTCACGAGCCAACGTTTCGATGACCGTTTAATATTTTCTATTTGGGACTGCGATAGCTCAACATTGCTAGTGAACAAAGTTTATATTATATATAGAAACATTTTATATTTGGAACCGCATATGTCCCTATGATGTAACAATGCCTAGTATGTATGTCACAATTGCACTACGTTCGGCAATCCATTGTTAACAGTAAAAACTAGCCTAAGTGCACTGTGAACCAAGTAACAGTGCACTGTGAACTATGTAATATTGTTAGTGCACTATGCACCAAGTAATATCTAGCGTCAGTGCACAGTAAACCAGTCAGAATTGCCCTGATGAAGATGACAGACGGTCATCGAAAGGTTGGCTCATGAAAAATAAATGGTTGTGATGAAAGAACTTTGCCATTCATATAGCTTCTCTGCCTGTGCTCTGACCTTGATGAGTATATTTCCCATCTTTCAGAGGGCTGTACCAGCAGCTGTTGGAAGAGCTGATCATCACCCCCGGGAAGCAGGGGTCGGGAAACTCGCGGGAGGACGTCACCTTCGCAGACCACGTGGGTCGTTTGTTTATACATTATAAATTGTGCAGAACTTCAGCTGAGACATTCTCATCCATTTCTTCATTCACTCATTTGTTCATTCATTCCCTCATTTGGTCATCCATCCACCCACTTGTTCATTCATTCACTCGTTCATTCATTCACTCGTTCATTCACTCGTTCATTCACTCGTTCATTCATTCACTCGTTCATTCATTCACTCGTTCATTCACTCGTTCATTCATTCACTCATTTATTCATTCATTCATTCACTCATTCATTCATTCACTCGTTCATTCATTCACTCATTCATTCACTCATTCATTCATTCATTCATTCATTCATTCATTCATTCATTCACTCGTTCCTTCGTTCCCTCCCTGCAGCCGCTGAACCCAAACCCAGACAGCCAGTGGAGTCAGTACTTCAAGGACAACGACGTCTTGCTTCAGATCGACAAGGATGTCAGGTACCTTCTTATATTCTGTTAAAGACATTAGGTACCTTCTTATACTTAAGACATAGACGTCACTTGGATGTTGTCTCCTTAGCTCTTGACTGTTTGGAGTTAAACTCAGATAGCTGGTTTAGGAGGACTGGTTTAGGGGGTGATGTCAGCAAGAGTTCCCTGGCTTTGTCTGCATTTAATAAGATGAAGACAAGACACAAGATAAACATGACCATCGTTATGATAGGGTGACCTTAATACAGCAATAAGTGCCCAGTTGAGGCCATTTTTTCTTAGCCTGGAGTCCAAACCCAGCAAAGAGACTCGGCAGCTAAAATAGGTTTGGACACCGGGCTCATTTTCTCTTCTTCCGTCTTTACAGAACAACCCTTCGGACATCTCGTTTTTCTAGCAGGCGACGGACCCGTGTTCAAGCCATGTTTGTTTGTTTGTTTGTTTGTTTGTAACCGCCCTCCTGTACATTCCAGGCATGTTTGTTTGTTTGTTTGTTTGTAACCGCCCTCCTGTACGTTCCAGGCGGCTGTGTCCAGACATCTCGTTCTTCCAGCAGGCGACGGACCACCCGTGCGAGCGGTTGGTGAACGCGGAGAGCGGGATCGAGACGCTGAGGAAACGCGTCGAACACACGATACTGAAGGCTGCGAACGTCGGGAAAAACCGCCTCGGGATAACCGTCACAAACGTGAGATGTGTCCTCTTTTCTCATTGGTTAGAAGGAGGTTCATGTGTGAGATGTGTTCTCTTTTCTCATTGGTTAAAGGAAGTGTTCTGCCTCTTGATTGGTCAGGCTCGGAATAAACGTCACAAACGTGAGATGTGTCCTCTTTTCTCATTGGTTAAAGGAAGTGTTCTGCCTGTTGATTGGTCAGGCTTGGGACGACCATCGGAAATGTGAGATGTGTTCTGTAATCTCATTAGTTAGAAGGAGGTTCATGTGTTCTGCCTCTTGATTGTTCAGTGTGAGGTCCATATCTGTTTGTTTGTTTGTTTGTTTGTTTGTTCCAGAGCACACGGCGTAAGGTAGCAGTGGAGGAATACGAGACCTTGCCGGAGGGTCAGGAGGCTCACTGGGAGGTGGTGGAAAGAATTCTGTTCTTGTACGCTAAACTCAACCCCGGGCAGGGATATGTACAGGTTTGTTTGTTTGTTTGTTTGTTTGTTTGTAAATGGAAGCTTGTACACATAAACTCTGTCATGTTTGGGACTGCATTCTTCACACTACATGTAGCTTCAGTCTGAAGGAGAGCAAGTCAGTATTGCCCTGGGGAAGGTGACAGACGGTCACGAAAACATGACCTAAAACTATAAACACTTGGTTGCATACAAAGAACATTATCATGTTTTTACCTGCTGGGCCTTCAATATAGTGTGCATCAGCACGTCGGCAGAACGTACTGCGCCTGCGCAAAACCCTGATTTTTCACGTTTTTCCTTGGATGTTTGGTCAACGTTGTATGAAAATTTTGCCTGTTGCAGACGATATCTTTTCCTATACAACATCTGAAAACTACAGACAGGCTGTCAACCTTATATGCTCTAATACAACCTTATATGAGACGTTCTGCCAAAGGGCTATTCACAATACATTACGGGTTTCGCGCAGGTGCAGTACGTTCTGCCGACGTGTCGTGTGCATCTAACCTTCCTGTGTTTCCTACAGGGCATGAATGAGATCATCGGCCCGCTGTATTACATCTTCGCTTCAGACCCGAACAAGGAGTGGCAAGGTATGGGCAACAAGAACAAGATCGTTTCCTTTTCATGACTTGATTGTTTTAGGAACTGTGAGCTTCCATCATTTGATATTTGTCCTTAAATTTAATTGAAGTAGAATATGTCACGGCATGTCCAACTCATGTGGCATGCACGGTGCTTTGGACAGAAGTTAGGGGTTCGAATCCCAGCTGCTGTCGCTCACACGTACTGCACACATAGGATGTTGTTTGTTTATTGTTTGTTTGTTTGTTTATTTAGAACATGTAGAGTTCAATACAGTCAACTGTTTCACCAGCCTGATGTTTGTTTGTTTGTTTGTTTGTTTGTTTGTTTGTTTGTTTAGAACATGCGGAGGCCGACACGTTTTTCTGTTTCACGAACCTGATGTCTGAGATCCGAGACAACTTCATTAAGATGCTGGACGACTCGGCTTCCGGTATCGGATCCTCCATGCAGAATGTCTTAACTCTGCTTAAGAAACATGACCAGCAGCTCTGGAGGTGTCTGGTAAGGAACCTACTCTTCTTAACCTTCTACAGCTTCTTAAACTTCTTACAAACAGACTGGGAAGAAGTTGTGTCCTTCTACAGCTTCTTAAACCTTCTACAGCTTCTTAAACCTGTTCTTAGAGTACAGAATGTCTTTAATTCTTCTGAAGAAGTGTGACCAGCTCTGCTTAGGTCTGGAGTTTTTGTGGGAGTTGTTCTGGGACAGAAGAAAATATCTTTTCTACCAAATATTTTTCTGTCTTCAGCTGGCTGATGTTTGTTTGTTTGTTTGTTTGTGTGTCCAGGAGGACCGAGGTGTGAGGCCACAGTTTTACCTGTTCAGGTGGCTGACCTTGCTGCTGTCACAGGAGTTCAAAATGCCAGGTGAGACAAACCCAAATAAGGCAATCAGAGATGGCAGACTTCACCCTCTTACCCATGTTTTTTGTTCAAACCATCCACCCTCACAGGGATACAAAATAAATAGCAGCACTGAGGCTGCATGGAAACATTCTTACTAGCCAAAACCAACACCACAGATTTACTTTTACAGTAACTTGAATACACTAAACTGAAGTACAATGTACATTTACATGTATAAACAGAAATGTGTAAACAGACATGAAACTCAAGTTCTCTTTTAAAGGACTGCCAGACATCAGATTATTTCTTACGTCATTTTATGTTAACTTTGTTTTGTTTCCTCAGACGTGATCCGAGTCTGGGACTCCTTGTTTGCTGACCGGCGGAGATTCGACTTTTTGTACTGTGTGTGCTGTGCCATGATTATGTAAGTACTGTGTATGTTCATTTTTCAGTTACTGTACTAGACGGTTATGATATATACATGTTTATAGGCTAGCAGAAACAAGATGGACATGTCCCAGATTCCTGGCACTTCACACGACTTTCCTCACCCTACCCAGGTGTAAAATGGGTACCTGACTTCGGTTGGGGAGGTAAAAGGCAGTGGAAGGAGAGGGATGGGCTCCAACTTCCAATACCGTGCCCCAGACACAGTCGATTAACGACCCACTGCCCCTACAGCCTTAAAAAGGATTTCTTAATGTCAGGAAAAGACATGTACGGTCACAGATACGTTGTGCTTGCTTGTTTGTGTTTACAATTTTTGTGTTTACATGTTTATATGATGTTCTGTTGTTTTTTCAGCTGCATCCGGAGCCGGATTCTGGAGGGAGATTTCTCGGACACTATGAGGACACTACAGGTGAGAGGACAGGTGTGACTAGGTACAGGTACTGGACAGGTATATACATGTGGGACAGGTACAGGTTTAGATTCTGGAG
This sequence comes from Branchiostoma floridae x Branchiostoma japonicum, assembly GCA_013266295.2. Classification (NCBI taxonomy): domain Eukaryota; kingdom Metazoa; phylum Chordata; class Leptocardii; order Amphioxiformes; family Branchiostomatidae; genus Branchiostoma; species Branchiostoma floridae x Branchiostoma japonicum. The sequence continues at coordinate 330,042 of CM023828.1, forward strand.
GGAGATTTCTCGGACACCAATTGAGGACACTACAGGTAAAAGTTGAGTTCCCAGACTGTCAATGCAGCTGAATAAAGAGACTCTTTGTACACAACCAAGACCTAGTGTTTTATTCAGCCGACGTTTCGGTGACCGTCTGTCACCTTCCTCAGGGCAATTCTGACTGGTTGACATTGCACTGCAGCATAGGTGTCGCTGCTATAGTGAACCAGTCAGAATTGCCCTGAGGAAGGTGACAGACGGTCACCGAAACGTCAGCTGAATAAAACACTTGGTTGACATGTGTAGAAAGAGTCTCTTTATTCAGTGACTTACCAACCTGATGAAACTATTCACGGATTTCAATGCAGCTGTAAAGTGGGAGGGGGAATACTGTACATGTGTACCATGTAAGAACAGCCATGGTCTGTGACTATCTGATACTAGTATTCTGAGAGTTTATTTTATTGGTTATCATGGATTAATTGTCAATTATAGCGTATTGACTGGCCTTTTCCGCAAACCTCCCCAGAGACATCAACCTTGTCTTGTTTGTTTGTTTGTTTACCAGATGTTTGTTTACTTACAGAACTACCCAGACGGAGACATCCACGTTGTCTTGTTTGTTTGTTTGTTTGTTTACCAGATGTTTGTTTACTTACAGAACTACCCAGACGGAGACATCCACGTTGTCTTGTTTGTTTGTTTGTTTGTTTACCAGATGTTTGTTTACTTACAGAACTACCCAGACGGAGACATCCACGTTGTCTTGAGGAAAGCGGTGGAGATCTGCCCATCTTGAGACATGCTGCACCTTAGAAATTCAAACATCTTAGACATGCCCTGCTTCCTGAAGACATGCCCTTCTTAGACTCAGCCATCCCTCGTGATATCTACATTTTATAAGACATCTTTCGATCTGTATTGAGACCTACATCTTAAGTGTTTCCTACATCTTAAAGACTGAGAGCCTCTACACGTAAATGTCTCCTTCTGAGGTCTGCATGTCTTAAGTTGTTTCCTCAGCTCCTTGAGATTACCTGAAGCTGGTTTATGGTTGCCTTTTAATATCCTTTTCAAACATTTTACTGAGTCTTTTATTTTAACAGTTAATAAAGCCACTAGATTTCAGTTGTTTCAATTGCAAAGGAAGTGGTTAGATTGCATGAGATAAGGTGAACCATGGAGGTACCTACATGGGTGAACAGAGCACGTCGGCAGAACGAACTGCGCCTGCGCAAAACCCTGATTTTTCACGTTTTTCGTTGAATGTTTGGTCAACGTTGCATCAAAATTTTGCCTGTTGCAGACGATATCTTTTCCTATACAACATCTGAAAACTACAGACAGGCTGTCAACCTTATATGCTCTAATACAACCTTATATGAGACGTTTTGCCAAAGTGCTATGCACAATACATTACGGGTTTCGCGCAGGTGCAGTACGTTCTGCCGACATGCTGGTGAACATACATGTACATGTATGCTGCCATTAAGTTCAGACGCAAGTGAGGTAAATGTATGGTAGACAGGAATGAGCTCACTTATGCTCCAGTTCAGCATTATGTTTCTATGTCCTAGAACCAACAAGTTCACTTTGTTTTGCCTTGTGGTAACTATGGCACTTACATTATACATTAGCAGGTAACACAATATTCTTTGTAACAAATACCTGTAACCTCCATGCAATGTAACCAGTGCATCTCTCCCACTGCAACATTTTACATGTACATTTGCCACATGTTTGCCACTTTCTGCACCAACCCAGTGTCTGTATCAGGTTACATCATTAAGCAGTCAGCCGAATCAGTAACATTTTATTTTGTTACTTTTAGAATGATTAATCTCAATATGTCATACATTTGCTGATTATTACCAAGATGTTTTTTTTAGTTATTTTAGAATATTTTGGAATCTTTCACATGACATTTAATGTCTTGTTAATACAAACCTGAAGCCTGTTTTTGATTTGCAATAAACCTTTCCAGATTAACAATTTAGCAAGAAGAATGGACAAATTTTGAAATGACAGTAGAACTGATTTATTTTTACCCCAGGTCAATGTTATATGTATTTTCCCCGTTGAAGATTCTTTTATAAACTGTAATTTTACCATAAATTTTGCTCAGTTTAGTTCTACATTACCTCCCCAGAGGAAGATATTCTACAGTTACTATTATTATTGTTTACCTGTACATAAAGTGATGATGGTCATGAGACGTGACAATAAATGAAGAAAACTGTACCTAGTCTGATGTCTCACTATCCAGTTTAACGTCTGTCGGTCCCTGTTTTCGCAGGGTTAGACTGATGGCACACTGATGTGTGTGTGCATCTGTGTGTGTGTGCATCTGTGTGTGTGTGCATCTGTGTGTGTGTGCATCTGTGTGTGTGTGTGCATGTGCATGTGTGTCTGTGTATCTGTGTGTGAGTGTGTGTGTATGCGTGTGTGTGTGTGACAGAGAGAGAGACAGAGAGAACAACATTTCACTAACTTGAGATAAAACAAACCCACACCAGGCTGTCTGTTTCGTACTAAAATAGTTCAGATCTTTATTGAAAAGAAAACTTTAGCCTGGCGATCAGGTTTCTTTTTCACACGCAAGCAATCACCACCCATAATGTCCTAGTCCTACAGAACAGCCAACACCAAACGCAGGAGAACCAGGCTATCCTGGGCCACACCAATACAATCCATTGGTTCTTGGATCTTAAAGAAAAATGCTGAAATAGAAGGACAACATGAAAACAGAGTCTGAGGAGAAAGTCTATAACTTGGTGCACATGTACAGATTCAGAAAGTGAATAAAGTCAGATTCAAGTTTTCCTCCCAGCCCTCTGTATTCTTCTAGGCGTCTTGTTAAACCTTACTTTACACTGTCCAAGAACCCATGGACTGACTTGGTGTGGCCTTACCTGCTAAGAAAAAGCCTTACAGAGTCTAGAACGCTAGAAACTTTACAACAACATGACAACAACAGTATTGCTTCAGAACAAATAAAACATATCTACCGACCTAGCAAATCATGCCTAACTAAAAAAGGCACCTTTTATTTAACATGTACATAGGGCTTCAGACACCTGGTTCTAATACTTTGCTGGAAATCATGATTGAGAAAACGGAATTTTTCCACTTTTTGTTTCTCTTCGATACAGACACTCTGACTTGTTAAGATCTAAAGGCAGCTTTAGTAACTGTTGTACACCTTCAGTAACTGTAGTACACCTTCAGTACACCTTCAGTAACTGTTGTACACCTTCAGTAACTGTTGTACACCTTCAGTAACAGTTGTACACCTTCAGTAACTGTTGTACACCTTCAGTAACAGTTGTACACCTTCAGTAACTGTTGTACACCTTCAGTAACAGTTGTACACCTTCAGTAACTGTTGTACACCTTCAGTAACTGCTGTGCACCTTCAGTAACTGTAGTACACCTTCAGTACACCTTCAGTAACTGTTGTACACCTTCAGTAACTGTTGTACACCTTCAGTAACTGTTCTACACCTTCAGTAACTGTTGTACACCTTCAGTAACTGTTCTACACCTTCAGTAACTGTTGTACACCTTCAGTAACTGTTGTACACCTTCAGTAACAGTTGTACACCTTCAGTAACTGTTGTACACCTTCTGTAACTGTTGTACACCTTCAGTAACTGTAGTACACCTTCAGTAACTGTTGTACATCTTCAGTAACTGTTGTACACCTTCAGTTCACATAGCCTAACATTGCAGCATAGTAAGCTAGAAGCTTTGGACCGTCAGCATGGCAGTTCTATAGTGGCGGATCTCACATAGCAGTTAGCTAATCACATAGCAGTTTGCTAGTCACACAGCAGTCTGCTAGTCACACAGCAGTCTGCTAGTCACATAGCAGTTTGCTAGTCACATAGCAGTTAGCTAGTCACAGCAGTCTGCTAGTCACAGTCTGCTAGTCACATAGCAGTTTGCTAGTCACATAGCAGTTAGCTAGTCACATAGCAGACTGCTAGTCACATAACAGACTGCTAGTCACATAGCAGGTGGCACCAGAGACCAGGGCTGCACAGACAGAGGGTAACATGGTTGACTTTACGCTTTCAGAAATCCCGAATGTTCCTTGAATCAATTCTAATTTCTAACAAATTCTGGGTTTGAACAGAAATCTACCTTCCAACTGACATATAGAGAAAAATCTACTGAAACAGTTACTTTACCATCATTAGAAAATTCTGCTTGATGACATGTTAGTGAGTGACTAAAGCTGCCTTCTTCAAAACCCCTGCTGATTGGTTCTCTGGTCTCTGATGTCACTTTTCAAATCCACCAATGAGACGTTAGCTAAGTAACACTAGTGCGGCGTATATGCAGCTTAAAGCACACCTATTACAAACAGCTCCTGCCATTGGCTACACCGAGACTACATTTATACACAGTTGCAGCAGGACCTAGCTATATGTCTATATATGGCAACCGTTACTACGGTAACCATGACTAAAGCGCATGCCTTTGGCACTGGCACGCTATTGGTTGTTTGCACTCATGTGACTCTAACCGCCGCCATCTTGGGAGGTCAAAGTTGGAAGTTGCCAGTTAAATTTGACTTTGAGTGTGAAGTTACAGACATGTGATTTTAAGTACAGTCCACATGTCTGGGGCTCCTAAGTTTAACCACCCAATATGGCTGCCGTGATGTCACGTGCAACCATCCTATTGCTTATATCGGACATATCATGTGCAGAGGGGGTGGGGGGGGTGGTCAAGTCAGTTGTGAGGTTCTCTGAGTCTCGTCATTCTTATCTAAACCAGCCTGCAGTACCAACAGCAGCCAGTGGGGGGCGCTACTTCACCACTACAATCATTTATGCAGCAGGATCTAAAAGCTCTCTCATTTCTGCCCTCCAAATTCCCAACATTTAGTTCAAGTTCCCAAAAACCAGATACTAGTAACCCCCTTGACCTGGCCTTGTGATGTGAGTGATAATTAGGAACACCAAGACAGTTTTTTTGTAACTAAGATCAAACCGTTGCTATGTTCACCTAGTAAATCACACAGACTATTTTTGGCTTAAAGCAGAATAAATAAAGCAACAAACAATTCACAAGGCAAGCGAGCTGCCGTTTTAACACAGTTGGGAACATACAGGTACAGGCAGGCATCTCTCCCACATGTGGCCAACACAAACACTTAACCCTAGTCCTGCTGAGGTCTGCTGTAACCATTACAGCAGCGGGGAATGGGAGGGAGCACAGCAGGGAGAAGGTTAATCAACTGGTGGTTGTAGGAGTGAAGATTAAGAACAAGCTGGCCGACTGATTCTGAAACCTTCTAAAGACTGGCTACAATGTTCGATACAGAATGGCTACAATGTTCGATACAGATTGGCTACAATGTTTGATACAGAACTGGCTAAAATGTTCAGAACAGAACTGGCCAGACAGTCCTGTGGCCAAAGTGCTTTTGTTACACAAACTAAACGAGAAAGCAGCAGGTCCTGGAATTCTGTTTTGTTTCAAGACAATTTTGAAGAAGAAGAAGGAGGTGGTGAGGTACGTCAGTTTTAAATTAAGACGAGTTAAGGAAGCATCTCCTACTTAAGACTGTCTCCTTTGGCAGAAACAGTTTTTATCTACTTATCTACTAACTTTTAAGTGTTTTTAACTTTTAAAAGGTGCAAAATCACATTCATCAAAAAGCTTCCTGTTTTCCTGAAAATTCACAAAGACAGATCTGAAAAAAAATTGAGAGAGTTAACTCACTCCATGCTTCAATGTGAGTCTGTTGCCACATGCAGAGAGATTGCCCGTTGCCTTTTTTTAGATTTTTCATCAATAAAAATATGAAAAAAAAAACACAACTAGTTTTCACTGAAGTCTTCCCTCTCTGACTGAGAGTAATTAAAACTAACTAAAAAGAAGGAACTTATTTTCCACATCGTTTGATATAGTCTATATGCTAGTAGAAAACACACATTATATAATTATCTACTTGTTCTTAAAACATAGTTTTTTACTCAAACACACTTTATAAAATACAAGCAAATCAATTTGTTAAAATATAAAAATGCAAACTTGAATTTGATGAAAATACCAGCTCTTACTCGTTTAGCTGCAAACTTGGACGGAACAAGTGAAAGTTTAAGTGAAAGTTCTTGAGGTTTGCTTACTGTTTCTTGAAGAAAGTTTCTAAACGAACCTCCTTTTTTCCTTCTGATACAACCATGGCCATGCCCTGACTGAGTGAAACTTGGAATCATTAAAAACTAAAAACCCATGATATTTCCACCAGTTTCCATGGAAACTGACTAATAATGGCTTTCTGTGCAGTGGAGAGATTTGAGTGGTATATTTCTGTCAGAAAATGTACAATTATATTCCACCATATGTTCTGTGTTGACCATGTACTTAATATATTTCACCAGTACGTCGGCAGAACGTACTGTGCCTGCGCAAAACCCTGATTTTTCACGTTTTTCGTTGGATGTTTGGTCAACGTTGCATCAAAATTTTGCCTGTTGCAGACGATATCTTTTCCTATACAACATCTGAAAACTACAGACAGGCTGTCAACTTTATATGCTCTAATACAACCTTATATGAGCCGTTCTGCCAAAGTGCTATGCACAATACATTACGGGTTTCGCGAAGGTGCAGTGCGTTCTGCCGACGTGCTTATTTCACCATGTGTTCTGTGTTGACCATGTACATGTACTTATATCTCACCATGTGCCAGCATGCAGCGGTGTACACATATTGCAGCATGCCGTACATATTGCGTGACGGGCCACACCAAGCCACTTCTCTGGTTCTCGTAGTAGAAAAACCACGCTGAACTGGCACGTCAACATCAAAACATCTGTGGGGAAACCCCCGTGAATAGCTTCATCAGGTTGGTAAGTCACTGAATAAAGAGACTCTTTCTACACAACCAAATGTTTTATTCAGCCGACGTTTCGGTGACCGCCTGTCACCTTCCTCAGGGCAATTCTGACTGGTTTTTGTATATCCAACTCCCATACCTTTGGGACCGCATTGTAAATACAGTTCCCTAAACAGTGCATGAGTTCTTGTAGATTATGTAGATACGTTTGGGAACGCATCTATAGCAGCTACAGTGCAATGTGAAACAAGTCAGAATTGCCCTGAGGAAGGTGACAGACGGTCACCGAAACGTCGGCTGAATAAAACACTTGGTTGTGTAGAAAGAGTCTCTTTATTCATCTGAGGGGAAAGTCTGTGCTCAGGACACAGTTTCTGTTAGGGAACAAGGTCAGGTTCAAGTTTTCCTCGCAGTCCCTGCTCAAATTTCGCTTGGAATTTTCTCAGAACCACAGAAACAACTTGGTGTGACTTAGAAGCTCTTAAGTGCAGCGGGAGGGGGGCAAGCATCTTTGCTATTGCATGAACTTATATCTAATATGTACACTGATATATATATATATTTATATTTATATATATCCACATCTTGCCTAGCCTATATCCTAATATTTAGTATTTAGAAACATGGCATATGTCAGAGTCACATGTAGAGAAAGGTTAAAGGGCACTTCCCAGCATGTCCAAGGTCAGCTGTGCAGAGGGTCAGAGGTCAAGGTCAGCCCCTGGAAAAGGTTTCTTACAAAATGTAACTCTGAGAAGTTGCTCAAGATTTGCAAGATTTTTCTGTCGTTCCGTTTTTTTTTTCAACTTGCCTGACAAAGTTAGCTGCTCTGGTTTCAACAATAGTGTTGGTCACACCAATTCTCACTCTCGAGTTAGGGACCATTTCGGCAGTGTCAAAATAATCAAACTAGATTACAGACGTTGCTTGAGTAGAAAACATATTTGCCAGCAGGGGCAGTATTGACTGAGGTTGACTTGGAAGCCCTGAGTAGCTCCCATATATGGTAGACTGGCAGTTCTTACAACAGAAATGTTTCCAGCCTAAAAACCCTGGACATGTTGAGCAGTACACAATGAGTTAGCTAGAGGTGGTGTCCCTGCCTGCAATACCAACAGCAGCCACTGGGGGAGCTGCTCACATTGCTGCAGTACCAATGGCAGCCGCCTGGGGTGCTGTTCAGTATGGCTGTAGTTCTAGGAGCAACAGTATCCTGCAGTACCAACAGCAGTCACTGGGAGTGCTGCTGCAATAGGATGACCACCACTACTATGACTCAGGTCCTGCAGCAGTATGTAGCAGCGCCCCTGGCAGGTGCAGTTGGTACTGCAGGCAGGTCCACCAGGTCTCCAGGCTGACCACTACTATGACTTGTCCTGCAGCATCACCAGGAACTGCACATAGTCTTTGGCGGGGGTGCGGAAGGCCTGGGCGATTGCTCGCGCCGCGTCCTTGTGTTCCAGGCCTTGTAGCGACTTGCCGTCCACCTCCAGGATCACATGACCTACCTGCAGGGCGCCTGATTGGTCAGCTGAGCCACCAGGCTTTGGGAAGGAAAACAGACATTGTTAATCTATCAAATCTGATGTCTTTGTGAGTTCTCATCATGCAGTCTGTAGTAACAGCTACAAGCAAAGTGACTGCAGGTATGTACCTGCTGCACGCATATAAACTTAATAATATGTTATACATTAGTGCGTGGCGTCTGTGTGGTGTAGTGGTAGAGCATCCGACTGTCAAGCAAGGAGACCCAGGTTCAATCCCCAGGGTTGGACCCAGACATGTCCGGACATGCACCCAGACGTTGTGCCCTTGGGAAAGGCACTTAACACGTATTTCCCCCCTCAGTTGGAGGGATCCTGGGCCCTACTAGGGTTTGGGTTGGCGTTAGGAAGCGCATCCAGCCGTAAAAAATCTTACTTCAAAAAAGACTTGCATTTGATGCAAGCACGTCTAACCCCCGTTTCGGGGAAAAAAGACGTTAAAACTGGATAAGAATAAGAATATAAGATACACCTGTACAGTGATTTTATATGTATCACCTGTATAGTGATGTTATCTTATACACACCTGTATAGTGATGATTCTGGGGAGTGGTTGCCGGGTGTTGGCCCCGCCCTCAATCGCTATGCCCAGCGTTGGGGCGACTTTTGGCACTGTGACTAAGTAAGGGTGGTTCACACTGGGACTGGAAACCTGGGGACAGAAATCAATCAATCAATCAATCAATCAATCAATCAATGTTTGTTTGTTTCTGTTTTATTTTAACAGGGTGGATACACTCAATGCTAACTGCATTGCTTTGCAGGTATGCCCTGTACATAGGTAGGACATCACAAACAGTGAGACAAACGGAAATCAACACATAATAACCATACAATCATACATAACCGAGCGTCAAAACAGAATCGTGTACCATAAATCGGAGTCAATAGCCAAGGCCAAGGTCAGGAGGTCAGAGGTCAGCAGTGTTGCTTCAGAAGCCTCTTAAAAGATATGCTGGATCAATCAATCTATCTATCTATCTTTCTATCTATCTCACTGAGACTGGAAACCTTTAGATGTAACAGGACAGAAATCAGCTACAAACAAACGTCTCTCACCATAGTTTCCGCAGGACTGTCTCCCCTCGCAGTTCCTGTCCCGTTGACCATGTCCATCCTGGGAGGTGGGGGTGGGGGCTCCTGCGGCTTCACCGGGGGCGACGACCTCTGACCTCTGTCCCTCTCATTCCACTGGGTGGGTGACCCTTGACCTCTGTCTCTATCTGGAAGGTCACTGTGTCTGTCGTCCTCTGGTCTTCTATGATTGATGTCCTCCTCTTGAAGCCCGTTGGTCATCTGCGAGGTCGACCTGCCAAATTTGGGCACAGCGTCTGGTGCCTCCCTGCCATTGGTCAGTCTAGGTGGGGTTTCCATGGCAGCAGAGTGGAAGGAGGAGTCGGGAGATTCGTTAGCGGTCCGGAATGAGGCGTTGTGGAGCGTGGAGTCTTCCCCCTCGCTCTCGTACGCGTTTTCGTGAACTTCGCTGATGGTGACAGGGTTAGGCGATATGGTCACACTGGAGGCACAAGGGCAGACGGGGTTAGTGGGAACGTCTGTTAGAGACCAGGGAACGTCTGTTAGAGACCTGACGTTGCTGATGGTGACAGGGTTAGGCGATGTGGTCACACTGGAGGCACAAGGGCAGACAGGGTTAGTGGGAACGTCTGTGAGAGACCAGGGAACGTCTGTTAGAGACCAGGGAACCTCTGTTAGAGACCAGTGAACATCTGTTAGAGACCTAACGTTGCTGAAGGTGACAAGGTTATGGGCGATATGGTCACACTGGAGGCACAAGGGCAGACGGGGTTCAAGTGGGAACGTCTGTTAGAGACCAGGGAACGTCTGTTAGAGACCTAACGTTGCTGACGGTGACAGGGTTAGGCGATATGGTCACACTGGAGGCACAAGGGCAGACGGGGTTAGTGGGGGGGGGGTGACATGGCCACATTCGACAAGGAAACCTCTGTTAGAGGCCTAGAAACATCTGTTAGAGACCTAACCTCACTGATAGTGACAAAGCTAGGTCACATGACAGAGGAATGGGGACTGTCTGGAGCATGGTTACGGCTAGGCCACACAAAACCGATTTGTTGGATGTCAGATTTAAAAAAAACGAACTCAGATGTAACAGTGGGGTTCAAGGCCGGCAACTGAGCAGCCCAACGGGTCCTGGACCTTTTTGGCCTAGCAGTTATGGCGATGACTTGTGGGCTGGCTACCCGGGTTTGGCGCGGGTTTGATTCCCGGCATCCCGGGGTTTTCCTGTTTCTACTCGCCTCTTCCTTTTCCCTGGTTCCCACAACCGCTAGGCCAAAAGGTCCAGGACCCGTTGGGCTGGTCAGTTGGTGGCGCTTGAACCCCACTGTTACACAGTTGTAAAACAAAAACAGCAGACGTTTCTTCTGTACCTATGATGTTGTTGGTCTCACACGGGAGTTGGAATGGAGGATGTTTTTGGTCGATGCATTGAATAATGAATCACACACAAGTTAAAATGAGAGTCTCCAACAGCAGATGTGGGTCTCTTACATGAGCTAAAATAACATGTAGTGGAAGTGTGATGGCTTGCAGCTTGCTTGCTTGCATGCATTAGTCAGATTGCAGCAACAGTCTGAGAGGGCAGCCCTTTAGCAGAATGTATTGTGCATAGCACTTTGGCAGAACGTCTCATAAAAGGTTGTATTAGAGCATATAAGGTTGACAGCCTGTCCGTAGTTTTCAAATGTTGTATAGGAAAAGATATCGTCTGCAACAGGCAAAATTTTGATGCAACGTTGACCAAACATCCAACGAAAGACGTGAAAAATCACGGTTTTGTGCAGGCGCAGTACATTCTGCCGGCATGCTTGAGAAGGCTAATGCCAATCTTACTTGCAAATCAGTCATAGCGAGGTCTCACATTGGGGTTTAAAAGTTAAGGTCTCACACTGGGGTTTAAAAGTAGGTCCCATACATACATTTATGACTGAAATGTACTAGGGACAAGTCTCACACCAGAGTTACATTGATGGTGTCATCCATACTTTTGTACTATGAACATGAAAATCCATGCATGCATATCAGGAATAACAGGTATTACACAGGGGTTTAAACACAACACAACATGCATGCATTAGTGAAAGGGAGGTCTCACATACGTGTTCATGGCTGGGAAAGATGAGGTTGGGGAGTTTAAGGCTGGCATGGCATGCACTAGAAAAGGGGAGGTCTCACACAGGAGTTATTGATGACATCATGCATTTAGAATGAGTCTCACACATAAGTTTATGGCTGACATAGCATGCATACTGATTCAGTAAAGTCTGACACAGGAGTTAAAATGATGGTCTCACACATGCGTTTATTGCTGACATGCCATGCAGTATCAAGGGGTCTCACAACAGAGTTTACCGATGGCATGCATTACTAAGGGTAGGTCTCACACGGGAGTTTAAGGGGCAGAGAAGTGAGGCGACACATTTACCTCTTCTTCTTGCTGCATTCACACAGGGAGGAGCGCAAGCACCAAGCAGAACCATGCAAAACAAAAAGGCATCCAGTTAACCAAACGCATCGCATGGAGCTCAACAACATTGTTACATGTACATGTGGGTGTGGCGAGGTACATGGGGCAGACATGTCTCAATCTGTCAGCAACATTGTTACATGTGGGTGTGGCGAGGTACATGGGGCAGACATGTCTCAATCTGAACAACATTGTTACATGTGGGTGTGGCGAGGTACATGGGGCAGACATGTCTCAATCCGAACAACATTGTTACATGTGGGTGTGGCGAGGTACATGGGGCAGACATGTCTCAATCTGATTACAACATTGTTACATGTGGGTGTGGCGAGGTACATGGGGCAGACATGTCTCAATCTGATTACAACATTGTTACATGTGGGTGTGGCGAGGTGCATGGGGCAGACATGTCTCAATCTGAACAACATTGTTACATGTGGGTGTGGCGAGGTACATGGGGCAGACATGTCTCAATCTGAACAACATTGTTACATGTGGGTGTGGCGAGGTACATGGGGCAGACATGTCTCAATCTGAACAACATTGTTACATGTGGGTGTGGCGAGGTACATGGGGCAGACATGTCTCAATCTGAACAACATTGTTACATGTGGGTGTGGCGAGGTACATGGGGCAGACATGTCTCAATCTGATTACAACATTGTTACATGTGGGTGTGGCGAGGTACATGGGGCAGACATGTCTCAATCTGAACAACATTGTTACATGTGGGTGTGGCGAGGTACAAAACAAATGTACATGGGGAAGACATGTCTCAATCTGAACAACATTGTTACATGTGGGTGTGGCGAGGTACATGGGGCAGACATGTCTCAATCTGAACACAACATTTATTTTCCTAGGCCTGATAAATGTTAGAGACTTCACAGATGAACATCTATCAGAGACCTTAGGGAACACAGGTTCAACTGACTAATAAACATCTTTGAGAGACCAACGAACTGCTGTTAGAGACCAATGAACTGCTGTTAGAGACAATTGAACTGCTGTTAGAGACCTGACATACAGGTATTCACAGAGGAACTTCAGCTAGACCCCGTTCAAACGAAATCGCTCAAAGCGGTTTCGATGTGGTTTGGCCGGATTCTGGATTCATGTGGCTCCATCTGAACGCTCCGAATCGCATTGAAAACGCCTCGATCCCAAACCACATCTGGAGGTGGTTTCAAATCGCCTTGACTGGATCGAGATTTGCGTCTGAACGCGCCGATGCGCTTTCATCAGGTTTACTTTGCATATTAACCCGGTCATTGACCTCGGGGTCCGCAAATAACAAGCGGCGGCGTCTGTAACGAATTCTTGCAAGGGCCACCCGTATATAGCCTGCGTCTCCTTTGTACTCCTCTGAGCCGGTTGCAAGCGATTATCCATAAAAAAACACGACAACTTCTAGGGCAGGATGCACTTTCACCCCTAACCTATAACATTGGCAAGACGCCACCTTGCGTGTTTTCATCAAACAACAATGAATGTAGTTTAGGCGAATCATTCTCGGGCATGGTTTAGAAGGAATGTGTGGCACGTGGACCAGATGTGAGGAATGTGGTTTACCCGAATCACGCTTAAAGTGATTTCGTTTGAACGGGGCCTTAGAGACCATTGAACTGCTGTTAGAGACCTGACATACAGGTACTCACAGGAGGAATTTTTCCGTCAGGCCTGACCAGAAACGTGACCAACATTGTGCCAAGCGGGCGAGCCTCGTCCTGGCAGCCGCACAGGGGAGAAACCACAGGGGGTTTGGCTTTTTGGTCATGAAGAGGACAAGATTTTGGCTCTTTTTCTCTACATAAGGGATGAGACCATACTTATTACCTCAGTCTGTGGTGTACATTGAGTTCTGGGGAAGGCTTGGTCTTTACAGTCGAGGGAAAGAAATTGTCTCTACGTGGAAAACGTAACTTTTTAAGACTGTTCCATTCTACATCCAAGAGGGACCATGGCATCAAGCCATACTGATTTTAGTAGCTGTTTGCATTTCTTTGTTACATTATTTGTATGATTTCTCTTTTGTACAAATTGTATGTTACCTGGGCCCCCTTGCAAGTTATGCTGGAGGGGCTACCCAGGAGTGTCCAAGATGAAATAAATAAATAAACATAATCACAGAAGGCCAGTAAGTCAGGTTTGAAATGTGATAGCAGAGAACAGGCCAGAATGGTGACAGCACAAACATGACGAAAGGTTTGACTGCAGCCCTTCGTTTTTGTATCCAGAACCGTGCTTTATCCAGAGCCATGCTCAGGCACGGTTCTGGACAGTCCATGCTTATCCAGAACCGTGCCTGGGGCAAATCTACGTTCTTGGATACTCAGAGACTATCCAGAACCGTGCCTAATCCTAACCCATTCAGGCATAGCACAGTTTTGGATATAATTATAGCCCCCCTCTGGAAGCCAGAATGGAACAGTCTATGAGAGTACTTGAGTGCGGACATGTTGAACTTGACCTCACCTCTCTTTGCTGCCAGAGTTACTGTTGAGGGTCAAGTCCACCCCACTGTCCTCGCTGACACTAGACTGCTGTGCCAGGTCCTTCCCAGGCTTCAACGCACTCTGTAAACAAACAAACAAACAAACAAACAGGTAAACACCAACTTGAATGCACTCTGTAATTTTTTATCTAAACAATTCCAAATTTGCAGACATCTGAACATCATGGAAAACATTCTTTGCTGAGTTTTTGCATGAATCTGTTTCAAGTTATTTTGTTGTCTTGTGCTATACTGATGAAAATCTGAGTTCAAGTTGAAAAGACCTTCATGCAGTAACAGTTGTAACAGTTGTAACAGTCTGCCGATGTGCTAGATTACTATTACAATGTCATAAGAAGAAACTATTATCTCCCAACCCCCAAACCCACCTTGCCGGCTGCCGCCCCGTTAAAGTGCACCTCAGCCTGGACCTTCTGTCTGCCGTCCGGGCGGGGAGGGGGGGCGTGGGAGGGGGGGCGGCGGCGGCTCAAACTCCTCAGGGGTGGGGATCTCCATGGAGATCTCCGGGCCAACGGACTCATCCAAGTAGTCATCCTGCAGGGGGGTGAGGAGATGGGGTTGATGGGAATAAGGGGATAACCTGTCACTGCTTAATGGTACATCTAAAGTAGCAAAGCATGCATGGCAATAAGTCAATATTAAGTACTAGTATACTAAGTTTTGTCAAAAGTGTCCACATTCATTATAATCTGAACTTTGAAAAGATCAATGTTATAATAATGCTAAGATTCATTAGTATTCACTTGGACAAAATCCCTGGCAGAACAAAGTATCTCAAACGCAGCCTGTTACAGGTTTAAAGACAGAACAGTTAACAGGACTGTACCAGGTTGAAGTCCGGCAGACCCTGTGTGTCGTCGTTAATGTGGTCGATCAGCACTTCCACGGAGCCCTCAGCATCGTGCTTTAGCTGCAACACAAAGGGCAAAGGTCAACTAATGCTGCAGGTCACAGGTAAGGTTATGCTGCAGGTCACAGGTCAAGTAATGCAGAGGGTCACAATTTTGTAATTCTGCACATGGCATTATGACCGTCTGTGCCACCGATTTTAAGGTGAGGAATAGAGTTCAAAGTTCAGTTCAACTAACACTAAAGGTCATAGGTCAACTAATGCTGCAGGTCTGACCTAATGTATTGATAAGTGACAGCAGTTAAAGTCCTAAGCTATACCAAACTTTTTATGTAGTGGGGTGAAAGGTCACAGGCAGTATCTAAATGATAAAACTTTCTTTGGTGGGGTTAAAGGCCAGAGGTCATATCTAATGTTTTTTCTGTGATGGGGTTAAAGGTCAGAGGCAGTATCTAATGTTTTTTCTGTGCTGGGGTTAAAGGTGAGATCTTGGTGTTCTACCTTGACATTAGGTGGGAGTTCATTAGGGACCTGAGGAGGGGTGATAGGTCGCGACCCTGCCTCGTTCAGGGAATCCTGCAGAAACACACCATATAAGGAATTAGTAGTTTTCATGACCAATGGTTGGTTTGAATCTAACACCATATAAGGAATTAGTAGTTTTCATGACCAATGGTTGGTTTGAAACTCACACCATATAAGGAATTAGTAGTTTTCATGACCAATGGTTGGTTTGAAACTCACACCATATAAGGAATTAGTAGTTTTCATGACCAATGGTTGGTTTGAAACTCACACCATATAAGGAATTAGTAGTTTTCATGACCAATGGTTGGTTTGAAACTCACACCATATAAGGAATTAGTAGTTTTCATGACTGACGGTTGGTTTGATCTTTGGTCTTTTATCAGTAAGGAAAATCTCAGAATGATAAAACTGAATTACATGTATTATTAATTTTTATGGCTTTTAGGTAACAGGACAGGAACATGAGATTAAACCTTTGAAGGGATCTGGTCATCACTTTAAGGCTGAACTTTTGTGAGAATTGAATATAGAATGGTAACATGTGAGGATGGATGCTAAAGACTTCTAGATTATTATCATAATGTTAATCATGACTACTGGCTGACTGAAGTTTGTGCCACCTAGATGTTTTTCCGACTGAGTTGCAGTCTTTGTGGCTTTACTGTAACTGCATTTATATCTTACTGATGGTGTAAAGTTAAACTTGTAAGTCATCTATACATTTGTACAAGTCACCTGGCTAGACATCAGGAGCCAACAAAGGTCATTACGTGGGTCACACAAGCATCACACATGGGTCACTCAAGCGTCACACATGGATCACTCAAGCGTCATGCATGGGTCACACATAGGTCTTACATGGGTCACACATGGGTCACACATGGGTATCACAAGCGTCACACAAGCATCAAACATGGGTCACTCAAGTGGAACTGTTGGTACTGGAGATGGTACTGTAGTGGAACTGTTGGTACTGGGTACTTACTCTAGGAGCAGTTACTGTAATTACTGGGGATGGTACTAACTCTAGTGGTACTGTAGGTACTAGAGATGGTACTAACTGTTAGTACTGGAGATGGTACTAACTGTTGGTACTGGAGATGGTACTAACTGTTGGTACTGGAGATGGTACTAACTGTTGGTACTGGAGATGGTACTAACTGTAGGTACTGGAGATGGTACTAACTGTAGGTACTGGAGATGGTACTGACTGTAGGTACTGGGGATGGTACTTACTCTAGCAGAGCTGGAGGTTCTGACACTGTAGGTACTGGAGATGGTACTGACTGTAGGTACTGGAGATGGTACTAACTGTTGGTACTGGAGATGGTACTTACTCTAGCGGAGCTGGAGGTTCTGACACTGTTGGTACTGGAGATGGTACTGCTGAGCGAGTTTTCTGACTGTCGGTCCGGAGAGAACCCGGAGTCCGTGGGTCGTCCGCCCTTCATGGACTCGACCTCCTGCTTCAGGACCAGCGTGTCGAATCTGTCGATGTCCCGCGGAGCGATCACGGCACGGACCTCCGACAGCAGGGAGAACTGCAGGGGAGACAACATGGGTCATGCATGGGTCACACGTGGGTCACTCATGGGCCACGGATGGGTCATACCCATGGCACGGACCCCCAACAGCAGGGAGAACTGCAGGGGGAGACAACATGGGTCATACATGGGTCATGCATGGGTCATACATGGGTCACATGTGGGTCATGCATCTGACAGCAGGGAGAGCTGTAGGAGAGACAACATGGGTCATGTGTGGGTTATACATGGGTCACAGGTGGGTCATGCATGGGTCAGACATGGGTCACACGTGGGTCATGCATGGACACTCATGGGTCATGTGTGGGTCAACATGGGTCATACATGGGTCATAAATGGGTCGTGCATGGGTCACATGTGGGTCATGCATCTGACAGCATGGAGAGCTGTAGGAGAGACAACATGGGTCATGTGTGGGTTATACATGGGTCACAAGTGGGTCATGCATGGGTCAGACATGGGTCACACGTGGGTCATGCATGGACACTCATGGGTCATGCGTGGGTCAGCATGGGTCATACATGGGTCATAAATGGGTCGTGCATGGGTCACATGTGGGTCATGCATCTGACAGCAGGGAGAGCTGTAGGAGAGACAACATGGGTCGTGTGTGGGTTATACATGGGTCACAGGTGGGTCATGCATGGGTCAGACATGGTCACACGTGGGTCATGCATGGACACTCATGGGTCATGTGTGGGTCAACATGGGTCATACATGGGTCATGCATGGGTCGTGCATGGGTCATACATAGGTCAGACCTCCGACAGCAGGGAGAACTGCAGGGGGAGACAACATAGGCCATGCGTGGGTCATGCGTGGGTCATGCATGAATCATGCATGGGTCAGATATCCGACAGCAGGGAGAACTGCAGGGGGGACAACATGAGTCATGCATGGGTAATACATGTCACACGTGGGTCATTTTTGTGTCATGCATGGGTCATTCATGCTTTGCATTATGTAACCTTGACAGCTGACAGTACCAGAGTCCTAGGTACTCTGACCCAACCTTTCACCCTTGACCCTCACCTTAGAGTGCGTATTGAGCAGCTCGAACAGTGCCATCACCAAGGCGTCCACGTCAATGTTGCCTCGCTCGTACTCGTTCAGGTAGTAGCCCATGGTGCCCCTCTCGTTGTCGGAGAGCAGCTGCCGCGCCTGTTCCTCGATCATGCGGCGGGCGTGGCTGATGCTCGTGGACGAGCTCGCCAGCATGACCTGCGACCCCGGCGCCATGCCCCTGGAGAACACCGAACTCTGGGGGGAGACCAAGGTTTCAGGTAAGAACTTTGTATCGGAGTGAACTTTGTGGTGATACCAAGGTTTCAGGTATTAAGAACTTTGTATTAGACTGAACTCTGTGGGGAGACCAAGGTTTCATGTAAGAACTTTGCATCAGACTGAACTCTGTGTGGAGACCATGCAGACACTCTAGTTATCATTGAATATATGCCAGGAAGTTTGCATAAAAGTTTTCAGCATGAGCAAGTACCATAAAAGTACTTGTAGTACTGTTAGATTACGCTAAACATAAAAACTGATGATGGTCACTGTAACAGTTGTTTTCCTTTAAGTTTGTATCTGTTAAATTTTCTTATTGCCTAATGGTACAATGGTAATGGTCCCTTGTGCAGTTGGCCCTCTGGCATGACATAGAGTACAATGTTGAACATAGCTGCCTTGCATTACTATACTTTAAGGACCAAGACTACAAGATCAGGGGATGTTTGCTCAATTATCAATAATAACCTATAAGTAACACAATGATTCCTAATGCCAGGTTTTGTGGGTTTCAACCTAGGTAATGATGGAATTGTGAACTTTGAACAACTTCTAAAGCCAGAAGAAAGTGCAAGTAGAGAAAACAGAAGACTTGTGCAGTTGCTATGGTAACCTTACCCGACCTTTGACACCCGTGTACGAGAGGAGAAACGGAAGTGACACCAGGAGCGCCCCGGGAGCGTGTGAGACAGAAGCACCGCCACCCACACCAGCAGCAACCCAGTTGCCATAGCAACCCAGTTGCCATAGCAACCCAGTTGCCATAGCAACCCAGTTGCCATAGCAACCCAGTTGCCATAGCAACCCAGTTGCCATGGCACCCAGTTGCCATGCACCCCGAGCTTGGGCTGGTCAGAGGTAAGCCTTACATACCCCAAAAGCACAAGCTTCAACTCCTGCCTTGTAACGCATTACAAAACTAACAGTTCTGCCAAGGTTCTAACGTTTCATAGCCATTCATTAAGATGAGCTGAAGTAAACCCTGTGACTGCAGGGCAGAAAAGACTTGCGCTTCCAGGGTATGATGAGCACTTCGGCAGAACGTACTGCGCCTGTGCAAAACCAGGGTTTCTGTTGGATGTTTGGTCAACGTTGCATCTCAGAATTTTGTCCATTGCAAAAGATATCTTTCTCCACACAACATTTGAAAACTACAGACGGGATATCATCCTTAAATACGCAAACATGACCTTAGAAAAAACGTTCTGTAGAAGTGATAGGCATGTTAGGTTCCGGATTTTGCGCAGGCGTAGTACATTCTGCCAATGTGCTGATATGAGGGCAACTCGACTAGCAGGACCAGCATGCAATAGGCTGGCCTCTCAACTTTGACCTGCGTGCAAGAGACTGGTGTCTGAACTTTGACCTGAGTGCAAGAAACTGGCATCTGAACTTTGACCTGCGTGCAAGAAACCGGCGTCTGAACTTTGACCTGCGTGCAAGAAGCAACTATACCTGTTCGACATCTGTGTCCTTATTACGCACAGACGGGTCATCGCCCCCGGCAACGGGCGCTGCCGCTATCTGCCCATCTGGCGCCCACTTGGGTTTAGAGAAAAGGCCGATAACGGATGTCCTAAGCTGCTCCCATATTCGATTTTTGCTCTGCCGTGTGTTAGAAGAACATTAGGGTTACAAGCTGTGAGTTATGGTTAGTAACTGTTACAGGAGGCAGTCTGTGCTGCAAGTTAACCTTCAGCCTGCTAAGGTAGCTGCTTGGCACCAAGTTTGTGTTGGTTTTGGGGTTAGGCAGCAGGCAGGAGGTTAATATCTGCTATAGGAGGCAGTCTGTGCTGTGAGTTAACCTTCAGCCTGCTAAGGTAGCCATTTGGCACCAAGTTTGTATTGGTTACCAGGTTAGGCAGCAGGGAGAAGGTTAATAACTGTTATAGGAGTCAGTTTGTGCTGTGAGTTAACCTTCAGCCTGCTAAGGTAGCCGTTTGGCACCAGGTTTGTGTTGGTTATGGCGTTAGGCAGCAGGGAGAAGGTTGAATATCTGCTAAAGGAGTCAGTTGGTGGGAACACCTGGAGCAGAATGCATCTGTGAGGTGCAAGCCAGTTATGCGTGTTGTCTGAATACAGTTGTGTGATGTTACCATGACAACAATGGAGCACCGTACCTTTAGAACATGCTTCAGTTCTGTCTGATCATTTCATTGGAAAGGCTGGCTTCAAAACCAGTTTTCCTGCTACATGGCGTGTATTGTAACTTTGCCATACGTGTTACACCCCAGTGGTGGTGAGTGCAGTTATAAAGGGCTGAGTGAGTTATTGGTGATAACTACTTACTTTATTTGTGATGACTACTTTTTTAGCTGCTGAGTGGTGCACACATTGCTTCCCCCCCTCCCCGCGTGAGCTGTGCTGCATTGACCATGCCGTGCCATGGGAAATTCCTAGAAATACTTGATATGCAGACGTCAATCTTCAGCTGCTAAATGTGGGCAAAAGTCTTACAGATTTTCTTGTAAAAAGAGCAATTTTTGTGATGTCTGTCCTCGGTGCTGAAACCCAGGCTGGACCTTCAGCACTGTTTCCATGACCTTTGCCATAAGCCCTAACCCATGACCTTTGCCCTGTGACCTTTGCCCTGTGACCTACCTCTGTGTCCTTCCGCCGTCTGGGCAGGGTGCTGTTGGCTGCGGAGCTGCTGAGAGGACAAAAGGGGAAGGTCAAACTTCTCATATTGCAAAGTAGCAGTTAGAAAATGTGCCTAGATATCAACAGTTACCGAAATCTACCTTATTACAGCACGTCGGCAGAACGTACTGCGCCTGCGCAAAACTCTGATTTTTCACGTTTTTCGTTGGATGTTTGGTCAATGTTGCATCAAAATTTTGCCTGTTGCAGACCACATCTTTTCCTATACAACATCTGAAAACTACAGACAGGCTGTCAACCTTATATGCTTTAATACAACCTTATATGAGACGTTCTTCCACAGTGCTATGCACAATACATTACGGGTTTCGCGCAGGTGCAGTGCGTTCTGCCGACGTGCTACTTATTACCTATTAACTGTGCTACCCCCAGATTTGCCACTGCTGGACCTCCAGTAAGAGTATGTGTGCTGAGTATACAACAAGAAATTTTTGTTCCTGTGCAATAACCTTCAACCCATGACCTCTGACCCACCTGTCAGCATCATACTCAGAATTTGCCGGTTCCTCTGCCTCGCATTTTTTCCTGATGGCAGCGTGCGGGAAACAGAGAAACACGGTTTGTGGCTAGATTATGCTAAAACTAACATTGGCACGCTTTACACACAACTTTTTTCAAGTCGACTAGAACTCAAGACGACTTTAGCTAGTCGACTTAAGCGAAAATTTCCCACTGTAAGGAGAAATAATTCAACTCAAGTCGACTTGAGTTGTATCCAAAGCAGACTTAAGTCGGCCAGCGGGGTGCCGAGTCCGCTAGCTTCGTGTGTGTAAGCCGGTCAAGTCAACTTGAGCGTCAAAAAAAGCAGGTCAGGGTTCAAGTCGACTTGGTGGGAGGGTGGCACAGTGGGATTTCAAGTCCCTTTGCGGCCCCGTGTGTAAACAGAAATTTTTTAAGTCGACTTCGCCGAGGCAACTTAGAAATGGTGTGTGTAAAGCGGGCCATAGACTTTTGAATGTCATGTAGACCCTTCAACCAGATTCCGACAATTGAGCAAGCAACAAACAGTTACAGTTGAACTTGACCTTGGGAACTGTTTGACTTACTTGTCCTTGAAGACGGCGACCTGGTGCTGGGACAGCTGGTCTCCCATGAGCCACTGGGTGCGGTCGTAGGTCGTGCGTGCGTACGGGAGCCGCCCAACGTCCTTGATTGTCATCATCATGTGCTTGGACGTCTTCAGGATGCGAACCGCCTCGTCGTGCGAGATGCTCAGGAAGTTCACACTGTTCACATCCAGAATCTGGTCTCCCACCTGCGTTTCAGGAAAGGAAGTCAAATGGTGTGTAAGTCTGGTCTCCCACCTACGTTACACTGTTCACATCCAGGATCTGGTCTCCCACCTACGTTACACTGTTCACGTCCAGGATCTGGTCTCACACCTGCGTTACCGGAAAGGTAATAGTGTATAAGTCTGGTCTTCTACTGAACCAGAAACACTTAAAGGATTCAAAGAAACTTGCCATCGACTCACCTTCAGTCCAGCCTCCTCTGCCACCGAATAGGGGTCGACTCCTGTGATGTAGATCCCAAGGTCAAACTCTTTCCCTCCGCGGATCATCAGGCCGAGCGAGCTGCCCTCCCCCACCACCAGGTTCACCTGGGGACAGACTCAGGGAGTCAGCTCATGCAGGCAATCTATATAGGACTACCTACTTTAAGTAGTAAACTTAAATAAGTTCTTCAGCCCTTATACAGACTGTAAAAACATCACGCATAGTTTACACAGGTACTGTCACATTTGATTGACCTAATTCTTTCATCAAAGTCCTCGAACAGGGTACACTTTAACCCCTAACCCCCATGACCTGACCCATACTGAACTGCTGCTCATCAGGCCTTGAGCAGGGTACCTTTGACCCCTAACCTTTACCCTCCTGACCTGACCCTTACTGACCGTCCTCTAGCAAGAGCCCTTCAGCGCACTTTAACCTTCCTGACCTGACCCTTACTGACCTTCCTCTAGCCAGAGCCCTTCAGCGCAGGGTACACTTTAACCCCTAACCTTTAACCCTCCTGACCTGACCCTTACTGACCTTCCTCTCGTCCGAGTCCTTCAGCAGGTTCATGCCGCTGCGCCGCCCCACGGAGTCCTGCGGGTTCTTCCCGGACAGGTCCATTTCGGGCGGGGGGGAGATGCTGCGTCCCTGAGGGTCGACCCACGTGTAGGTCTGGTGTGCGACGAAGGACTTGGGTATTCTGCCGACCTGTCGTACCAGCAGCACAAACTTACGCCCCACTCGGAATATCTGTACACAACAGTAAACAACAACAGTAAACAACAACAGTAAAC
Organism: Branchiostoma floridae x Branchiostoma japonicum; assembly: GCA_013266295.2. Lineage (NCBI taxonomy): Eukaryota > Metazoa > Chordata > Leptocardii > Amphioxiformes > Branchiostomatidae > Branchiostoma > Branchiostoma floridae x Branchiostoma japonicum. The sequence goes on from CM023828.1 coordinate 353,604, forward strand.
AACAACAGTAAACAACAACAGCTGTGTAGGTCTGATGTGCGATGTAGGGCTTGGGCATTCTATTACAACCCCTAAATGCTATGATAAGGAGCCATGAAGTCAACATAAAAGACTGAGTTAAAATTTAAACAATGAATTTTTAATTTTCAATCAAACTACTGCATTGATAGATGGAAAAACTGTTACAACTTTCTTCACCTGTTGGGGCCAAAATATGAGCATCTTTGAGTTGATTCAGAACCAGAATATTTTTTTTTGTGCAAATCAGAAAAACATGGAGAGGCGAATCCGAGAAGAAACAAATTAAATTGGCCTAATGTTTGGTTTCCTGAGTTTCCCAGACTTTTGAGTTCCAACAGCAGCTGGGCTTCGCTGGTCATTACAGTTCTCCACATTTCCAGTATAATTCAATTATGTTTGACGGCGGGGATTAGGTATCCATGGTAACCTGTAACGTGACCCCGCGTATCCATGGTAACCGGTAAGGCGACCCTGCACGTGTGTGGTTCTGGGGACTGGTGTAATGAGGTTAGTGCAGGGGTCTACGGTGTGTTAACTGGTGCAGGGTGGAGGGCGAACAGGTGGTTTGTACAGGCACGTCACGTTTTATTCAGCCGATGTTTCGGTGACTGTCTGTCACCTTCCTCCCTGTCCCCTAAACAGTGCATGTGTACTTGTAGATATGTAAATACGTTTGGGAACGCATCTACAGCAGCGACACCTATGCTGCAGTGCAATGTGAACCAGTCAGAATTGCCCTGAGGAAGGTGACAGACGGTCACCGAAACGTCGGCTGAATAAAACACTTGGTTGTGTAGAAAGAGTCTCTTTATTCTGAATGTTGGGCTGACTTTATTTGCCAAACAGGCGTGACATGAAACCAAACATCCTGGTTTAGATAACCCCACCCTTCTAACATGCATGAGCATTCTAATGTTTCACTGTAGCCACCATGGAATTCATACTTAGTGGCTGAAATACGCAACTCCTTTAGCTATAGCAGTGTTCGAAATACTTTTTTGAACCAGGTAGCACAGTGTGCACCTTTGAGTTTAGCGGTAAATATTTTTAGGTTGCGTGGTGCGCTACCTGAGTCAGGGAGCAACTAGCGCACAAGAAAATCAGGTAGCAATTGCTAGTGTGCTAGTGGGTATTTCGAACACTGTATAGCCAGTTTTAGTGTAAATTTCCAGTTGCCCATGAAGTTGGAAAGTGACTTATACTCAGACCTGTAGCTGACACTTTAATTGTTCTCAGGGTGACCTTGACATATACCAAATGTGACAAATGAAAAGGTTAGAATTGCAGGTCAGAATTGCAAGCAAAATCTGCTTCTAAGAAACTGTACACAACAACAATACAATTCTTTATTGTCTATTGACACAACAAAACTTAGTATATGGATTGTTCCCACTTAAAATGTACTTGAATTTATTTATAGGATCTAATGTACTGAAATTAGTTGAACAAGTGGAAAGAAAGGTAAACAGCGCTTATCATTGTACAGTGTACAATTCATTACATGATTGTAGATTATTGAAATGTCATGCTTACCCCCACTCTAATTTCAGTCTCAACTTCATACAAAAAATCCAACTATCATAAACTTAACTGCACAACAGTTGGCATCAATCTGTAACAGCACGTCGGCAGAACGTACTGCACCTGTGTGAAACCCGTAATGTATTGTGCATAGCACTTTGGCAGAACGTCTCATATAAGGTTGTATTAGAGCATATAAGGTTGACAGCCTGTCTGTAGTTTTCAGATGTTGTATAGGAAAAGATATCATCTGCAACAGGCAAAATTTTGATGCAACGTTGACCAGACATCCAACGAAAAACGTGAAAAATCTGGGTTTTGCGCAGGTGCAGTACGTTCCACGTGCATGTGCTATCTATAACGTGCTACAAACACCTCAGGTCACAGGTCACCACACACAGAAATGTAAACAAACAGGAACACAATCGGCCTTGCAGGTAACTCTAGACGACTTCTGGGAAACTGTAGACTTCTGATGCTTACAAGTCTATCTGTATCTGTATCTGTATAGCCGGCATAACCGCCCTTTGGCGTAACACACCAGCTTCTGTATCTGTATCTGTAAAGCTGGTATAACCGCCCTTTGGCGTAACACACCAGCTTCGCAGGCACGCGGCGCGGCGGCAGCTGGCTACATTACACCGAACGACCTGTTACACCTAACCTCTAAACGTCTAACTCTAGACATTATTTAAAACTATCTAGTGACGATGCCCCTACAGTACTTGGTGGCAGCAAGTTCCACTCTACGATAGTTCTAGGAAAAAATGAGTTCTTGAACTGTAGAGACTGCCTTTCACTCAAAACTAAACCTCAGGTGCAAAAAGTCTCACAAACATGGGAAGTGTGGGCAGGATTTTGTGGCATGAATTAGATTACTTTAGGGACAAAAACCCAGCTGTGTTCTCTCAATCCTGACCGAATCTTAACCCATTTTACACCTGGGTGGAGTGAGGGAAGTCGTGTAATGTCAGTGCCTTTCCTGAGGACACTGTGTCTACTAGTAGCCAGAAATGCCAGGAATCTCGCTCTCGTGTCTGCTTGCCTACTACACATGTAGTAGCCACTCGACCACTTGACCCCACATTTCACCCTAGTATGTACATGTGGGAGCACGTCGGCAGAACGTACTGCGCCTGCGCACAACCCTGATTTTTCGTTTTTCGCTGGATGTTTGCTCTGACGTTGCATCAAAATTTTGCCTGTTGCAGACGATATCTTTTCCTACACAACATCTGAAAACTACAGACAGGCTGTCAACCTTATATATATATATATATATATATATATATATATGCTCTAATACAAGCTTAATATATGAGACGTTCTGCCAAAGTGCTATGCAGAATACATTACGGGTTTCGCGCAGGTGCAGTACGTTCTGCCAAAGTGCTATGCACAATACATTACAGGTTTCGTGCAGGTGCAGTACGTTCTGCCGACGTGCTACCACACATGCAGTTAAGCCACTCGGCCATTTGACGCCACATTCCACCCTTATGTACAGCTTACATGTGGGTGCTCAGGCCTGCGCAGATGCAGGTGGTTTTATGAGCATGCAGAGTGACAGGAGCACAACAGAACCTCCTGCTTTATTCATGACCAGGCTGCTCACATGGGGGTGGGAGGGGGGTGTCCTTCAATCCAAGGTCAGGTCCTGTAGCCATGGTAACGGCCTGACAGCGAGACAGTCGTAACTCGGAGCAAACCAAATTGTAGGGAAGGGGTGGACCTTACGTATGTATAAACTTAGTAAAATAAATGGAAAAGGTGGGAAAATGTCTTGAAGGTGGGAAGAATTAGTTAATCATTAAATTTTGTAAACCAATTACTATTAGATTAAGTACTCAAATAATTACAAGTGGGCAAAAAGCTGAAAGGGAACTAATAAATTAAGCATTTCTGGGGAGCAAATGTCAAAATAAAGAATGATGATTGTTCAACTAGATTTTGAAGCTTATTTTATTATTTATAAGATTATTCATAAATCATACTCCATTTTGAGTCATGGATGGTACAGTCCGGGGTCAACGAACTTTTGGCTGAAATAAGCAGCACTTGACCTTCTGCCATCTTGAAAATATTCCAAGTTGGTACAAGGTCACCTGAGGCTGGCAGCAGCGGCAGCCAACAATACATACTGCAGGTCTCACACCACAGTTTAGCAGTCTCTCATAACAGTTTATGAGTAAACATATCATTGTGATCTGGGATTTGTCTCCCAAAAACGACCATTTTTTTAATATCCTGATGATGTTTGACTGTTTAACACTGGCAGCCATTTTTCCCAACAGCCCTCAGTACTGATTACTATACTACATAGCTTGAGCACGTCGGCAGAACGTACTGCACCTGCCCAAAACCCTGATTTTTCACGTTTTTCGTTGGATGTTTGGTCAACGTTACATCAAAATTTTGCCTGTTGCAGACAATATCTTTTCCTATACAACATCTGAAAACTACATACAGGCTGTCAACCTTATATGCTGTAATACAACCTTATATGAGACGTTCTGCCAAAGTGCTATGCACAATACATTACGGGTTTCACGCAGGTGGAGTACATTCTGCCAACGTGCTCTGATTACTACAAACAGCGAGCAGATTATTTTTGGACTGAGCAGAGCACTTTGGACTGGTGCTTCTAGCCTTTTAATATTTGAACCTACAAATCTGATATTTTGTGGAGAGGTTCTTTGTTACCCAATGGATCATTATAAGCATATAATTTGTGTAACTCTATACAGGTACAGCACCCGGTACTGAGGGATTAGGTATTTTGGACCTGTACCTAATCGATTTTTTAGGTACAGTATCGGTACACAGCCCTACAGAAGTAGCATGTCAGGACTCAAACCCGGGACCTCTTGGTTCCCAGTCGAGTACTCTGTCATTGCGCCACACGACCCCACTGAGTTCGTGCATGTGGTTCTGTCTGCCTGGTGCCTGTGTTGTCCTGCCTGCCAGTCTGACATTTTGAGGTTGTGTTTGTGGATTTAACTAATCAGACGTGAAGGTAAACAAACCTTCCTCTCAGCTGATCTCATCTAAACCCAGCACGTCGTCAGAACGTACTGCACCTGCGCGAAACCTGTAATGTATTGTGCATAGCACTTTGGCAGAACGTCTCATATATATATATATAGGTTGTATTAGAACATATAAGGTTGACAGCCTGTCTGTTTTCAGATGTTGTATAGGCAAAATTTTGATGCAACGTTGACCAAACATCCAACGAAAACCATGAAAAATTTGGGTTTTGCGCAGGTGCAGTACGTTCTGCCGACATGCTTCTAAACCACTGCTTGTAGACAGACAGCTACATTACCACAGCTGTACTGTAACAATACTGTTACACCTCACCTACAAGCCTGGCTGTGGATCCATGGACATTTCACACACACACCGAGAACAGGTGCTGTTACTCTTGTCCCCTCCCCCCCCCCTAAAAAAACATTGTCTTACTAATCACCAATTTAATTTGTTGCTTCTCAGATTCGCCTCTTCATATTTTTCTGATTTGCAAAAAAAAAAAATTCTGGTTCTGAATCAACTAAAGTAAGTAGAATCAACTAAAAAATGCTCATATTTTGCCTCCAACAGTTGTAGAAAGTCCTTTTCTTCCTAATTGTTACAGTTGTTACATCTACCAATGCAGTGGTTTGATTAAAAGTTCAAAATTCATTGTTTAAATTTCAACCCAGTCTTTTGTGTTGACTTCATGGCACCTATTCTAACATTATGGGGCTATAATAGGATGCCCAGACCTGTTTTTTTTTTTGCCCTGTCGCTTCATATTTTTTCTGAAAAAATCCGAGAAGCAACAAATCAAATTGGTGTGGCCTAACCTTCAGAGTAACCTGCAGCTTAATATCAGCCTAGCTTAAAATATTCGAATTCTATCACTTAGAAAAGTGTAAATCACAGAGCAAAATCTAAAGCACAAATCAAACCTGTCCTACCTATGTATAATACCTAACTCAAATTGTTGTTAGAGCTTAATTAATCTAATGAACCAAAGTTTGAAACAGTCCCGGGTCTGTCTAATGAAGCACGACGGCAGAACGTACTGCGCCTGCACAAAACCCTGATTTTTCACGATTTTTGTTGGATGTTTGGTCAACGTTACATCAACATTTTACCTGTTGCAGACGATATCTTTTCCTATACAACATCTGAAAGCTACAGACAGGCTGTCAACCTTATATGCTCTAATACTACCTTATATGAGACGTTCTGCCAAAGTGCTATGCACAATACATTACAGGTTTCGCGCAGGTGCAGTACGTTCTGCCAACGTGCTGTCCAATGATAATTGCTGTTGTTGTAATGATGTTGTTTCCTGCTGACTCTGTGTGGACAATAGGAAGCTGCCATTTATTATTTATAACTGCTTTGTGGGGGTGACATTTCTAGGGGACAGGCTGGGGGCACAGGACAACACACAATACACAGGTAATACCTGTATCAATTACAGAACACCTGGTTCAGGTAATACCTGTATTGTACAAAACACCTGGTACAAGTAATCGGCACTACACACCAGGTGATATTATATAGCACACCTGTGGTACGTTACAGGTATCACACCTGCCACAGGTAACAACCCACAGGTCCTTATACTACATAGCACACCTGTGGACAGGTTGTGGTACCTTTACAGGTATCACACCTGCACAGGTAATATACAGCACACCTGTGGTACGTTTACAGGTATCACACCTGCACAGGTAATATACAGCACACCTGTGGTACGTTTACAGGTATCACACCTGCACAGGTAATATACAGCACACCTGTGGTACGTTTACAGGTATCACACCTGCCACAGAAAATCACGACACTGCAAAGAGACACCTGTCCTGCCTTTTGTACAAGAAATTAACGATTGACTGTTAATTCAAACCTGAATCACTGCTGGGAAACTCCTCAGGTGATATCATCGTAACCCAGGAACTGACTCACGATGACTGTACTTCAATGTTGCTAATCATGATTCATACAAGATATTATTATTATTATTATTATTGTAAATATTTAAATTCATAGACCGAAAGTGTTTAATCTGTCGTTGTAGACATGATTAACGTATCAGAACTTATTAATGACCCTACTACGAATGATTTATGTTATTGTAAACAAGCATCAAAATTCAGCCTTGTACGTCACGGCTGCCAGTCATGCTGTTGTTGATACAAATAAACCAAAACAAACAAACATTTCATTGTAAATTGACACATCGCCATGGCAACTAGAAACTGTGGGCTCACCTTGGCAGCTTCCTCGTGAGTCATTTTCTCAAAGTTCAAGTCGTTGACTCTTAAGATCTGGTCCCCGACGAGGAGTCCCTCCTTCTCGGAGAGGCTTTCGGGGTCGACGCATGAGACGTAAATCCCCACGCCGTGCTCCCAACCGCCGCGGATCGAAAACCCCATCCCCTCCTTAGAACTCGCCGGCTTCTTAATCACGATCTTACGCACGTCTTGCAAGGAGTCCGTGGCAAAGTTCTGAGGCTCGTTCGTTTTCTTGTAGGTTTTCGTCTTGAGTTCGGGTTCCGTTGTGGCGGGAGCTACGGGCGTTTTCCGCGTCATCTCAGGTTCGGATATCGTGCTTACCGGACGGTTCAGTAGTTCGACGCTCCCGCGGCTTAGCGGCCGTCCGGACGCGACCGGCATGCTCGCGGCGCGGTGAATTCCCGGCGCCTTCGAGAGAAACGCTTCGGACGTGTGCATGTCGAACAGCGCCTGGTCGGACTTCGGAATGACCTTCCGTAACAGCGAGAAGAGCTGTCGTTTCTCCGGCGTGTCCAGGAGGATGCGAAGGTTATACACAAGGTCGTACACGTTCCGTTTGTAGTGGTAATCGTTCAGCGCTTGGACGAACTCCTGGCGCTCCGCCTCGTCCAGAGAAACGTTCAGGTGGTCGTGCAGCCGGCGCACGTTACTCGACAGCGACCTCCGACCCAGGCTACGCGTCTCCCCGTGCATCATGGGATCACTCCGCTTGGCCGCCATCTTGGATTCTTGGACAAAAAGAAAAACAAACTTATAAACAAATTATAATGATATAAACAACAAACTCAATATGTTTTCTTTTCTCTCAATTCAGAACATTGTCAATTTTTCTTACATCAGACATCTTAACTTTGCTTTCTTACCCAAATATAAGATTAAGACATATGTACATGTACATGTGCAAGCACTGACCACGTCGGCAGAACGTACTGCACCTGTGCGAAACCCGTAATGTATTGTGCATAGCACTTTGGCAGAACGTCTCATATAAGGTTGTATTAGAGCATGTAAGGTTGACAGCCTGTCTGTAGTTTTCAGATGTTGTATACAGTGTACGAAATACTTTTTTGAGCCAGGTTGCCCAGGATGAAAGCTAGGTTGCCCATCAAAATTCCAGGTTGCCCCAAATTTAAACTCTTCTACATTATGATACATGTACATTTATGACAGAGTTGTTTCCCCTTACCTGAAGTGATGAGCTCTTCCATGGGAACTTCTCAATAAACAGTTCCCAATGGAAGAAAGGGGCATCCTTACCACAAAATTTAGGTAGTGCACTGAGCTACCTGAGTGTAAAAATAGGTTGCACCAAGCTAAATATGGTTGCACGGTGCAACTGGGCAACCTAGTATTTCGCATGCTGTGTATAGGAAAAGATATTGTCTGCAACAGGCAAAATTTTGATGCAACGTTGACCAAACATCCAACGAAAAACGTGAAAAATCTGGGTTTTGCGCAGGCGCAGTACGTTCTGCCGACGTGCTTATGTACATGTACAAAAATTGTGCATGCACTGGTGTTTAAAATGCAAAACGTTGTAGAAATATATTGGAAACCACCTGGGGACCATAACACTCAAGATAATGTTCTAATTCACCATGACACTTGGGGGGTTAAAGTTATGTTTCTTGTTCTAATCCACCGTGACATTTAGGGTGTTAAGGCCACACCAATTTTTTTTGTTGCTTCTCGGATTTTTTCAGAAAAATATGAAGCGACAGGGCGAAAAAAAAAAAATAAAAACAGGCCTGGGCATCCTATTATAGCCCCAAATGTTAGAATAGGTGCCATGAAGTCAACACAAAAGACTGGGTTAAAATTTAAACAATGAATTTTGAACTTTTAATCAAACCACTGCATTGGTAGATGTAACAACTGTAACAAATAGGAAGAAAAGGACTTTCTTCAACTGTTGGAGGCAAAATCCATTAAACCACTCTATCAACTGCAAAAGCGTTTTGTTCGAATCGCAACCAATGCTCATTTTACAGCAAACTCTGCACCTCTGTTTCACCAACTACATGTTCTAACTGTATATGACATAAATAAATTACAAATTGCCCTTTTTGTCCACAAAATTGTACACAACACCTATAGTTTACCTGAACAATTTGAAAGATTCTTCACATTTAATTCAGACATACACCGACACAACACGAGACAGCACAACCAGTTAAGACCAATAAAAGCTAAGTCTACCCAAAAGCAATTTTCAGTGATGTACAGAGGCCCCATTATATGGAACAGTATTAGTCAAACTCTACGGGACTGTCGGTCACTGCCAGTTTTCAAAAAACTTCTAAAACAAGATTACCTACAAAACCCTAACTTCACTTCAATCTGATTTAGTTTGTTTTCCTTGGTTCAATTTCTTTTAGGATCTCTTGTTTTCTTTACTATTATTATAATCATCTTTATTGTTATCACTATCATTATTATTATCTTTATTATTATTATTATTGTTATTATTTTGTTATTTTCATTACCTGTTTATATTAACGTAATTGTAGCACCATTATATTTATAATATTTTTGTTTAGGGTAGGCCAAGTATATAAACCTTTACGGTTTTAGGCCTCCCCTGCATGTTTATCATTGTTATTATTTATTGTTACTATGTTTTTTTATTTATGTGCGAAATACAAATAAACAATAAACAATAAAATATGAGCATTTCTTAGTTGATTCAGAACCAGAATTTTGTTGTGTTTTTTTTGCAAATCAGAAAAAAATGAAAAATTAAATTGGGGTGGCCTAAACTTCAAGCTTAAGAGCTCAGGCAATGGTTTCCTGATCATGACATGCTGGGTTTGGACATTTAACCCTGCACAGCCTGAGCTCCTTTCAAGAGTACTGTGCCCAGGGAAGGGGACGGGCAGTTCTGTAAAAAAAAAAGGTATTTTTCATTCCGATTTTAGTACATAAAAAAAGCAAGAAGGTGTTTTCTTTTTTGTTCTAGTTATGCAGGGCTCGAACTAAAGTAATCAGATATGTTTGTGATGTCTACAACCTGCACTGGACCATGTACTGGGTATATCCAGGTTAGTGCAGGTAAAATTGGATCTGTGCAGGTATTTCTGATGTCTACCTGTACCTAACCTGCACTGGGCCATGTACTGGGTATACCGGTATTCAGGTTAGTGCAGGTAAAATTAACATCTGTTTCTGATGTCTACCTGCACCTAACCTGCACTCACTGACTCAGGGCCATGTACTGGGTATATCCAGGTTAGTGCAGGTAAAATTAAGATCTGTTTCTGATGTCTACCTGCACCTAAACCTGCACTGGGCCATGTACTGGGTATATGCAGGTTAGTGCAGGTAAAATTGGATCCGTGCAGGTATTTCTGAAATCATGTTTACCTGCTCCAGCCCATGTAAGGAGTGTGTAAACTATCGTCTGTGGTTTGTTTGCTGAACTGATTGTTGCCAGCTGTGAATTGCCAAACAAACAAATTAGATCGTTCCGCCACAGATTCCAACCAGACTTCATAAAGCACGTCGGCAGAACGTACTGCACCTGCGCGAAACCCGTAATGTATTGTGCATTATAAGCACTTTGGCAGAACGTCTCATATAAGGTCGAATTCGCGTATATAAGGGTGACATCCTGTCTGTAGTTTTCAAATGTTGTGAAGAAAAAGATATGGTCTGCAACAGGCAAAATTCTGATGCAACGTTGACCAAAAATCCAGCGAAAATCCAGGTTTTGCGCAGGCGCAGTACGTTCTGCCGACGTGCTACCTCAAAACTCTACCTTCCCTGAGACATACACACCTTGTCACCTGCTTGTTACCTGCACCAGCACACCTTGTCTCTGGTGCACTTATCCTGACATTACCTGCACCAGCGCAAGTGTAGAGAAATCCCCAGCTTTTAGACCCTTCAATATGACATACAAGAGCACGTCGGCAGAATGTACTGCGCCTGTGCGAAACCCTGCTTTTTCACGTTTTTCATTGGATGTTTGGTCAACATTGCATCAAAATTTTGCCTGTTGCAGACGATATCTTTTCGTATACAACATCTGAAAACTACAGACAGGCTGCCAACCTTATTAAAAAAAATATATGCTCTAATACAACCTTATATGAGACGTTCTGCCGAAGTGCTATGCACAATACATTACGGGTTTCGCGCAGGTGCAGTACGTTCTGCCGACGTGCTACATACAAGTGACAATTATTTGATACAGACTAACAGAGATTTGTTCAACCTCCCAGATTTAGGGATAACTTTCTGATTTCAGCCAATAATTAACCCTTTCACTTTGTCACTAAATAGGAATGGTCGTGTTAGGTTTGAACTTCTGGTCTATTTATAGAACATGTTCACACAATAACCTGCACCACAGTATTTACTTGGACTGTCCATTATGTCCTGATTGTATGAAAAGCCCCAGTACTTTAGTCATGTCTCTAATGAGATTTAGATGATCTAATAACGAGGTTCCCTTCGTCAGTGACTGCTGAAAGATGACCTGTTGATGGGCGGACCTTGACCCCTGGCTCGAGGTAACGAGGGTAAACAAACTGTCGCTACGTTGTTTACTTACGGGGAGGGGTAAACAAAAACGTCTGTGGTCTGACCAGCGATCCAACCGCACCAAAACATTCGCATCGCTCAGACTCAAATTTGTCAGGACTGCAGACTGTAGGACTGAACCTGGAAAATGAATGAACTAAATGTGCCTACACTGTGACTGCTTTGTACATGTACATGTCTGTAACATCATTTGTATACTTACACGTCAGTATTGTTGTGTTGTACTTGTAATTTTTATGAAGGTATGTTTTTAATGTGTATGCCCAGGGATACCTGAAAATCAGATCAGCGGATCTGAGGTATGCCCTGACCAGTAAAATAAATAAACTTGCTCTCGATATTTTCTTGAGTTGCTCAAACAATGAATACTGAGAGTTGAAATTTGATGAATTGTAAAATTTCATGTGTGTGAGAAAAATGCGTAGAATTATATGGGATTTCATGTAACGATTCCCAGCTTGTTTTATTACCATTGATATAATAATATTGAAAGGAAATTAAGATACGGTTACGTAAACCAGATAAAGAGAGGAATAAATTTGACCTCCCCTCCCCAAAAGCCTGTCTATAGTCACCCCAAACCAGATACTGTATCAGTCCTGCCCATATACCTGTACAGGCAATCTTGTTACACCTGAAACAAACCTTAATTAGCTCACCTGAGGACAGGTGTGAAGTGATACTAGCATGTTTATTTCCAGAGTCTCCCCTGCAGGTAATTTGTAGGACAACAATGGAGCCGAAATCCCCGGTGGCATTCCAGGGAACAATGGCTGAACTGCTACACCCTCATAACAATGTAGCCATTTAATGTTAATGTAGCCATTAAGGCGCGCGGATTGTTACATTCCGCATGAAAACTGCTACAGTTCACAGGCGTTACGGGAATCAAAATGTTCTATTTTAGGGTTGGTTATCAGGGGGACCGTAAGGAACGCGTCAGGTTTGTAAATATTTCAGATTTTTTTTTCTCTATTCTTGGGGGCCGTCGGCGTTTCGGGAACGTAAACGTCATCCTGTAGCGTTCGGGTTTACGTAACGTTACCTGGCGTTCTGCGGGGACGTTACCTGGCGTTTCTGACGTGCTGTTGAGGTGTTAGAGGAGGTAAAACGTCGCACCTGTCGTACGTACCTGTCGTTTCGCACCTGTGTGGCCGTATAACGGTCCAGGTTGACGGGCTGGTCCCCCGCTCAGTTCCGGGCGGTGTTCGGGCAGGCTAGGCGGCGCTTGGCGGCTCCAGGGCCGGGGAGGGGACCCCGCATGTCCGTGCGGCAGGATCGCGGGCCGATGTCAGGGCAGGGAGGGCGGGGAAACCGGCGGGAACATGACGGAGAGCCGGAATATCGCAGCCTAACGCACCTGCAGCACCTGTAGGGCCTGCAACAACCCACTGCGCAACCCGTCTGCGCAGGGCGGATCAGATGACAGCATCACAAGCAGCTAGACTCGCTCCCAGCCACCGTGGCGGAGGGTTTAGAGCGTCACTAGCAAATAGACTCGCTCCCAGCCACCGTGGCGGAGAAATTGCGTCACTAACAGGTAGACTCACTCCCAGCCACCATGACGGAGGCCGTTTAGCGCCACTAGCAGATAGACTCGCTCTCAGGCAAGTTGCGGATAGCGGATAGCCTCGCTCCTGCAGCTGTTAGTTAGAAATCATTCCTAAACAGTGTCACTAGCAGATAGACAAGCTCCCAGGCACCGTGGCGGCTAGAGAGCTGATAGCCTCGCTCCTACAGCTGTTAGTTAGAAATCATTCCTAAACAGCGCCACTAGCAGATAGACTAGCTCCCAGCCACCGTGGTGGCTAGGCGGCTGATAGCCTCGCTCATACAGCTGTTAGTTTGAAATCATTCCTAAACAGCATCACAAGCAGGTAGACTCGCTCCCAGGCACCGTGGCGGAGGGCGTTAGCGCCACTAGCAGATAGACAAGCTCCCAGGCACCGTGGCGGCTAGAGAGCTGATAGCCTCGCTCCTACAGCTGTTAGTTAGAAATCATTCCTAAACAGCGTCACTAGCAGATAGACTAGCTCCCAGCCACCGTGGCAGCTCCACAGCTAATAGCCTCGCTCCTACAGCTGTTAGTTAGAAATCATTCCTAAACAGCGTCACTAGCAGATAGACTAGCTCCCAGCCACCGTGGCGGAGGGCGTTAGCGTCACTAGCAGATAGACTAGCTCCCAGACTGCATAGGAGTTTTGCAGGACTCTTCAAATCAGAAATATTATGATTATCCATATTCGAAAAGTTATACACTTAAGTAATTATTATAAACCATGACATACAGTATGACCAGTGATTGAGAAAAATACCGGAATGCTGCACATTCATTTTTCTTTACTCTGTAGTTGGCAAAATATACATTTTTTGCGCATCAAACTTTTTCACATAGTGTTGTATTAAACAATACATGATGATTGCAAGTATAACCTCCTTGGTGATTGTAACAAAGCGTAGTCTCTACCAGACTAACTGCGCGGGCTATAATAGGGAGATATTTGACAGGGGAGTTTGGCCGCCTTGAGGTTGACTGGCCCGCTTCGGAGGGGGGAAACTAACCCTCCCGCGGACTGACTCTACTGGCCAGCTATTCCCTTCTTTTGCCGAATTCTACGATCCGTACCCCCGTAGGAAGGCCTGGTGGAGGCTACGATCCGTACCCCCGTAGGAAGGCCTGGTGGAGGCTACGATTCGTACCCCCGTAGGAAGGCCTGGTGGAGGCTACGCTCCGTACCCCTGTAGGAAGGCCTGGTGGAGGCTACGCTCCGTACCCCCGTAGGAAGGCCTGGTGGAGGCTATGATCCGTACCCCCGTAGGAAGGCCTGGTGGAGGCTACGATCCGTACCCCCGTAGGAAGGCCTGGTGGAGGCTACAATTCGTACCCCCGTAGGAATGACTGGTGGAGGCTAACAAAGCGCTCGATAAGGACAGATCTGCTCTAGAGTTTCGGTCCAACCAATTTGCGAGGACTTCTTTGGTATGGTAGCCTGGGTACCATCCTCCGTAGTTTTTGCCGCTCCCAAAGGTCGCTAGCCACCACGGCGACCTTTGGGAGCGGCAAAAACTACGGAGGATGGTACCCAGGCTACTTCTTTGGTCCTACGTCACTGGAATAATAGGGGAGAGCGCCCCCAGGTGGAGTCCAGAGGAATTACACCCAAGTGACTGATGAACCTTCCATCAGCGCACGTTGGCAGAACGTACTGCGCCTGCGCAAAACCCTGATTTTTCACGTTTTTCGTTGGAGGTTTGGTCAACGTTGCATCAGAATTTTGCCTGTTGCAGACGATATTAGGGCTAATAGGGCAAACATTGATGTTAGTTGCTGTTTACATAAGTTATGTTTCATAATATTCGTCTCCGACTGACTGAAAAGAAGTCAAACCCAACCAAATTAGTAGACTGGGACCTGACTTTCACTTACCGTTACCTATGGATATATAATTACTTGACAAAAGAAATAAATGTTAAATGCTAATATGTTGCGGTTATACGCCAAATGGCGGTTATACAGATACGTATATACAGAAGCTGGTGTGTTACACCGAATGGCGGTTATACAGATACAGAAGCTGGTGTGCTTTGCTGAATGGCTGTTATACAGGCTGTACAGATACAGAAAAAGGGTTTGTAGGAAACACTCATAAAACAGGTAATGAATTTGATACGGCCACACCAGGAGTTTTCCACTTTCTAGAATTCATGTAAAAGAACGTCTGGCTACGAGCGTTGAAAATTGTAAATTCAATATGGAAACTAAAGCGTGACTACCATTGTACAGTACCGCTTCATTACATTACATACAGTATTTCTCTTGTGTAGATTAAACTTGTAGGAACATTTGAAAATATGGTGATCTAAACCAATGCTATAATTCCCGCTGTTAAGTTTTACTGGTTAGTTAGACTGCGGATGGTCGGACAGCCGTTGTACAGTAGTGGTGAGAGTCCCGCCTGTCGCCTATGGACGTCCTGAAAAAAACAGAATTATAAGGGATGAGCTGTGGAATAGTTTAGTCAAGACATGATTTGTGACAAGAGCAATGATGGTCTACCGCTTTACTCTGATGGATACTTAAGCTTTGCCGTGTTTACTGGATGGAAGGGTTTCAGGAAATAGTGAGGATACAATAAGTACCTGGAGCAGCCTGGCAAATGAAGTAAAACCGCAGGTAGCATTGCTGGTCGTTCCACTTGTCTTTCCTGGATGGTTGTGCGGAGTAAACGACGCAATCTTCGTTGCCCCCATAGCTGTTCGGTTCTCCCGGAGCCCAGGAGCTGTACGTCCCGAGTGCAGAACCGTCCACCCACTCAAACCTTCCCTCTTCCCATTGATCGTGCAGGCCGAACCAGAAGTCCCAATCGGTGCTCACGGACTTATACAGTCGGACCAGGAAGGCGCTGGTCTCGGCGTCTCGGGGCATGGCGAGGGTGCCGCCGTCTCCGCCGCAGGCCACCGCCGCTCCGCTGAAGGTCTTTTCTGTGTTGAAGACCTTGTAGCAGATTCCACGCCACAGTGTGTAACCTTCGGGACAAGATGCTGGAAAACAAGTTTTGTATCAGCAATAGGCCAAGGAGGGACATACATGCAATATATGCTTCATTAATAAATCTACTCTCGGGGTGTATCCGATA
This sequence comes from Branchiostoma floridae x Branchiostoma japonicum, assembly GCA_013266295.2. Classification (NCBI taxonomy): domain Eukaryota; kingdom Metazoa; phylum Chordata; class Leptocardii; order Amphioxiformes; family Branchiostomatidae; genus Branchiostoma; species Branchiostoma floridae x Branchiostoma japonicum. Next base: position 369,622 of record CM023828.1, read on the forward strand.
ATTTATTTATTTATTTGTTTCCGTCATATTCATACAGGGTTGCCCACTCAGTGACAGCACTGCTTTTCAGTGGGGCCCTGTATAATACACAAATAAACAAAATACATAAAGTCACGTACAAACAATAAAATTAACATACAATAAATCATGAAAATGGCAATGAAAATAATGATAATAATACAAGAAATGGTAATTAACCAATTACAATAATAAATAATAATAACAATAAAAAAATTCATTTAGTCCAGTCCGTTCCAATTTGTTGTTTTGGAGGGGGTCAGAGGTCAGGCCAAGTTTTGTATTTGATTTTAAAAGTAGACATGGACGTACATGTCTTTATAGCGTGTGGCAGACGGTTCCAGACGATAGGACCTCTATACGAGAACTTTCGCTTTTCACATTTAAGACGTACTAGCGGCAGTTTCAAGGATAGGTTCTGACTGTGAGATTTAGAAGCCCTCTGAAAGCTATTCATGTATTCTGGAAGTTCATTACTAAAGGCCACATACAACCCCCACCCCACCCCACACACCCCACACACCTATGATGTAATGGTATCGCGCATTACCTGTTTTTAAATAATATTGCCAAATAGACCAACATAAAGAACAAACAGGACAGCTGAAAACTAATTTGTAATTACGTAAAGCCTTCTCAATCTTGTGAAGACTCTGTTCCAAGGCCGCGGTTCGGCTTCGCTCGTTGTCCAGGTCGCGCTTCAAGGCGTCAACAGAGGCGGAGATGTCGTCTTGGTCACGTTTCAAGGCGTCAACAGTAGCGGAGATGTTGCCTTGGTCATTTTTCAAGGCGTCAACAGTGGTAAGCAGTTGGCGCATGTCGTCTTGGTCACGCTTCATGGCGTCTTGGTCGCGCTTTAAGGCGTCAACAGTGGTAGGCAGTTGGCGCATGTCGTCTTGGTCGTGCCTTAAGACGTCAACAGTGGCGGAGATGTTGTCTTGGTCGCGTTTCAAGGCGTCTTGGTCGCGTTTCAGGGCGTCAACAGTGGTCGATAATTGAGATATTTCCTACAAACGTATAAACGTACGTCAGAATACCGAACGTAAGAAACAAACGTACGAAAAACAGCAGCAATTTCTTTTTGGACCCTCTTAAATAAAAACAGAATGAGATCAGAAAAAACAACAACTGGACAACAGGCTTTCTGGTACAAGACTGTTACCTGTTTGTTGCTGAACGTGAGAGGGGCGAGTCCCACGTGCACGGCGCCCAGGCTCAGCAGCACGGCGATGCCGGCGGCCAGGCAGCTGCGGTGGGCGCGGAGGAAGCTACAGACACCACGGCGGCCGCTCGCTCCACCCGGATACGCGCGGTCTGGTAGGAAAAATATAATTCTCTCAGGTTATTGTTTACGTCAACACTTACGCATCTAAATTACGCTGAGTATGCGTTGAGTCCTCTGTCGGCCTGTCAATTTCTGCCGTAAATCGGGTTGTTTGATTAATAATTAATGAAATTCTCATGAATATTCCGTGTACACGGTGGCTGAAAATTAATATTCAGCTATAAACACAACATCAGTTGTGCCATAAACACACCACTAGCTGTGCCAGTTCAAAGTAATAACTTTCATATAACCAATAACACTCATGTCACCAGCAAGTACACGGCCTCACATGCTTTAACATTCTTAGGTTAAACCCCCTATCCAATAAAAGCATTGACCATGATAGACAACAGTTTCATTGTCACTTTCCAATAACTGTTCTTTGACATCATTATATTACATTTCAATGGGATTTACCTTAAGAACGTAACGTCATTCACACTGTTAAAGAAAACAGCATAACTGATTTCCATCATACAGTACAATTTTCCCAATAACATCTTCTTTTGAATTTCCTATTTCTGCCTCAAAAACAGCTACTATCTATCTAAATATCATTGCCACAACTAATGTTATAAGCAAAGTGCATCTAAATTCACTCTTTTTAGCATTGCTACAATTCAAGTCAGCAAGGTGAGCAAGTCATTAATAGTGCACACCCATGTCACCCAACCAGCTATTCCCATTTTGGCCTATGGCCAGCTTTTTTAAAAAGCTTTCTTGTTTTACCTGGTTCGTTGTCGTACGTGACGTCGGGTGTGTTTTCATCGTCGTTCGCACGTGCCTGGTAATAATGAGTCTGGGGTTGGTCCGTGGGTGGGTCGGCTGGACGAAATAAACAAAGATGTAATATAGACATGTGCGAAAGATATTGAGCCTTTAACATACAAAACGAAGAAAATAGAACTATAAACGATTTACCTGAACTAGAGGCGTACATAGGATTGAATATTTTCGCAGCGGCGTTCGCAAGTGATCGCCAATGCGACTGCGGCTGTCGCATACGTGCGGCGCCTAAAGATGAAGAAAAAAACAAAACAAAAAAAAATAGATTTGAATGCGGCCATCCTTGTAAAATTTGAGGCGTTTAATACAAAGTAGAAGTTGCAAAAATTATATAAAGACTGTAATCAATTGACCTGCATTGGAGGCGTACACAGGGTTGGGCATTCTTGCAGCGGCGTCCGCAAATGATCGCCAATAAGTCTCAGGCCGCCGCATGGTTGTGGCACCTGAGAGAAATAAACAAAAATTCATACAGGAAGATAGGGTGTCTATCTTCGCCTAATCGTCAAATAATGAGGAAGCATGAATGGTTACAAAAAGGAAAAAAATATAAAATACAAGGAATAAAAAGCCTAAATTCTAGACACCAATTCGATACGGGGCACTAATGGCAAATAAATTGAAATTCTTTCTTTTTTCTCTTAAACCCTCAAACACCCGAACGGGGTCAAATTTGACCCCAGGCGTACATTTTGATGTGCCATTTGAAAATTTTTGAACCGATCAAAAATTCCTTCCGTGACTTTGTCAGTGAACCTCTTCTTTAACTTCTCCTAATTTCTTTCGGAGATCGGCAGAATTTTGTAAAAATTAGAAATGAAAGTCTAAACTTAGTCCCACTGGGGTCAAATCTGACCCCAGGAATATGGGCATTTTTTTAACACAAGAAAGGCTTTCGCTGTCCACAATATATCTTCCAGAAAGCATAATTGCTTCAATACTATAATGCGGTTTGCCAAGTGACCTTAGCTTCAGGATTTGGTCATTAGGTTATTAGAGGTCATGACCTTTGACCATCATTTGAGGTCAAGGGTCACACATGTCGATGCCTAGATTCTTGGATACAGGAAAAGAGAGTTGAGACAAACTTTCCCCCTCTTTTATACACTAGGGGTGTGTGATCATGTTTCCTGAAGGTGAAGTTCATTGATAGTTCCCTTGGGAATCGAGCGCAACGCTCATACCCAGTGCTTGGGGCCCTATACTGGCTTGTACAGCAGTGTGCCAGTATACCTACCTAATATCAAATTTCACAGGGGTCTGTCTATTGACAACTCTCAATCAGTAGTTACTATAGTCTGGTCTACTACTCCGAAGAGAATTTACAACAATTCAATAGAAGATTTCCTTTTTATTTTGACTTTTATACCTGGTACCACACCATACTGTGCCTACTGTGCCCCCCCCCCCCCCAATTTTTGCACACATAAACCTAAGAATAAACAGCTGGAAAATCCCTACACATACAAAATCCCTTCTCTTTGACAGAAAACATTGTACTGTACCACATCCATGGCGTTTTTAGCAAAAGTCACCTTTTTGGGGGGTTCCAACAAACACTAAAAATGATTATTTCTGACTGGGGAGGGGGGTTCCCAGGCTTGACACATTTTGATTGACAGCTGTCAATTAATAAAGAAATACTATGTTATAAACATTTACAAATCACTAAGTCCAGTATTGAATATCTGCATTATAATAGGAGCATAGTGATATTTGTATCGACATGTAAGGGACTAAATTCAAGAAATAAAGGTAGTTAAGTCAGTACAAAATGCGGTCTTCCTCCTCTTTTTGCATAAATTATGATAATGAGCTAAAATTATTCACACCTAAGCATGCCAAAATATACCTCTTACAGTGAAGAAGCAATGTATGTGAAAAGATCACCAAAAAAATGCAAAAGAATTAATTTTTGAACGAGACAAATTGGGGTCAAATTTGACCCCGTTCGGTCATTTTAGTCGCAAAAAACGGTCGGGTGTTTGAGGGTTAAACTGCTGGAAAAAAGTTTTCCCAATTTTATATAATAACCAAATTGTACATCCTTACCAGTGTCACCATCCTGAGACTGTTGCTCCTCTTCCGACATGATGACACTACAGGTTTCTGGACAGTGAAAAAACACGTCCTACTCCTGGCAAGGCGGTTGTCAACTCACGTAGAGTCCTAGACAATAGGCAATATGAACGGAGATCCCATAATCTGAGATAAGAGATGATTGAATCCGCTCAGTAAAAAAAATGACATCAAAACAATACATGTGAGACCTCAACCGGTTCGGATGCCGAGTATTGAAAATGGCAAACAGTGTACAAATGCATGTTGAATTTTCCCTCAATTCTCTGCAAATCGTAAATTTTACATGTAAAAAAAATTCTCCATGAAACCCCACGCGATACGATTCAGGAAAAGGAAACGATATGTAAGAGAAGAAAATGTTCAGCATTCTTTTCTTAGGAATAAACGTACCGTACAAAGTTTTACATCAAGGAACAAAAGATGCAAGTACCGAGACAGATGTAAACACGTTGTCGGTTGTTGCTAGAAGATTTGCGGAAAAAAATGCGTGATAAAACCAGTATTCAAGCGTATTTTAAACTTTTTGTTTAATTTTTGTTTAGAAATCGACATCATCTATTTTCCACCTTATACCGCCATCTTCTTGCCACCAGCTTGTTTACCTGAAATGTAATATTTACAAAAGTCTACCGCTACTTGCTTTTTTGTCCGCTTTTTTTACACCCACAATAATTGTCTTGCCGCTAAGCTGCTAGAAGATCACGTGGATTACTTCATCAGAAGGAGTCCGTTCTTTGTACATCTTGTGAGAAAGATGAAAAAAAGTTTTCTTTTTAAGATTTAGATGGGAGCCGTGGAGACACTTATTTCTCTCGGTATCATACAAAGCTGATTTTGCCAGTAAGACAGATGGCTTTCGTAAGTATGGCAGTCTGATGGACTTTCATAATCGACTATTGAGTCTGACGTCGCGACCATGTCAATGTCACTATATCAACGTTGCACACGTACGTAACAATGACACGACAGGAACCTCTGTCGTCCCACACAGACCATTCAAATTGACAACAGAGCCGTGGAAGGATTCTCTTCTGTAAGAGTAAAAATGACGAAGAAAATATTACCAACCCAACCTACTGTGTCTATATTTTCATACGTTTCTTTCTGGTTTGGTTGCTGTTCTAATATGCCTATAAAAAAACATCGATGATCGTCTGTTAGGACTAATAGGGCAAACATTGACATCTATGATAGAAGTGGCATTGGTCTTGAGACCACATGGCCAGGCGTATTCTGACCTGCATCTATCAATGTACCAGATGTTTTGCTCATGTTATTCAACGACTGTTCCCTACTAACGATATTGACATCCAACTTCATTGTTTTCTGTCGTTTTGCACGTTTTTCTAGCAGTGTTGGGTTCATGTGTTCATCTGTTCATAAATGTGCACCGCTAGAAAAATGTACAAAATGTCGAAAAAGACGAGGAAAAAACATAGTCGTACATCTGCTTGAAGGAACATCAGGTAACATATAAGAACATCATGGTGTTTTCAGTGTGATGTCATCACTGTTGCACTGCCAACTGGTTTTCAACTCTTAACTCTAAGACTCTGACCGGAGGTCCTACTGCTAAATGTATGAAAATGAATATTCAATTGGCACAGCGTCTACTTCTACGACGGAATCACCCTGTCAACACTTGCTATCCTCCAAATATTCAGAAAAACTTACATCTGAATGTTGCCTTCATTTTCATCAAGTAAACCTGCCGAGTCTTGCCTGTTGTTCACCAGGTAATCTTCAATATATGATTCTGCCATCAGAAGGACATTGTGTGCCTGTACATTGTTCATCTGCTTGAAGGAACATCAGGTAACATAATTAGAACATCATGGTGTTTTCAGTGTGATGTCATCACTGTTGCACTGCCAACTGGTTTTCAACTCTTAACTCTAAGACTCTGACAGGAGGTCCTACTGCTAAAGGTATGTAGTCAAGGTTTTTAAAGTTGCTCTAATTCAGTCAGTACAATCATTGGTCATGTTTTAAAAGGTTGGCTAAAGTAATGTGTTACTTGCAGTATCAGAGGACTTGACTGAGCAGCCCCTAACTCATACACTTTATAAGTCTTACGTGACATGTTATATTAGCACCGTAAGCGTCTACTTCTATGACAGAACCGCCATTTCTGAAGACTTGTTCAAGTTGTTGTCTCCCAAAGTTCACTCAATTCGAGTGTTGCCAATTTTTTTACCAAGTAAGCTTCATATGATCGTGCCATCAGAAGGACATTGTGTGCCTGTTCAGTGTATCGTAATAAGTAACAATATATAGAAACAAAACTAATGAAAGCATTAAAATATGAATATTCAATTGGCACAGCGTCTACTTCTACGACGGAATCACCCTGTCAACATTTGCTATCCTCCAAATATTCAGAAAAACTTACATCTGAATGTTGCCTTCATTTTCATCAAGTAAACTTGCCGAGTCTTGCCTGTTTTTCACCAAGTAATCTTCAATATATGATTCTGCCATCAGAAGGACATTGTGTGCCTTGTCCTAATAAGTAATAATAAGTAATAAAACTATGCATGTTCTATTGGCACATCGTCTACTTCTGTGACAGAACTACCTTTTTATAAGACCTTTTTGTCTTCCAAACATCCAGACACTCCGAGTCTTGCCTGTTTTTCACCAAGTAATCTTCAATATATGATTCTGTCATCAATAGGACATTGTGTGCCTGTACATTGTATCTTAATATGTAACAATAATAATGCAAGCAATGAAATATGCATATTCTGTTGGCACAGCGTCTTATTCTATAACAGAATCATCCTTCCTAGACAGAAACAGATTTCAAATCTGGTGTGTTATGCCAAATGGCCGTTATACCTGCTATACATATACAGAAGCTGGAATACCGAATTTCGGTTATACGCCGAATGGCGGTTATATAGATACAGAAGCTGGTGTGTTACGCCGAATGGCGGTTATACAGATACAGAAACTGGTGTGTTACGCCCAATGGCGGTTATACAGATACAGAAGCTGGTGTGTTACGCCCAATGGTGGTTATACAGATACAGAAGCTGGTGTGTTACGCCGAATGGCGGTTATACAGATACAGCAGCTGGTGTGTTACGCCGAATGGTGGTTATACAGATACAGAAGCTGGTGTGTTAGGCCGAATGGCGGTTATACAGATATAGAAGCTGGTGTGCTTTGCTAAAGGGTTGTTATATGGCCGGCTGTACAGATACAGAAAAGGGTTTGTAGGAAACACTCCAAAAACAGGTAATGAATTTGGTACGGCCACACCAGAAGTTTTCCACTTTCTAGAATTCACGTAAAAGAACTTCTGGCTACGAGCGTTGAAAATTGTAAATTTTCTCAATATAGAAACTAAAGCATGACTACCATTGTACAGTACTGCTTCATTACATTACATTCAGTATTTCTCCTGTGTAGATTAAACTTGTAGGAACATTTGAAAATATGGTGATCTAAACCAATGCTATAATTCCCGCTGTTAAGTTTTACTGGTTAGTTTGACTGCGGATGGTCAGAGAGCCGTTGTACAGTAGTGGTGAGAGTCCCGCCTGTCGCCTATGGACGTCCTGAAAAAAAATCAAAATTATAAGAGATGAGCTGTGGAATAGTTTAAGTCAGACATAATTTGTGACAAGAGCAATGATTGTCTGCCGCCTTACTCTGATGGGTACTCGGTCTGAAGGGTTTCAGGTATAGTGAGGATGCAATAAGTACCTGGAGCAGCCTGGCATATGAAGTAAAACCGCAGGTGGCATGGTGCGTCGTACCACTTGTCTTTCATGGATGGGTTTGCGGAGTTAACGACGCAATCTTCGTCGCCCCCATTGTTGTCCGGTTCTCCCGGAAGCCAGGAGCTGTACGTCCCGAGTGGAGAACCGTCCACCCACTCAAACCTTCCCTCTTCGCGCCGATCGTGCAGGCCGAACCAGAAGGGCCAACCGTCCCTCATGGTCTCTTTCAAGGAGACCAGGAAGGCGCTGGTCTCGGCGTCTCGGGGCATGGCGAGGGTGCCGCCGTCTGCACCACAGGCCGCCGCCGCTTCGCTAAAGGTCTTCTTCGTGTTGGAGGCCTTGTAGCAGATTCCACGCCATATTGTGTAACCTTTAGGACAAGATACTAGAAAACAAGTTTTGTATCAGCAACAGGCCAAGGATGGACATACATGCAATATATGCTTCGTCAACAATATATCTACCCTCGGGGCTGTACTCGATAACGAATATTTAGAACACAGTATTCTTGGGCGACTCTATGACGTGGGTATACAAAGTAGTGCGGACGAAATTCTTGAAGCCTTGTTAGAACGGCTTATGTGAGCGGTAGCCAGGAGTAACCTGCGCTGTGTGTAGAAACATATCAGCTTTTAGACCGTATGATTTGGATTGTGAAGTTTTTCCCGTTCGTGTATAAATGCGCCGCATGACGCAACTGCGTTCCAGGGTGAGCCGGCTGCAGTTCAGTTGACCTTCGCAAGAGGCGATATAAAAGAGGTCGGCAAATTGTTAAAAAACCATAACTTTTTCTTGTTTTCAGTTATTTTGTGGATTATACCGTAAATTTCAACATTTTAGTTGGTCTTTTTTTTCTAGTGCACCCTATTATAATTTTTACCGCGTCGAAGTGAGTCACCTTGGGGCCCTTAAGTATAGAAATCCCCATAGGGCGGAAACTGTGTTCTACCACCTTGTTTAAAGGCGACCCCCCCCCCCCACACACACACACACTCATACACATGCAATGTAATGTAATATTAACCCTCTAAGTGTCAGGGAATATTAGAACTAGGCTTTAAAACTGGCCCATGACACTGGGAGGGTTTTGGAGACCCGCATTACCTGTTTTTAAACAAATGATGTTGGCAAATAGACCAACATAAAGAGCCAACAGAACATTTGAAAACTAATTTATAATTACGTAAAGTCTTCTCACTCTCGCGAAGACGCTGCTCCAAGGCGACGGTCCGGCTTCGCTCGTTGTCCAGATCGCGTTTTAGGGCGTCAACAGTGGTGGAGATGGCGTCTTGGTCGCGCTTCAAGGCGTCAACAGTGGTGGACAGTTGGCGCATGTCGTCCAGGTCGCGTTTTACAGTTGTCAACAGTTGAGATATTTCCTACAAACGTATTTACGTACGTCAGAATACCCAACGTAAGAAGCAAACTTACGAAAATCCTTTCTTGTACTACCCTCCTAAAAAGCAGAATAAGAATCAGAAAAAAAGTTGAACAGGATTTGTGGTACAAGGCTGTTACCTGTTTGTTGCTGAACGTCAGAGGGGCGAGTCCCACGGCTCCCAGGCTCAGCAGCACGGCGATGCCGGCGGCCAGGCAGCTGCGGTGGGCGCGGAGGAAGCTACAGACACCACGGCGGCCGCTCGCTCCACCCGGATACGCGCGGTCTGGTAGGAAAACATACATCGCTCAGGTTATTGTTCGTCAACGTACCAAATCAACATGTTAAGGAATAAATATACAAGTTAAATGTCGCATCAACGAAATGAGGCCAAGCATTTATCATTGCATCATCAAATATGCAAATTACCTCCTCATTTACATAATTTATGCAAAGTGATGCTCAGTTTCAACCAATTTACACGTCACAAGTATGAAATCCCATGATTTACCAGTAAAGAAAGATAGTATTATCGAATTGATTGTGCAAATTAGACCCTCATTTGCATAATTGGTGCTAATGTTCCACGTGCCATACATTACATAATTATGCTATATTTATTTAAGGTCCATTATGAAAAGCAATGAACTTAATGGATTTTCTTATTACTGGAGCTAATTTTTTACCTGGTATGTTGGCGTACGTGTCGTCGGGTGTGTTTTCATCGTCGTTCGCACGTGCCTGGTAATCAGTCTGGGGTTGGTCATTAGGTGGGTAGCCTGGACGAAATAAACAAAGATGTAAGATAGTCATTTGCAAAAAATATTGGGCCTTTAACATACAAAACGAAACAAATGAATGAATGAAAGGTTTGAATGAAAGGTTTATTCATCAAAACACATGGCAGCCAATGGCTGAATTGCGTATTTTACATGACAGATTAAAAAATACACTTAAAGATTAACAGTACATACTTAAACACATTAACGGAATGGGACTATAAACGATTTCCCTGAACTAGAGGCGTACATAGGATTAATTATTTTCGCAGCGGCGTTCGCAAATGATCGCCAATACGACAGGGGCTGCCGCAGAAAAAAAACTTAAATTTGAATGCGGCCATTCTTGGAAAATTTGAGGCGTATAATACAAGGTAGAAGATGCAAAAATTATATAAAGACTGTAGCCAATTGACCTGCATTGGAGGCGTACATAGGGTTTGGTATTTTGGCAGCGGCGTCCGCATGTGATCCCCAATAAGTCTCAGGCCGCTGCATGGGTGTGGCACCTGAGAGAAATAAACAAAAATTCATACAGGAAGATAGGGTGTCTATCTTCGCCTAATCGTCAAATAATGAGTAGCAAGAATGGTTGCAAAAAGAAAAAAAACTATGAAATACAAGGAATAAAAAACCTAAATTCTAGACACCAATTCGATACGGGGCACTAATGGCAAATAAAATGATTGAAATTCTTTCTTTTTTCTCTTAAACTGCTGGAAAAAAGTTTTCCCAATTTTATATAATAACCAAATTGTACACCCTTACCAGTGTCACCATCCTGAGACTGTTGCTCCCCTTCCGACATGATGACACTACAGGTTTCTGGACAGCAAAAAAACACGTCCTACTCCTGGCAAGGCGGTTGTCGACTCACGTAGAGTCCTAGACAAAAAGTAGTATGAACAGAGATCCCATAATCTGAGATTAGAGATGATTGAAGCCGCTCAGTTAAAAAATGACATCAAAACAATACATGTGAGACCTCAACCGGTTCGGATACCGAATATTGAAAATGGCAAACAGTGTACAAATTCATGTTGAATTTTCCCTCAATTCTCTGCAAATCGTAAATTTTACATGCAAAAAATTCTCCATGAAACCCCACGCGATACGATTTAGGAAAAGGAAACCATATGTAAGAGAAGAAAATGTTCAGCATTCTTTTCTTAGTAACAAACGTACCGTACAAAGTTTTACATCAAGGAACAAAAGATGCAAGTACCGAAACAGATATGAACACGTTATCGGTTATTGCTAGAAGATTTGCGGGAAAAAATACGTGATAAAACCAGTATTCAAGCGTATTTTAACCTTTTGTTTAATTTTTGTTTAGAAATCGACATCATCTATTTTCCACCTTATACCACCATCTTCTTGCCACCAGCTTGTTTACCTGAAATGTAATATTTACAAAAGTCTACCGCTACTTGCTTTTTTGTCCGCTTTTTTTACGCCCACAATAATTGTCTTGCTGCTAAGCTGCCAGCAGATCACGTGGATTACTTCATCAGAAGGAGTCCGTTCTTTGTACATCTTGTCAGAAAGATGAAAAGAAGTTGTTTTTTTTTAAGATTTAGATGGGAGCCGTGGAGACACTTATTTCTCTCGGTATCATACAAAGCTGATTTTGCCAGTAAGACAGATGGCTTTCGTAAGTATGGCAGTCTAATGGACTTTCATAATCGACCATTGAGTCTGACGTCGCGACCATGTCAATGTCACTATATCAACGTTGCACACGTACGTAACAATGACACGACAGGAACCTCTGTCGTCCCACACAGACCATTCAAATTGACAACAGAGCCGTGGAAGGATTCTCTTCTGTAAGAGTAAAAATGACGAAGAAAATATTACCAACCCAACCTACTGTGCCTATATTTTCATACGTTTCTTTCTGGTTTGGTTGCTGTTCTAATATGCCTATAAAAAACATCGATGATCGTCTGTTAGGACTAATAGGGCAAACATTGACATCTACGATAGAAGTGGCATTGGTCTTGAGGCCACATGGCCAGGCGTATTCTGACCTGCATCTATCAATGTACCAGATGTTTTGCTCATGTTATTCAACGACTGTTCCCTACTAACGATATTGACATCCAACTTCATTGTTTTTTGTCTATGATTTTGACAGATGCAATCGCTTGTCGCGTGTCACTTATCGACTTAATGAGGAACAGTAGTAAATGTAATCTCCACGTAGACGAAAGGCTTTGTGTTGTTTTACACGTTTTAGAAGATTTGCACGTTTTTCTAGCAGTGTTGGGTTCATGTGTTCATCTGTTCAAAAATGTGCACCGCTAGAAAAATGTACAAAATGTCGAAAAAGACAAGGAAAAAAACATAGTCGTACATCTGCTTGAAGGAACATCAGGTAACATATAAGAACATCATGGTGTTTTCAGTGTGATGTCATCACTGTTGCACTGCCAACTGGTTTTCAACTCTTAACTCTAAGACTCTGACAGGAGGTCCTACTGCTAAAGGTATGTAGTCAAGGTTTTAAAGTTGCTCTAATTCAGTCAGTACAATCATTGGTCATGTTTTAGAAGGTTGGCTAAAGCAATGTGTTACTTGCAGTATCCGAGGACTTGACTGACCAGCCCCTAACTTATACACTTTATAAGTCTTACGTGACATGTTATATTAGCACCGTAAGCGTCTACTTCTATGGCAGAACCGCCATTTCTGAAGACTTGTTCAAGTTGTTGTCTCCCAAAGTTCACTCAATTCGTGTGTTGCCAATTTTTTACCAAGTAAACTTGATACGATACTGCCATCAGAAGGACATTGTGTGCCTGTTCAGTGTATCGTAATAAGTAACAATATATAAAAACAAAAGTAATAAAAGCATTAAAAATATTAATATTCAATTGGCACAGCGTCTACATCTACGACGGAATCAACATTTCAACATTTGCTATCCTCCAAATATTAAGGAAAACTTACATCTGAATGTTGCCCTTATTTTCATCAAGTAAACTTGATATGATTCTGCCATCAGAAGGACATTGTGTGCCTTGTCCTAATAAGTAATAATAAGTAATAAAACTACGCATGTTCTATTGGCACATTGTCTACTTCTGTGACAGAGCTACCTTATCATAAGACGTTTTTGTCTTCCAAATATCCAGACACTCCGAGTCTTGCCTGTTTTTCACCAAGTAATCTTCAATATATGATTCTGCCATCAGAAGGACATTGTGTGTCTGTACATTGTATCTTAATACAACAATAATAATAAAAGCAATAAATATGCATATTCCATATGCATTGGCACAGCGTCTTGTATGACAGAATTCAAATCTCGTGTGTTATGCCAAATGGCCGGTATACCTGCTATACAGATATAGAAGCTGGAATACCGAATTGCGGTTGTACGCCGAATGGCAGTTATACAGATACAGAACCTGGTGTGTTACGCCCAATGGTGGTTATACAGATACAGAAGCTGGTGTGTTACGCCGAATGGCGGTTATACAGATACAGAAGCTGGTGTGTTACGCCGAATGGTGGTTATACAGATACAGAAGCTGGTGTGTTACGCCGAATGGCGGTTATACAGATACAGCAGCTGGTGTGTTACGCCGAATGGTGGTTATACAGATACAGAAGCTGGTGTGTTACGCCGAATGGTGGTTATACAGATACAGAAGCTGGTCTGTTAGGCCGAATGGCGGTTATACAGATATAGAAGCTGGTGTGCTTTGCTGAAGGGTTGTTATATGGCCGGCTGTACAGATACAGAAAAGGGTTTGTAGGAAACACTCCAGAAACAGGTACGGCCACACCAAGAGTTTTCACATTCTAGAATTCACGTAAAAGAACTTCTGGCTACGAGCGCTGAAAATTGTAAATTCTCTCAATATGGAAACTAAAGCGTGACTACCATTGTACAGTACTGCTTCATTACATTACATACAGTATTTCTCCTGTGTAGATTAAACTTGTGGGAACATTTGAAAATATGGTGATCTAAAGCAATGCTATAATTCCCGGTGTTAAGTTTTACTGGTTAGTTGGACTGCGGATGGTAAGACAGCCGTTGTACAGTAGTGGTGAGAGTCCCGCCTGTCGCCTATGGACGTCCTGAAAAAAACAGAATTATAAGGGATGAGCTGTGGAATAGTTTAGTCAAGACATGATTGGTGACAAGAGCAATGATTGTCTACCGCCTTACTCTGATGGATACTTAAGCTGTGCTGTGTTTACTGGATGGAAGGGTTTCAGGAAATAGTGAGGATACAATAAGTACCTGGAGCAGCCTGGCAAATGAAGTAAAACCGCAGGTAGCATTGCTGGTCGTTCCACTTGTCTTTCCTGGATGGTTGTGCGGAGTAAACGACGCAATCTTCGTTGCCCCCAAAGCTGTTCGGTTCTCCCGGAGCCCATGGGCTGTACGTTCCGAGTGCAGAACCGTCCACCCACTCAAACCTTCCCTCTTCCCATTGATCGTGCAGGCCGAACCAGAAGTCCCTATCGGTGCTCACGGACTTATACAGTCGGACCAGGAAGGCGTTGGTCTCGTCGTCTCGGGGCATGGCGAGGGTGCCGCCGTCTCCGCCACAGGCCGCCGCCGCTCCGCTGAAGGTCTTTTCTGTGTTGAAGACCTTGTAGCAGATTCCACGCCACAGTGTGTAACTTTTAGGACAAGATGCTGGAAAACAAGTTTTGTATCAGCAACAGGCCAAAGATGGACATACATGCAATATATGCTTCATTAATAAATCTACTCTCGGGGTGTATCCGATAATTTATTTATTTATTTGTTTCCGTCATATTCATACAGGGTTGCCCACTCGGTGACAGCACTGCTTTTCAGTGGGGCCCTGTATAATACACAAATAAACAAAATACATAAAGTCACGTACAAACAATAAGATTAACATACAATAAATCATGATAATGGCAATGAAAATAATAATAATAATACAAGAAATGGTAATTAACCAATTACAATAATAAATAATAATAACAATAACAAAATTTACAAATTCATATAGTCCAGTCCGTTGAACTTTGAACTTTATTCATCACCTTTACATCGGTGGCACAGACGGTCACAATGCCGTGTGCAGAATTACAAAATTAAAAGCAAATTATATACAAATAGTGAGAAACTTAACAAACATAGAAAACCAAGCAAATTATATAAAGACAATAAAAACATTGTTACAAGAGGAAATTATATGGATGGTGAAAACATTATCAATACTAGAAATCATAACATAAAGCAAATGCATAATGTTTAGTGTTTCCGTTCCAATTTGTTGTTTTGGAGGGGGTCAGAGGTCAGGCCAAGTTTTGCATTTGATTTTAAAAGCAGACATGGACGTACAGGTCTTTATAGCGTGTGGCAGACGATTCCAGAGGATAGGACCTCTATACTAGAACTTTCGCTTTCCACATTCAAGACGTACTAGCGGCAGTTTCAAGGATAGGTTCTGACTGAGATTTAGAAGCCCACTGAAAGCTATTCATGTATTCTGGAAGTTCATTACTAAAGGCCACATACACCCCCCCCACACACACACATCTATAATGTAATGGTATCCCGCATTACCTGTTTTTGAATAATACTGCCAAATAGACCAACATAAAGAACAAACAGAACAGCTGAAAACTAATTTGTAATTACGTAAAGCCTTCTCAATCTTGTGAAGACTCTGTTCCAAGGCCGCGGTTCGGCTTCGCTCGTTGTCCAGGTCGCGCTTCAAGGCGTCAACAGAGGCGGAGATGTCGTCTTGGTCACGTTTCAAGGCGTCAACAGTAGCGGAGATGTCGTCTTGGTCACGTTTCAAGGCGTCAACAGTAGCGGAGATGTTGTCTTGGTCATTTTTCAAGGCATCAACAGTGGTGAGCAGTTGGCGCATGTCGTCTTGGTCACGCTTCAAGGCTTCTTGGTCGCGTTTCAAGTCGTCAACAGTGGTGGGCAGTTGGCGCATGTCGTCTTGGTCGTGCCTTAAGACGTCAACAGTGGCGGAGATGTTGTCTTGGTCGCGTTTCAAGGCGACAACAGTCGTCGACAATTGAGATATTTCCTACAAACGTATAAACGTACGTCAGAATACCGAACGTAAGAAACAAACGTACGAAAAACAGCAGCAAAATTTTTTTGGACCCTCTTAAATAAAAACAGAATGAGAATCAGAAAAAACAACAACTGGACAACAGGCTTTGTGGTACAAGACTGTTACCTGTTTGTTGCTGAACGTCAAAGGGGCGAGTCCCACGTGCACGGCGCCCAGGCTCAGCAGCACGGCGATGCCGGCGACCAGGCAGCTGCGGTGGGCGCGGAGGAAGCTACAGACACCACGGCGGCCGCTCGCTCCACTCGGATACGCGCGGTCTGGTAGGAAAAATATAATTCTCTCAGGTTATTCTCTCAGGCTATAAACACAATATTAGTTGTGCCATAAACACACCACTAGCTGTGCCAGTTCAAAGTAATTACTTTCATATAACCAATAACACTCATGTCACCAGCAAGTACACGGCCTCACATGCTTTAACATTCTTAGGTTAAACCCCCTATCCAATAACAGCATTGTCCATGATAGACAACAGTTTCACTGTCACTTTCCAATAACTGTTCTTTGACATCATTATATTACATCTCAATGGGATTTACCTTAAGAACGTAACGTCACTTACAATGTTAAAGAAAACAGCATAACTGATTTCCATCATCCAGTACAATTTTCCCAATAACATCTTCTTTTGAATTTCCTATTTCTGCCTCAAAAACAGCTATCTATCTACATACCATTGCCACAACTAATGTTATAAGCAAAGTGCATCTAAATTCACTCTTTTTAGCATTGCTTCAATTCAAGTCAGCAAGGTGAGCAAGTCATTACTAGTGCACACCCATGCCACCCAACCAGCTATTCCCATTTTGGCCTATGGCCAGCTTTTTTAAAAAGCTTTCTTGTTTTACCTGGTTCGTTGGCGTACGTGACGTCAGGTGTGTTTTCATCGTCGTTCGCACGTGCCTGGTAATAATGAGTCTGGGGTTGGTCCGTGGGTGGGTCGGCTGGACGAAAAAAACAAAGATGTAATATAGTCATTTGCAAAAAATATTGGGCCTTTAACATACAAAACGAAACAAATGGGACTATAAATGATTTACCTGAACTAGAGGCGTACATAGGATTGAACATTTTCGCAGCGGCGTTCGCAAGTGATCGCCAATGCGACTGCGACTGTCGCATATGTGCGGCGCCTAAAGAGGAAGAAAAAAACAAAACAAAAAAAATAGATTTGAATGCGGCCATCCTTGTAAAATTTGAGGCGTTTAATACAAAGTAGAAGTTGCAAAAATTATATAAAGACTGTAATCAATTGACCTGCATTGGAGGCGTACATAGGGTTGGGCATTCTTGCAGCGGCGTCCGGAAGTGATCGCCAATAAATCTCAGGCCGCCGCATGGGTGTGACACCTGAGAGAAATAAACAAAAATTCATACAGGAAGATAGGGTGTTTATCTTCGCCTAATCGTCAAATAATGAGTAGCAAGAATGGTTGCAAAAAGGAAAAACTATGAAATACAAGGAATAAAAAGCCTAAATTCTAGACACCAATTCGATACGGGGCACTAATGGCAAATAAATTGAAATTCTTTCTTTTTTCTCTTAAATTGCTGGAAAAAAGTTTTCCCAATTTTATATAATAACCAAATTGTACACCCTTACCAGTGTCACCATCCTGAGACTGTTGCTCCTCTTCCGACATGATGACACTACAGGTTTCTGGACAGCGAAAAAAAACACGTCCTACTCCTGGCAAGGTGGTTTTCGACTCACGTAGAGTCCTAGACAAAAAGTAGTATGAACGGAGATCCCATAATCTGAGATTAGAGATGATTGAAGCCGCTCAGTTGGAAAATGACATCAAAACAATACATGTGAGACCTCAACCGGTTCGGATGCCGAATATTGAAAATGGCAAACAGTGTACAAATGCATGTTGAATTTTCCCTCAATTCTCTGCAAATCGTAAATTTTACATGTAAAAAAAATTCTCCATGAAACCCCACGCGATACGATTCAGGAAAAGGAAACGATATGTAAGAGAAGAAAATGTTCAGCATTCTTTTCTTAGGAACAAACGTACCGTACAAAGTTTTACATCAAGGAACAAAAGATAAAAGTACCGAGACAGATGTGAACACGTTGTCGGTTGTTGCTAGAAGATTTGCGGAAAGAAATACGTGATAAAACCAGTATTCAAGCGTAGTTTTAACTTTGTTTATAAATCGACATCATCTATTTTCGACCTTATACCAGCATCTTCTTGCCACCAGCTTGCCCACAAAAATTGTCAATTGTTGTTAGAAGATTTGCGGAAAAAAATGCGTGATAAAACCAGTATTCAAGCGTATTTTAAACTTTTTGTTTAATTTTTGTTTAGAAATCGACATCATCTATTTTCCACCTTATACCGCCATCTTCTTGCCACCAGCTTGTTTACCTGAAATGTAATATTTACAAAAGTCTACCGCTACTTGCTTTTTTGTCCGCTTTTTTTACGCCCACAATAATTGTCTTGCTGCTAAGCTGCTAGAAGATCACGTGGATTACTTCATCAGAAGGAGTCCGTTCTTTGTACATCTTGTGAGAAAGATGAAAAAAAGTTTTCTTTTTAAGATTTAGATGGGAGCCGTGGAGACACTTATTTCTCTCGGTATCATACAAAGCTGATTTTGCCAGTAAGACAGATGGCTTTCGTAAGTATGGCAGTCTGATGGACTTTCATAATCGACTATTGAGTCTGACGTCGCGACCATGTCAATGTCACTATATCAACGTTGCACACGTACGTAACAATGACACGACAGGAACCTCTGTCGTCCCACACAGACCATTCAAATTGACAACAGAGCCGTGGAAGGATTCTCTTCTGTAAGAGTAAAAATGACGAAGAAAATATTACCAACCCAACCTACTGTGTCTATATTTTCATACGTTTCTTTCTGGTTTGGTTGCTGTTCTAATATGCCTATAAAAAAACATCGATGATCGTCTGTTAGGACTAATAGGGCAAACATTGACATCTACGATAGAAGTGGCATTGGTCTTGAGACCACATGGCCAGGCGTATTCTGACCTGCATCTATCAATGTACCAGATGTTTTGCTCATGTTATTCAACGACTGTTCCCTACTAACGATATTGACATCCAACTTCATTGTTTTCTGTCGTTTTGCACGTTTTTCTAGCAGTGTTGGGTTCATGTGTTCATCTGTTCATAAATGTGCACCGCTAGAAAAATGTACAAAATGTCGAAAAAGACGAGGAAAAAACATAGTCGTACATCTACTTGAAGGAACATCAGGTAACATATAAGAACATCATGGTGTTTTCAGTATGATGTCATCACTGCTGCACTGCCAACTGGTTTTCAACTCTTAACTCTAAGACTCTGACAGGAGGTCCTACTGCTAAAGGTATGTAGTCAAGGTTTTTAAAGTTGCTCTAATTCAGTCAGTACAATCATTGGTCATGTTTCAGTAGGTTGGCTACAGAAATGTGTTACTTGCAGTATCCGAGGACTTGACTGAGCAGCCCCTAACTTATACACTTTATAAATCTTACGTGACATGTTATATTAGCACCGTAAGCGTCTACCTCTATGGCAGAACCGCCATTTCTGAAGACATGTTCAAGTTGTTGTCTCCCAAAGTTCACTCAATTCGAGTGTTGCCAATTTTTTACCAAGTAAACTTGATATGATCCTGCCGTCAGAAGGACATTGTGTGCCTGTTCAGTGTATCGTAATAAGTAACAATATATAAAAACAAAAGTAATGAAAGCATTAAAAATATGAATATTCAATTGGCACAGCGTCTACTTCTACGACGGAATTACCATTTCAACATTTTCTATCCTCCAAATATTCAGGAAAACTTACATCTGAATGTTGCCCTCATTTTCATCAAGTAAACTTGATATGATTCTGCCATCAGAAGGACATTGTGTGCCTGTACATTGTATCGTAATAAGTAACAATAATAACAAAAGTAATAAAAGCAATGAAAAATATTAATATTCCCTCGGCACAGCGTCTACCTCTACCACAGAGTCACAAATAATTAACTTGTTATGATTCTGCCATCAGACATTGTGTGCCTTGTCTAAATAAGCAATAATAAGTAATAAAACTATGCATGTTCTATAGGCACATCGTCTACTTCTGTGACAGAACTACCTTTTAATAAGACCTTTTTGTCTTCCAAACATCCAGACACTCCGAGTCTTGCCTGTTTTTCACCAAGTAATCTTCAATATATGATTCTGCCATCAGAAGGACATTGTGTGCCTGTGCATTGTATCTTAATACAACAATGATAATAAAAGCAATAAAATATGCATATTCCATTGGTACAGCGTCTTCTATGACAGAATTCAAATCTGGTGTGTTATGCCAAATGGCCGTTATATCTGCTATACAGTTACAGTAGCTGGAATACCGAATTGCGGTTGTATGACGAATGGTGGTTATACAGATACAGAACCTGGTGTGTTACGCCCAATGGTGGTTATACAGATACAGAAGCTGGTATGTCTCGCCGAATGGCGATTATACAGATACAGAAGCCAGTGTGTTACGCCGAATGGCGGTTATACAGATACAGAAGCTGGTGTGTTACGCCGAATGGCGGTTATACAGATACAGAAGCTGGAGTGTTACGCCGAATGGCGGTTAACCGTTATTCAGATACAGAAGCTGGTGTGTTACGCCAAATGGTGGTTATACAGATACAGAAGCTGGTGTGTTATGCCGAATGGCAGTTATACAGATACAGAAGCTGGTGTGCTTTGCTGAAGGGTTGCTATACCGGCTGTACAGATACAGAAAAGGGTTTGTAGGAAACACTCCAAAAACAGGTTATGAATTTGGTACGGCCACACCAGGAGTTTTCCACTTTCCAGAACTTACGTAAAAGAACTTCTGGCTACGAGCGTTGAAAATTGTAAATTCTCTCAATATGGAAACTCAAGCGTGACTACCATTGTACAGTACTGCTTCATTACATTACATTCAGTATTTATCCTGTGTAAATTAAACTTGTAGGAACATTTGAAAATATGGTGATCTAAACCAATGCTATAATTCCCGGTGTTAAGTTTTACTGGTTAGTTGGACTGAGGATGGTCATAGAGCCGTTGTACAGTAGTGGTGAGAGTCCCGCCTGTCGCCTATGGACGTCCTGAAAAAAAAAATCAGAATTATAAGAGATGAGCTGTGGAATAGTTTAAGTCAGACATAATTTGTGACAAGAGCAATGATGGTCTGCCGCCTTACTCTGATGGGTACTTAGCTGTGCTGTGTTTACTGGATGGAAGGGTTTCAGGAAATAGTGAGGATGCAATAAATACCTGGAGCAGCCTGGCAAATGAAGTAAAACCGCAGGTAGCATTGCTGGTCGTTCCACTTGTCTTTCCTGGATGGTTGTGCGGAGTAAACGACGCAATCTTCGTTGCCCCCAAAGCTGTTCGGTTCTCCCGGAGCCCATGGGCTGTACGTCCCGAGTGGAGAACCGTCCACCCACTCAAACCTTCCCTCTTCCCATTGATCGTGCAGGCCGAACCAGAAGTCCCTATCGGTGCTCACGGACTTATACAGTCGGACCAGGAAGGCGCTGGTCTCGTCGTCTCGGGGCATGGCGAGGGTGCCGCCGTCTCCGCCACAGGCAGCCGCCGCTCCGCTGAAGGTCTTTTCTGTGTTGAAGACCTTGTAGCAGATTCCACGCCACAGTGTGTAACCTCCGGGACAAGATGCTGGAAAACAAGTTTTGTATCAGCAACAGGCCAAGTATGGACATACATGCAATATATGTTTCATTAATAAATCTACTCTCGGGGTGTATCCGATAATTTATTTATTTATTTGTTTCCGTCATATTCATACAGGGTTGCCCACTCAGTGACAGCACTGCTTTTCAGTGTGGCCCTGTATCATACACAAATAAACAAAATACATAAAGTCACGTACAAACAATAAAATTAACATACAATAAATCATGATAATGGCAATGAAAATAATAATAATAATAAATTCATATAGTCCAGTCCGTTCCAATTTGTTGTTTTGGAGGGGGTCAGAGGTCAGGCCAAGTTTTGCATTTGATTTTAAAAGCAGACATGGACGTACAGGTCTTTATAGCGTGTAGCAGACGGTTCCAGAGGATAGGACCTCTATACGAGAACTTTCGCTTTTCACATTCAAGACGTACTAGCGGCAGTTTCAAGGATAGGTTCTGACTGTGAGATTTAGAAGCCCTCTGAAAGCTATTCATGTATTCTGGAAGTTCATTACTAAAGGCCACATACAACCCCACACACACACACCCCCACACACCTATGATGTAATGGTATCACGCATTACCTGTTTTAAATAATATTGCCAAATAGACCAACATAAAGAACAAACAGGACAGCTGAAAACTAATTTGTAATTACGTAAAGCCTTCTCAATCTTGTGAAGACTCTGTTCCAAGGCCACGGTTCGGCTTCGCTCGTTGACCAGGTCGCGCTTCAAGGCGTCAACAGAGGCGGAGATGTCGTCTTGGTCACGTTTCAAGGCGTCAACAGTAGCGGAGATGTCGTCTTGGTCACGTTTCAAGGCGTCAACAGTAGCGGAGATGTCGTCTTGGTCATTTTTCAAGGCGTCAACAGTGGTGAGCAGTTGGCGCATGTCGTCTTGGTCACGCTTCAAGGCTTCTTGGTCGCGTTTCAAGTCGTCAAAAGTGGTGGGCAGTTGGCGCATGTCGTCTTGGTCGTGCCTTAAGACGTCAACAGTGGCGGAGATGTCGTCTTGGTCGCGTTTCAAGGCGACAACAGTCGTCGACAATTGAGATATTTCCTACAAACGTATAAACGTACGTCAGAATACCGAACGTAAGAAACAAACGTACGAAAAACAGCAGCAAATTTTTTTTTGGACCCTCTTAAATAAAAACAGAATGAGAATCAGAAAAAACAACAACTGTACAACAGGCTTTCTGGTACAAGACTGTTACCTGTTTGTTGCTGAACGTCAGAGGGGCGAGTCCCACGGCGCCCAGGCTCAGCAGCACGGCGATGCCGGCGGCCAGGCAGCTGCGGTGGGCGCGGAGGAAGCTACAGACACCACGGCGGCCGCTCGCTCCACCCGGATACGTGCGGTCTGGTAGGAAAAATATAATTCTCTCAGGTTATTGTTTACGTCAACACTTACGCATCTAAATTACGCTGAGTATGCGTTGAGTCCTCTGTCGGCCTGCCAATTTCTGCCGTAAATCGGGTTGTTTGATTAATAATTAATGAAATTCTCATGAATATTCCGTGTACACGGTGGCTGAAAATTAATATTCAGCTATAAACACAACATTAGTTGTGCCATAAACACACCACTAGCTGTGCCAGTTCAAAGTAATAACTTTCATATAACCAATAACACTCATGTCACCAGCAAGTACATTTCACATGCTTTAACATTCTTAGATTAAAGCCCCTATCCAATAACAGCATTGACCATGATAGACAACAGTTTCATTGTCACTTTCCAATAACTGTTCTTTGACATCATTATATTACATCTCAATGGGATTTACCTTAAGAACGTAACGTCATTCACAATAAAGAAAACAGCATAACTGATTTCCATCATCCAGTACAATTTTCCCAATAACATCTTCTTTTGAATTTCCTATTTCTGCCTCAAAAACAGCTATCTATCTACATATCATTGCCACAACTAATGTTATAAGCAAAGTGCATCTAAATTCACTCTTTTTAGCATTGCTTCAATTCAAGTCAGCAAGGTGAGCAAGTCATTAATAGTGCACACCCATGCCACCTAACCAACCATTTTGGCCTATGGCCAGCTTTTTTAAAAAGCTTTCTTGTTTTACCTGGTATGTTGGCGTACGTGACGTCGGGTGTGTTTTCATCGTCCTTCGCACGTGCCTGGTAATAATGAGTCTGGGGTTGGTCCGTGGGTGGGTCGGCTGGACGAAATAAACAAAGATGTAATATAGACATGTGCGAAAGATATTGAGCCTTTAACATACAAAACGAAGAAAATAGAACTATAAACGATTTACCTGAACTAGAGGCGTACATAGGATTGAATATTTTCGCAGCGGCGTTCGCAAGTGATCGCCAATGCGACTGCGACTGTCGCATACGTGCGGCGCCTAAAGATGAAGAAAAAAACAAAACAAAAAAAATAGATTTGAATGCGGCCATCCTTGTAAAATTTGAGGCGTTTAATACAAAGTAGAAGTTGCAAAAATTATATAAAGACTGTAATCAATTGACCTGCATTGGAGGCGTACACAGGGTTGGGCATTCTTGCAGCGACGTCCGCAAGTGATCGCCAATAAATCTCAGGCCGCCGCGTGGTTGTGGCACCTGAGAGAAATAAACAAAAATTCATACAGGAAGATAGGATGTTTATCTTCGCCTAATCGTCAAATAATGAGTAGCAAGAATGGTTGCAAAAAGGAAAAAATATGACATATAAGGAATAAAAAGCCTAAATTCTAGACACCAATTCGATACGGGGCACTAATGGCAAATAAATTGAAATTCTTTCTTTTTTCTCTTAAATTGCTGGAAAAAAGTTTTCCCAATTTTATATAATAACCAAATTGTACACCCTTACCAGTGTCACCATCCTGAGGCTGTTGCTCCTCTTCCGACATGATGGCACTACAGGTTTCTGGACAGCGAAAAAAACACGTCCTACTCCTGGCAAGGCGGTTTTCGACTCACGTAGAGTCCTAGACAAAAAGTAATATGAACGGAAATCCCATAATCTGAGATTAGAGATGATTGAAGCCGCTCGCGCTCAGTTAAAAAATGACATCAAAACAATACATGTGAGACCTCAACCGGTTCAAAGTGTACAAATGCATGTTGAATTCTCCCCTAAATTCTCTGCAAATCGTAAATTTTACATGCAAAAAATTCTCCATGAAACCCCGCGCGATACGATTCAGGAAAAGGAAACGATATGTAAGAGAAGAAAATGTTCAGCATTCTTTTCTTAGGAACAAACGTACCGTACAAAGTTTTACATCAAGGAACAAAAGATAAAAGTACCGAGACAGATGTGAACACGTTGTCGGTTGTTGCTAGAAGATTTGCGGAAAGAAATACGTGATAAAACCAGTATTCAAGCGTAGTTTTAACTTTGTTTATAAATCGACATCATCTATTTTCGACCTTATACCAGCATCTTCTTGCCACCAGCTTGCCCACAAAAATTGTCAATTGTTGTTAGAAGATTTGCGGAAAAAAATGCGTGATAAAACCAGTATTCAAGCGTATTTTAAACTTTTTGTTTAATTTTTGTTTAGAAATCGACATCATCTATTTTCCACCTTATACCGCCATCTTCTTGCCACCAGCTTGTTTACCTGAAATGTAATATTTACAAAAGTCTACCGCTACTTGCTTTTTTGTCCGCTTTTTTTACACCCACAATAATTGTCTTGCCGCTAAGCTGCTAGAAGATCACGTGGATTACTTCATCAGAAGGAGTCCGTTCTTTGTACATCTTGTGAGAAAGATGAAAAAAAGTTTTCTTTTTAAGATTTAGATGGGAGCCGTGGAGACACTTATTTCTCTCGGTATCATACAAAGCTGATTTTGCCAGTAAGACAGATGGCTTTCGTAAGTATGGCAGTCTGATGGACTTTCATAATCGACTATTGAGTCTGACGTCGCGACCATGTCAATGTCACTATATCAACGTTGCACACGTACGTAACAATGACACGACAGGAACCTCTGTCGTCCCACACAGACCATTCAAATTGACAACAGAGCCGTGGAAGGATTCTCTTCTGTAAGAGGAAAAATGACGAAGAAAATATTACTAACCCAACCTACTGTGCCTATATTTTCATACGTTTCTTTCTGGTTTGGTTGCTGTTCTAATATGCCTATAAAAAACATCGATGGTCGTCTGTTAGGGCTTATAGGGCAAACATTGATGTTAGTTGCTGTTTTACCACTACATAAATTATGTTTCATTATTCATTCAGGGTTGCAAAAAATGTGCGTGTGGAGAGTTTTTTTTAATGTATGAATATTTCATTTCTTTGGTGCCAGATCTAACACACACAACATCCTGTCTCACTGTTACAGGGTTCAAAAATCACAGATCCGCATTGAACCATAATAGTTCCTATTTATTGTAGAAATCACATAAAAAGCGCAGAATTTTATGTTAAGCATTCTTAACAACGCCAGTCTCAATGACAGACAGCAGATATAACAGTGGTATTAAACTGTTACATAGTTACAGTCTTGATTGTTACAGTGGTATTAAACTGTTTCATTATAACAGTGTTGATTGAATAAGCAATACACTCTATTCTAGATGTTTCCCTCCCATGATCTGAAACATGCACTCTGCATTTTTTCCAGTCAGCCCATCGCTAGTTCACGCCTATAACAGACCATGTGATTCTGAATGACACGTTGATTTGTTTTTAAGCACAGCTTGAGTTCTTTATATGCCACAGGTTCTTCCATATCTCCATCAAACATCCACATAACCAAACCATTGCAAATCTGCTGACATCATTGATGTACAATTGAAATCCTTTTACATCGGAAAGTACTGTAAGATTTTCTGTGTGAACTGTATTCACATACAGGCGCCTCATGAGATCTTTCAGTTTTAACTCCATATAGATGTTAACTCCAAGATAGTCACCAGAGTAATACCTGAGGCATTAAGAATTGGTACAAAGTGTCCCTCCATTTTGAGGTATTTTAGTGTTAAAAGACTTTCAACTGTACAGACTGGGATCTAACTTTCACTTACCGTTACCTATGGATATATACTTGACAAAAGAAAGAAATTTTAAATGCTAACATGGGTCTCAATGATCAACATCAACACATTCCTTACGTAGAGAGTTTTACAGATGTTTTAGACAGATTCAGTGTCCTCTAAGATACAAGTGGCATTGGTCTTAAGGCCACATGGTCAGGCATATTCTGACCTGCATCTATCAATGTACCAGATGTTTTGCTCATGTTATTCAACGACTGTTCCCTACCAACGATATTGACATCCAACTTCATTGTTTTCGGTCTATGATTTTGACAGATGCAATCGCTTGTCGTGTGTCACTTATCGACTTAATGAGGAACAGTAGTAAATGTAACTCCACGTAGACGAAAGGCTTTGTGTTGTTTTACACGCTTTAGAAGTTTTGCACGTTTTTCTACCAGTGTTTGTTTCATGTGTTCATCTGTTCAAAAATGTGCACCGCTAGAAAAATGTACAAAATACCGAAAAAGACAAGGAAAAAAACATAGTCGAACATCTGCTTGAAGGAACATCACGTAACATATAAGAACATCATGGTGTTTTCAGTGTGATGTCATCACTGTTGCACTGCCAACTGGTTTTCAACTCTTAACTCTAAGACTCTGACAGGAGGTCCTACTGCTAAAGGTATGTAGTCAAGGTTTTTAAAGTTGCTCTAATTCAGTCAGTACAATCATTGGTCATGTTTTAGAAGGTTGGCAAAAGTAATGTGTTACTTGCAGTATCCGAGGACTTGACTGAGGAGCCCCTAACTTATACACTTTATAAGTCTTACGTGACATGTTATATTAGCACCGTAAGCGTCTACTTCTATGACAGAACAGCCAAGTCTTAAGACCTCTTCAAGTTGTTGTCTCCCAAAGTTCACTCAATTCGAGTGTTGCCAATTTTTAACAAGTAAACTTGATATGATTCTGCCATCAGAAGGACATTCTGCCTATTCAGTGTATCGTAATAAGTAACAATATATAAAAACAAAAGTAATGAAAGCATTAAAAATATGAATATTCAATTTGCACAGCGTCTACTTCTACGACGGGATCACCGTGTCAACATTTGCTATCCTCCAAATATTCAGGAAAACTTACATCTGAATGTTGCCCTCATTTTCATCAAGTAAACTTGATATGATTCTGCCATCAGAAGGACATTGTGTGCCTTGTCCTAATAAATAATAATAAGTAATATGCATGTTCTATTGGCACATCGTCTACTTCTGTGACAGAGCTACCTTATTATAAGACGTTTTTGTCTTCCAAACATCCAGACACTCCGAGTCTTGCCTGTTTTTCACCAAGTAATCTTCCATATATGATTCTGCCATCAGAAGGACATTGTGTGCCTGTACATTGTATCTTAATACAGCAATAACAATACAAGCAATAAAATATGCTTATTGCATTGGCACAGCGTCATGATAGAATTCAAATCTGGTGTGTTATGCCAAATGGACGTTATACCTGCTATACAGATACAACAGCTGGAATACCGAATTGCGGTTATACGCCGAATGGCGGTTATACAGATACAGAACCTGGTGTGTTACGCCCAATGGTGGTTATACAGATACAGAAGCTGGAGTGTTACGCCGAATGGCGGTTAACCGTTATTCAGATACAGAAGCTGGTGTGTTACGCCGAATGGTGGTTATACAGATACAGAATCTGGTGTGCTTTGCTGAAGGGCTGTTTTATGGCCGGCTTTACAGATACAGAAAAAGGGTTTGTAGGAAACACTCCAAAAACAGGTAATGAATTTGATACGGCCACACCAGGAGTTTTCCACTTTCTAGAATTCATGTAAAAGAACTTCTGGCTACGAGCGTTAAAAATTGTAAATTCAATATGGAAACTAAAGCGTGACTACCATTGTACAGTACTGCTTCATTACATTACATACAGTATTTCTCTTGTGTAGATTAAACTTGTAGGAACATTTGAAAATATGGTGATCTAAACCAATGCTATAATTCCCGGTGTTAGTTTTACTGGTTAGTTAGACTGCGGATGGTTGGAGAGACGTTGTACAGTAGTGGTGAGAGTCCCGCCTGTCGCCTATGGACGTCCTGAAAAAAAAATCAGAACTAGAGGTCAACGATCTCATGCCTTCGTCAAAGGATGTTATCGTTATATAACTTAAGAAGGTAGAAGTGATATATTAGTCCCCCTTATAAAATATGGAAGTTGGATCGTGAAACTACCCCTGCTGATATCGATGCAGTCTGCAATCGTGCATTAGGCAAGAGAAAACATCTGTGCAGGATATACATGTAAGGCAACACCGCCTGCAGCTGCATGGGCTGCTTAATGACTATCCCCTCTGGGACTTTCACCCTCTGGGACAGCCTGTAGCCCATGTGTCACAAGGAAGGTTGTGACACATGGAAGGTAACTGAATTATAGAATTGCTTCATTAATTATGCAAATTAGATCATCATTTGCATACTGGTCATCTAATTATGTCAAGCATCACTTACCCTACCTATGCCCCAAATATCAGGATGATCCGTCGACCGGTTATTGAGTTATCCTCCTTTAAACATTTTCATACAAATGCTCCTGCAGTTCCAGAGCAAGCCGCTAGGGGGCCCAAACTTATGTCACTTCTTCCCGAGCACAAGACCTATCTACCATCCAAAAATCATGACCCTACCTCCTCCAGATCACCATATTTCAAAACCGGAAGTACCGCTGCAGTACCATAACGAGCCGCCAGGGGGCCCATATTCCTATCACTTCTAGACCTCATCAAGACCTACCCACCTACCAAATATGAAGACAATCCATTTAAGCCTTCTCGAGTTATACTGTTGACAGACTCACGCACACACGCACGCCCATGAAAACATACCCTTCTTGACGAAGGCAATTATAAGGGATGCGCTGTGGAATGATTTTGTTAAGACATGATTTGTGACAAGAGCAATGATGGTCTGCCGCCTTACTCTGATGGGTACTTAAGCTGTGCTGTGTTCACTGGATGGAAGGGTTTCAGGAAATAGTAAGGATACAATAAGTACCTGGAGCAGCCTGGCATATGAAGTAAAACCGCAGGTGGCATGCTGCGTCGTACCACTTGTCTTTCATGGATGGGTTTGCGGCGTTAACGACGCAATCTTCGTCGCCCCCATTGTTGTTCGGTTGTGCCGGACGCCAGGAGCTGTACGTCCCGAGTGCAGAACCGTCCACCCACTCAAACCTTCCCTCTTCGCGCCGATCGTGCAGGCCGATCCAGAAGGGCCAACCGTTCCCCATAGTCTCTGTCAGGGAGACCAGGAAGGCGTTGGTCTCGTCGTCTCGGGGCATGGCGAGGGTGCCGCCGTCTGCACCACAGGCCGCCGCCGCTTCGCTAAAGGTCTTCTTCGTGTTGGAGGCCTTGTAGCAGATTCCACGCCATATTGTGTAACTTTTAGGACAAGATACTAGAAAACAAGTTTTGTATCAGCAACAGGCCAAGGATGGACATACATGCAATATATGCTTCGTCAACAATATATCTACCCTCGGGGCTGTACTCGATAACGAATATTTAGAACACAGTATTCTTGGGCGACCCTATGACGTGGTTAACGTTATACAAAGTAGTGCGGACGAAATTCTTGAAGCCTGGTTAGAATGGCTTATGTGAGAGGTAGCCAGGAGTAACCTACGCTGTGTGGTGTAGAAACATATCAGCTTTTAGACCGTATGATTTGGATTGTGAAGTTTTTCCCGTTCGTGTATAAATGCGCCGCATTACGCAACTGCGTTCCAGGGTGAGACGGCTGCAGTTCAGTTGACCTTCGCAGGAGGCGATATAAAAGAGGTCGGCAAATTGTTAAGAAACCATAACTTTTTCTTGTTTTAAGTTATTTTGTAGATTATACCGTAAATTTCAACATATTAGTTGGTCTTTTTTTTCTAGTGCACCCTATTATAATTTTTACCGCGTCGAAGTGAGTCACCTTGGGGCCCTTAAGTATAGAAATCCCCATAGGGCGGAAACTGTGTTCTGCCACCTTGTTTAAAGGCGACCCCCCCCCCCCCCCCACACACACACATGCAATGTAATGTAATATTAACCCTCTAAGTGTCAGGGAATATTAGAACTAGGCTTTAAAACTGGCCCATGACACTGGGAGGGTTAATGGAGACCCGCATTACCTGTTTTTAAACAAATGATGTTGGCAAATAGACCAACATAAAGAGCCAACAGAACAATCTGAAAACTAACTTTTTTTTGTGTGTGTGTGTGTTTTTTGTTTGTTCAGAAATTGTAACATGACAATACAAAGTGTGCACTAGGCAGCAAGTATGCTGTTAGCGTGCACACCTAACACATAATACTCATTTACACCAGAGTCAAGTGAGGAAAGTCGTGTAAAGTGCCTTTCCCAAGGGCACAAGGTCGGTGGCATGTCAGGACTCGAACCCGGGACCTCTTGGTTCCGAGTCGAGTACTCTGTCGTTGCGCCATACGACCCCACTTACAACTAGAGTTCCACGATCTCATACCTTCGCCAAATGAGATTACCCTTTATGACTGACAAATTATAGATTTTCCCCCTAATGATGCAAATAAGATCCTTATTTGCATGAATTACATCACTTGATCATATTCTCATCCCAATGGCAGTTTTATCTTCACAAAGAAGGCCATTCTAGCATTTCCTCATAAATTATGCAAATGAGGTCCTGATTTGAATAAGTTATGTTAAATGATGTTCACCTCCAGTCAACTTCGAAATGCACAAGTATGAAATTGGCAGCATCAACCACTATGGAATTATAGTATTTTCTCATTAATTATGCAAATTAGGTCTTCATTTACATAATTAATATATGGCAATGTTCCTCTCATTCTTATTTACACATGTCACAAGGTAGAATAGTCCTATCATGGAAGGTAACTGAATTATGGAAATCCCTCATTAATTATGCATATTAGATCATAATTTGCATAATGTTCATCTAATTATGTCAAGCATCACTTAAGCTACCTACACACCAAATATCAAGACGATCCGTCAACCGGTTATTGAGTTATCCTACTTTAAACATTTTCCTACAAATGCTCCTGCAGTTCCAGAGCAAGCCACTAGGGGGCCCAAACTTACGTCACTTCTTCCCGAGCACAAGAGCTACCTACCAACCAAAAATCATGACCCTAGCATGTCTAGATCACGAGATATCAAAACCGGACGTTCCGCTGCAGTACCATAACAAGCCGCCAGGGGGCCCAAAATCTAATCATTTCGAGGTCTCATCAAGACCTACCCACCTACCAAATATCAAGATAATCCATCTTTGCCTTCTCAAGTTATGCTGTTAACACACAGACACACACACAGACACACAGACACACACACGGCCACGAAAACATAACCTTCTTGGCGAAGGTAATTACGTAAAGTCTTCTCACTCTCGCGAAGACGCTGCTCCAAGGCGACGGTCCGGCTTCGCTCGTTGTCCAGATCGCGTTTTAGGGCGTCAACAGTGGTGGAGATGTTGTCTTGGTCGCGTTTCAAGGCGTCAACAGTGGTGGACAGTCGGCGCATGTCGTCCAGGTCGCGTTTTACAGTTGTCAACAGTTGAGATATTTCCTACAAACGTATAAACGTACGTCAGAATACCCAACGTAAGAAGCAAACTTACGAAAATCCTTTCTTGTACTACCCTCCTAAAAAGCAGAATAAGAATCAGAAAAAAAAACTGAACAGGCTTTGTGGTACAAGACTGTTACCTGTTTGTTGCTGAACGTCAGAGGGGCGAGTCCCACGGCGCCCAGGCTCAGCAGCACGGCGATGCCGGCGGCCAGGCAGCTGCGGTGGGCGCGGAGGAAGCTACAGACACCACGGCGGCCGCTCGCTCCACCCGAATACGCGCGGTCTGGTAGGAAAACATACTTCGCTCAGGTTATTGTTCGTCAACGTTCCAAATCAACATGTTAAGGAATAAATATACAAGTTAAATGCCGCATCAACCAAATGAGGCCAAGCATTTATCATTGCATCATCAAATATGCAAATTACCTCCTCATTTACATAATTTATGCAAAGTGATGCTCAGTTTCAACCAATTTACACAAGTATGAAATACCTATGATTTACCAGTAAAGAAAGATAATATTATCGAATTGATTGTGCAAATTAGACCCTCATTTACATGATTGGTGCTAATGTTCCACCTGCCATATATTACATAATTACTAGTATGCTATATTTATTTAAGATCCATTATGAAAAGCAATGAACTTAATGGATTTTCTTATTACTGGAGCAAATTTTTTACCTGGTATGTTGGCGTACGTGGCGTCGGGTGTGTTTTCATCGTCGTTCGCACGTGCCTGGTAATCAGTCTGGGGTTGGTCCTTGGGTGGGTCGGCTGGACGAAATAAACAAAGATGTAATATAGTCATTTGCAAAAAATATTGGGCCTTTAACATACAAAACGAAGAAAATAGAACTATAAACGATTTACCTGAACTAGAGGCGTACATAGGATTGAATATTTTCGCAGCGGCGTTCGCAAGTGATCGCCAATGCGACGGTGGCTGACGCATACGTGTGGCGTCTAAAAAAAGAAGAAGAAAAAATTGAATGCGGACATCCTTGCAAAATTTGAGGCGTTTAATACAAGGTAGAAGATGCAAAAATTATATAAAGACTGTAACCAATTTACCTGCATTGGAGGCGTACATAGGGTTTGGTATTTTGGCAGCGGCGTCCGCACGTGATCCCCAATAAGTCTCAGGACACCGCATGGGTGTGACACCTGAGAGAAATAAACAAAAATTCATACAGGAAGATAGGGTGTCTATCTTCGCCTAATCGTCAAATAATGAGGAAGCATGAATGGTTACAAAAAGGAAAAAATATGAAATACAAGGAATAAAAAACCTAAATGCTAGACAGCAATTCGATACGGGGCACTAATGACAAATAAAATGATTGAAATTCTTTCTTTTTTCTCTTTAACTGCTGGAAAAAAGTTTGCCCAATTTTATATAATAACAAAATTGTACACCCTTACCAGTGTCACCATCCTGAGACTGTTGCTCCTCTTCCGACATGATGACACTATAGGTTTCTGGACAGCAAAAAAACACGTCCTACTCCTGGCAAGGCGGTTGTCGACTCACGTAGAGTCCTAGACAAAAAGTAATATGAACGGAGATCCCATAATCTGAGATTAGAGATGATTGAAGCCGCTCAGTTGGAAAATGACATCAAAACAATACATGTTAGACCTCAACCGGTTCGGATGCCGAATATTGAAAATGGCAAACAGTGTACAAATGCATGTTGAATTTTCCCTCAATTCTCTGCAAATCGTAAATTTTACATGTAAAAAAAATTCTCCATGAAACCCCACGCGATACGATTCAGGAAAAGGAAACGATATGTAAGAGAAGAAAATGTTCAGCATTCTTTTCTTAGGAACAAACGTACCGTACAAAGTTTTACATCAAGGAACAAAAGATAAAAGTACCGAGACAGATGTGAACACGTTGTCGGTTGTTGCTAGAAGATTTGCGGAAAGAAATACGTGATAAAACCAGTATTCAAGCGTAGTTTTAACTTTGTTTATAAATCGACATCATCTATTTTCGACCTTATACCAGCATCTTCTTGCCACCAGCTTGCCCACAAAAATTGTCAATTGTTGTTAGAAGATTTGCGGAAAAAAATGCGTGATAAAACCAGTATTCAAGCGTATTTTAAACTTTTTGTTTAATTTTTGTTTAGAAATCGACATCATCTATTTTCCACCTTATACCGCCATCTTCTTGCCACCAGCTTGTTTACCTGAAATGTAATATTTACAAAAGTCTACCGCTACTTGCTTTTTTGTCCGCTTTTTTTACACCCACAATAATTG
Source organism: Branchiostoma floridae x Branchiostoma japonicum (assembly GCA_013266295.2). Taxonomy (NCBI): domain Eukaryota; kingdom Metazoa; phylum Chordata; class Leptocardii; order Amphioxiformes; family Branchiostomatidae; genus Branchiostoma; species Branchiostoma floridae x Branchiostoma japonicum. The sequence continues at coordinate 404,428 of CM023828.1, forward strand.
TCTTGCTGCTAAGCTGCTAGAAGATCACGTGGATTACTTCATCAGAAGGAGTCCGTTCTTTGTACATCTTGTGAGAAAGATGAAAAAAAGTTTTCTTTTTAAGATTTAGATGGGAGCCGTGGAGACACTTATTTCTCTCGGTATCATACAAAGCTGATTTTGCCAGTAAGACAGATGGCTTTCGTAAGTATGGCAGTCTGATGGACTTTCATAATCGACTATTGAGTCTGACGTCGCGACCATGTCAATGTCACTATATTAATGTTACACACGTACGTAACAATGACACGACAGGAACCTCTGTCGTCCCACACAGACCATTCAAATTGACAACAGAGCCGTGGAAGGATTCTCTTCTGTAAGAGTAAAAATGACGAAGAAAATATTACCAACCCAACCTACTGTGTCTATATTTTCATACGTTTCTTTCTGGTTTGGTTGCTGTTCTAATATGCCTATAAAAAAACATCGATGATCGTCTGTTAGGACTAATAGGGCAAACATTGACATCTACGATAGAAGTGGCATTGGTCTTGAGACCACATGGCCAGGCGTATTCTGACCTGCATCTATCAATGTACCAGATGTTTTGCTCATGTTATTCAACGACTGTTCCCTACTAACGATATTGACATCCAACTTCATTGTTTTCTGTCGTTTTGCACGTTTTTCTAGCAGTGTTGGGTTCATGTGTTCATCTGTTCATAAATGTGCACCGCTAGAAAAATGTACAAAATGTCGAAAAAGACGAGGAAAAAACATAGTCGTACATCTACTTGAAGGAACATCAGGTAACATATAAGAACATCATGGTGTTTTCAGTATGATGTCATCACTGCTGCACTGCCAACTGGTTTTCAACTCTTAACTCTAAGACTCTGACAGGAGGTCCTACTGCTAAAGGTATGTAGTCAAGGTTTTTAAAGTTGCTCTAATTCAGTCAGTACAATCATTGGTCATGTTTCAGTAGGTTGGCTACAGAAATGTGTTACTTGCAGTATCCGAGGACTTGACTGAGCAGCCCCTAACTTATACACTTTATAAATCTTACGTGACATGTTATATTAGCACCGTAAGCGTCTACCTCTATGGCAGAACCGCCATTTCTGAAGACATGTTCAAGTTGTTGTCTCCCAAAGTTCACTCAATTCGAGTGTTGCCAATTTTTTACCAAGTAAACTTGATATGATCCTGCCGTCAGAAGGACATTGTGTGCCTGTTCAGTGTATCGTAATAAGTAACAATATATAAAAACAAAAGTAATGAAAGCATTAAAAATATGAATATTCAATTGGCACAGCGTCTACTTCTACGACGGAATTACCATTTCAACATTTTCTATCCTCCAAATATTCAGGAAAACTTACATCTGAATGTTGCCCTCATTTTCATCAAGTAAACTTGATATGATTCTGCCATCAGAAGGACATTGTGTGCCTGTACATTGTATCGTAATAAGTAACAATAATAACAAAAGTAATAAAAGCAATGAAAAATATTAATATTCCCTCGGCACAGCGTCTACCTCTACCACAGAGTCACAAATAATTAACTTGTTATGATTCTGCCATCAGACATTGTGTGCCTTGTCTAAATAAGCAATAATAAGTAATAAAACTATGCATGTTCTATAGGCACATCGTCTACTTCTGTGACAGAACTACCTTTTAATAAGACCTTTTTGTCTTCCAAACATCCAGACACTCCGAGTCTTGCCTGTTTTTCACCAAGTAATCTTCAATATATGATTCTGCCATCAGAAGGACATTGTGTGTCTGTGCATTGTATCTTAATACAACAATGATAATAAAAGCAATAAAATATGCATATTCCATTGGTACAGCGTCTTCTATGACAGAATTCAAATCTGGTGTGTTATGCCAAATGGCCGTTATATCTGCTATACAGTTACAGTAGCTGGAATACCGAATTGCGGTTGTATGACGAATGGTGGTTATACAGATACAGAACCTGGTGTGTTACGCCCAATGGTGGTTATACAGATACAGAAGCTGGTATGTCTCGCCGAATGGCGATTATACAGATACAGAAGCCAGTGTGTTACGCCGAATGGCGGTTATACAGATACAGAAGCTGGTGTGTTACGCCGAATGGCGGTTATACAGATACAGAAGCTGGAGTGTTACGCCGAATGGCGGTTAACCGTTATTCAGATACAGAAGCTGGTGTGTTACGCCAAATGGTGGTTATACAGATACAGAAGCTGGTGTGTTATGCCGAATGGCAGTTATACAGATACAGAAGCTGGTGTGCTTTGCTGAAGGGTTGCTATACCGGCTGTACAGATACAGAAAAGGGTTTGTAGGAAACACTCCAAAAACAGGTTATGAATTTGGTACGGCCACACCAGGAGTTTTCCACTTTCCAGAACTTACGTAAAAGAACTTCTGGCTACGAGCGTTGAAAATTGTAAATTCTCTCAATATGGAAACTCAAGCGTGACTACCATTGTACAGTACTGCTTCATTACATTACATTCAGTATTTATCCTGTGTAAATTAAACTTGTAGGAACATTTGAAAATATGGTGATCTAAACCAATGCTATAATTCCCGGTGTTAAGTTTTACTGGTTAGTTGGACTGCGGATGGTCGGACAGCCGTTGTACAGTAGTGGTGAGAGTCCCGCCTGTCGCCTATGGACGTCCTGAAAAAAAAATCAGAACTAGAGGTCAACGATCTCATGCCTTCGTCAAAGGATGTTATCGTTATATAACTTAAGAAGGTAGAAGTGATATATTAGTCCCCCTAAATATGGAAGTTGGATCGTGAAACTACCCCTGCTGATGCAGTCTGCAATCGTGCATTAGGCAAGAGAAAACATCTGTGCAGGATATACATGTAAGGCAACACCGCCTGCAGCTGCATGGGCTGCTTAATGACTATCCCCTCTGGGACTTTTCACCCTCTGGGACAGCCTGTAGCCCATGTGTCACAAGGAAGGTTGTGACACATGGAAGGTAACTGAATTATAGAATTGCTTCATTAATTATGCAAATTAGATCATCATTTGCATACTGGTCATCTAATTATGTCAAGCATCACTTACCCTACCTATGCCCCAAATATCAGGATGATCCGTCGACCGGTTATTGAGTTATCCTCCTTTAAACATTTTCATACAAATGCTCCTGCAGTTCCAGAGCAAGCCGCTAGGGGGCCCAAACTTATGTCACTTCTTCCCGAGCACAAGACCTATCTACCATCCAAAAATCATGACCCTACCTCCTCCAGATCACCATATTTCAAAACCGGAAGTACCGCTGCAGTACCATAACGAGCCGCCAGGGGGCCCATATTCCTATCACTTCTAGACCTCATCAAGACCTACCCACCTACCAAATATGAAGACAATCCATTTAAGCCTTCTCGAGTTATACTGTTGACAGACTCACGCACACACGCACGCCCATGAAAACATACCCTTCTTGACGAAGGCAATTATAAGGGATGCGCTGTGGAATGATTTTGTTAAGACATGATTTGTGACAAGAGCAATGATGGTCTGCCGCCTTACTCTGATGGGTACTTAAGCTGTGCTGTGTTCACTGGATGGAAGGGTTTCAGGAAATAGTAAGGATACAATAAGTACCTGGAGCAGCCTGGCATATGAAGTAAAACCGCAGGTGGCATGCTGCGTCGTACCACTTGTCTTTCATGGATGGGTTTGCGGAGTTAACGACGCAATCTTCGTCGCCCCCATTGTTGTTCGGTTGTGCCGGACGCCAGGAGTTGTACGTCCCGAGTGCAGAACCGTCCACCCACTCAAACCTTCCCTCTTCGCGCCGATCGTGCAGGCCGATCCAGAAGGGCCAACCGTTCCCCATAGTCTCTGTCAGGGAGACCAGGAAGGCGTTGGTCTCGTCGTCTCGGGGCATGGCGAGGGTGCCGCCGTCTGCACCACAGGCCGCCGCCGCTTCGCTAAAGGTCTTCTTCGTGTTGGAGGCCTTGTAGCAGATTCCACGCCATATTGTGTAACTTTTAGGACAAGATACTAGAAAACAAGTTTTGTATCAGCAACAGGCCAAGGATGGACATACATGCAATATATGCTTCGTCAACAATATATCTACCCTCGGGGCTGTACTCGATAACGAATATTTAGAACACAGTATTCTTGGGCGACCCTATGACGTGGTTAACGTTATACAAAGTAGTGCGGACGAAATTCTTGAAGCCTGGTTAGAATGGCTTATGTGAGAGGTAGCCAGGAGTAACCTACGCTGTGTGGTGTAGAAACATATCAGCTTTTAGACCGTATGATTTGGATTGTGAAGTTTTTCCCGTTCGTGTATAAATGCGCCGCATTACGCAACTGCGTTCCAGGGTGAGACGGCTGCAGTTCAGTTGACCTTCGCAGGAGGCGATATAAAAGAGGTCGGCAAATTGTTAAGAAACCATAACTTTTTCTTGTTTTAAGTTATTTTGTAGATTATACCGTAAATTTCAACATATTAGTTGGTCTTTTTTTTCTAGTGCACCCTATTATAATTTTTACCGCGTCGAAGTGAGTCACCTTGGGGCCCTTAAGTATAGAAATCCCCATAGGGCGGAAACTGTTCTGCCACCTTGTTTAAAGGCGACCCCCCCCACACACACACACTCATACACATGCAATGTAATGTAATATTAACCCTCTAAGTGTCAGGGAATATTAGAACTAGGCTTTAAAACTGGCCCATGACACTGGGAGGGTTGATGGAGACCCGCATTACCTGTTTTTAAACAAATGATGTTGGCAAATAGACCAACATAAAGAGCCAACAGAACAATCTGAAAACTAACTTTTTTTGTGTGTGTGTGTGTTTTTTGTTTGTTCAGAAATTGTAACATGACAATACAAAGTGTGCACTAGGCAGCAAGTATGCTGGTAGCGTGCACACCTAACACATAATACTCATTTACACCAGAGTCAAGTGAGGAAAGTCGTGTAAAGTGCCTTTCCCAAGGGCACAAGGTCGGTGGCATGTCAGGACTCGAACCCGGGACCTCTTGGTTCCGAGTCGAGTACTCTGTCGTTGCGCCATACGACCCCACTTACAACTAGAGTTCCACGATCTCATACCTTCGCCAAATGAGATTACCCTTTATGACTGACAAATTATAGATTTTCCCCCTAATGATGCAAATAAGATCCTTATTTGCATGAATTACATCACTTGATCATATTCTCATCCCAATGGCAGTTTTATCTTCACAAAGAAGGCCATTCTAGCATTTCCTCATAAATTATGCAAATGAGGTCCTGATTTGAATAAGTTATGTTAAATGATGTTCACCTCCAGTCAAGTTCGAAATGCACAAGTATGAAATTGGCAGCATCAACCACTATGGAATTATAGTATTTTCTCATTAATTATGCAAATTAGGTCTTCATTTACATAATTAATATATGGCAATGTTCCTCTCATTCTTATTTACACATGTCACAAGGTAGAATAGTCCTATCATGGAAGGTAACTGAATTATGGAAATCCCTCATTAATTATGCATATTAGATCATAATTTGCATAATGTTCATCTAATTATGTCAAGCATCACTTAAGCTACCTACACACCAAATATCAAGACGATCCGTCAACCGGTTATTGAGTTATCCTACTTTAAACATTTTCCTACAAATGCTCCTGCAGTTCCAGAGCAAGCCACTAGGGGGCCCAAACTTACGTCACTTCTTCCCGAGCACAAGAGCTACCTACCAACCAAAAATCATGACCCTAGCATGTCTAGATCACGAGATATCAAAACCGGACGTTCCGCTGCAGTACCATAACAAGCCGCCAGGGGGCCCAAAATCTAATCATTTCGAGGTCTCATCAAGACCTACCCACCTACCAAATATCAAGATAATCCATCTTTGCCTTCTCAAGTTATGCTGTTAACACACAGACACACACACAGACACACAGACACACACACGGCCACGAAAACATAACCTTCTTGGCGAAGGTAATTACGTAAAGTCTTCTCACTCTCGCGAAGACGCTGCTCCAAGGCGACGGTCCGGCTTCGCTCGTTGTCCAGATCGCGTTTTAGGGCGTCAACAGTGGTGGAGATGTTGTCTTGGTCGCGTTTCAAGGCGTCAACAGTGGTGGACAGTCGGCGCATGTCGTCCAGGTCGCGTTTTACAGTTGTCAACAGTTGAGATATTTCCTACAAACGTATTTACGTACGTCAGAATACCCAACGTAAGAAGCAAACTTACGAAAATCCTTTCTTGTACTACCCTCCTAAAAAGCAGAATAAGAATCAGAAAAAAAAACTGAACAGGCTTTGTGGTACAAGACTGTTACCTGTTTGTTGCTGAACGTCAGAGGGGCGAGTCCCACGGCTCCCAGGCTCAGCAGCACGGCGATGCCGGCGGCCAGGCAGCTGCGGTGGGCGCGGAGGAAGCTACAGACACCACGGCGGCCGCTCGCTCCACCCGAATACGCGCGGTCTGGTAGGAAAACATACTTCGCTCAGGTTATTGTTCGTCAACGTACCAAATCAACATGTTAAGGAATAAATATACAAGTTAAATGCCGCATCAACCAAATGAGGCCAAGCATTTATCATTGCATCATCAAATATGCAAATTATCTCATTTACATAATTTATGCAAAGTGATGCTCAGTTTCAACCAATTTACACGTCACAAGTATGAAATCCCATGATTTACCAGTAAAGAAAGATAGCATTATCGAATTGATTGTGCAAATTAGACCCTCATTTTTAAAACAAGAACTGAGCGCTTTAGAAAGAGTCCTTTACCCTACATGGTCAAGTTACTGAATAACACATACATGTAAGATATCAGTACCAGTGCTTTAGTAACTGAGTGTATGTATGTATTATCTAAAGCGACGAGAATGTAAAAGTGATGTGGTGCTTATTTTGTTCTTTGCTACTTGCAATTTTAGAACTACGGAGTGTGTAATATTTAAAACAAAGACATATCTATAATTATAATGAATTTTAATATTAATGTGTAACGAATAATGTTTTCATAATACCGTTTCTTATAGACATGTCGTTTGGTAATAGCATTTTAATGACAACTCATGTTGACCCCAGCGCAATTCAGGTGGCCAATAAGGTTGCCTGCGAGACTGGGTCTGTGTGTACTGTATATGTATGTGAGTTCTTAATAAACCAGTCATCATTGGTGCTAATGTTCCACGTGCCATACATTACATAATTATGCTATATTTATTTAAGGTCCATTATGAAAAGCAATGAACTTAATGGATTTTCTTATTACTGGAGCTAATTTTTTACCTGGTATGTTGGCGTACGTGACGTCGGGTGTGTTTTCATCGTCGTTCGCACGTGCCTGGTAATCAGTCTGGGGTTGGTCATTAGGTGGGTCGCCTGGACGAAATAAACAAAGATGTAAGATCATGAAAGTTCATCTGTGTTGGTAGTTACATGTTTAACAGATACCTTTGACCCAGTGTTGACGTCACACTTCAAAGAAGCCACGTGACAAGCTTCACTGGGTCAGTCTACTGAGGAAGGCCAGAGAGACTGGTCGAAAGCTCTAGGTGAGAGAATTTTTTGTGTTGGATCAAAAGTTTTAACTTTAAATAAAGATGTAAGATAGTCATTTGCAAAAAATATTGGGCCTTTAACATACAAAACGAACATATGGGACTATAAACGATTTACCTGAACTAGAGGCGTACATAGGATTAATTATTTTCGCAGCGGCGTTCGCAAATGATCGCCAATACGACAGGGGCTGCCGCAGAAAAAAAAACTTAAATTTGAATGCGGCCATCCTTGGAAAATTTAAGGTGGAAGATGCAAAAATTATATAAAGACTGAGAGAAATAAACAAAAATTCATACAGGAAGATAGGATGTTTATCTTCGCCTAATCGTCAAATAATGAGGAAGTAAGAATGGTTACAAAAAGAAAAAAATATGAAATACAAGGAATAAAAAGACCTAAATGCGAGACAGCAATTCGATACGGTACGGAGCACTTATGGCAAAAAAAATGATTGAAATTCTTTCTTTTTTCTCTTTAACTGCTGGAAAAAAGTTTGCCCAATTTTATATAATAACCAAATTGTACACCCTTACCAGTGTCAGCATCCTGAGACTGTTGCTCCTCTTCCGACATGATGACACTACAGGTTTCTGGACACAAAAGATGCAAGTACCGAAACAGATGTGAACACGTTGTCGGTTGTTGCTAGAAGATTTGCGGAAAAAAATGGGTGATAAAACCAGTATTCAAGCGTATTTGAAGCCGGATAAAGAAGGGGGCCGGACAGGCTCTGCCTGCTCGTACATTTGGACCGTACTGTGCAGACTGTATTGTCGCGCAGTGAATAACTGTGAAAAAACTCATGAATATAGCAAATAATACCTTAATTAGTCTGACGAAGTGAGGCTACCTTTTACCTTATTTGGAGGGATTACGTGGCATGAGGTGATGTGATGGCATTTTGTTTTTCTGCCAGAGCCAGACTCATTTTCGTGGAAAAAGAAGTTAATCTGGGCTGGTATAAGCAAAAATCAAACGAATCTATTCAAACATACGGGAGAACCCGTAATATAATTCGTAAATTCTCGTGACTTTAACAGACATGTGCGCATGCACCAACGTTGCCATATAGACATGTAGCAGAGATGCCCCCCCCCCACTTCTTTGGTTGCCGACAAAATAGCTTTTTTGTGTTCGATATAACTGATGCTATTTATCGTTATTTGACTGTTTTTACGTTGTGTTCACCGTTGTTATAATATGTATCTAAGAAATATGTGGTCACATTATCAGCTAGTAGCTGCCTAGTGCCAGTATTGTATTGTATTGTATTGTATTGTATTGTATTGTATTGTATTGTATTGTATTGTATTGTTTCAATCTCAAAAAAGATTAAGAAGAAAGAAGATAAGAAAGAAGAAAGACACAATAGTAGAAATTGGCTAGATGCGGTGAACACAGCGGCAGCAAAACTATACTTTATTTGTTTTTCTTCCTTTTTAATATCATCTTTAAGTGGAATAACGGGTTTTACAGGTTAGAACTCTAAATTCTACCTCTATCTGCATTTCGTACTTTCACCCCAGGTGATATTCAATTTCGTACAACAAGAATTATTGCCATGGCGACGTTTTCATATCGACAATGTGACGTGATATGTTCTGTGTTCTAATGCGTGACCATTTTCTTGATAATTTCTCAATATCTCAAAAATCAAACCTAAAGCTACTAGCACCATACGTACAAAATTTGCAAATGATAGTCGACCATAATAGTGACGAGGACTTTATACCGTCAGATAGGTAGTTTAGTGAACTCTAGTTTTCTTTTACAATTTTTTATTCCAGTTGAATCCAGCGTTAATGCCTGCGTCACATTGTCGACGAGCTTCGGCCGTATTTGTTGATCGCCGAAAGGTCGCCCGATTTTAGATCGACCGAGGATCGCGCGTATTTTTGGCTTGAAAATCGTCCCCGTCACATGGAGCGAGGCTCGGGCGATCGCTTGGGAATACATCTGACTTCAAAAATCGGGCGACTGGACGAGCTTCGGCCGACACCTAAAAATCGCCGGCGATCACTAAAAATCGCGCGATGGTCGACGAAACATCGGGCGTACTACTGCCGTAAATGTCGTTTAGATCTCACCGACTCGTCGGCCGATCGATTTTCGCACAATGTGACGGCCCCTTAACGAATAATGTGAGTTCAGTCCACAGATACCATCTTCTGCCTTATTGCTTGCTGTTAAGTACTTTGTTCTAAGTTTTATAGCAAAACGACCGAACTTTTCACCCATAAAAGCCAAATTTTAACTCAAAATTCAGATCTATGTAAATGTAAAGCCAAGGGTTGAAAGTTTCCCGAATACGTCACCCTCATGCCCAAATATAGCTCACGGGGAATCCCCCTTCCCAGAAGCCCCCTGCACGGTACCAAAGGTGAGACACACCTGGGGACTTCCGCAGGTGCGAGAAGCGAGCTGGGACGTCAGTCTTACCTCCAGCCTGAAGGTGAAACTCACGTTGTCCCGGACAGATTCTCTGGTCTCTACTCTAAGCGGTGACGCCTGAGGATAACGCAGCATTGACAAGACTACACAGGTGAGAACGGCTGGCGGTATTCTCAAGACCTTAACCTTACTATTGAGAAAAACTGTTGTACAAATAGCGGTATTTCATGGTATGGACTTAACGTGACGTTGCTATCAATTTGAGGGCAGTCTATGGATGCAAATAAGTCAAAATTATGTTTCTTGTGAAAAATATTTTGTTGGTTGAAAGGGTCATAGGTCGCGGGCATAAAAACTTTTGTCAGTTTTTTGATGCCCCGGGGTGGGGAGTGAGCCTGGAAAGGCACTGAGGCCCCGTTTACACGTCGATCGTCGTAGGACAGGTAATTTTTTGCCCCGTGTAAACCGGGCCTACAATAAGGATCGGGAAAGGGTATGTATGGGGTGAAAACTCTACAGGAAAATGTCTCGGTTTGATTCAAGATGCTCAGGGGATTCCCCATAACTTATGCCAGTCGTCGTTTATTTTTACAGAGTCGAGAACAACACTTGGAAACTATAACTGTTAGCTTCTAATGAGCACAAAGTCTCAACAAGAAAACTTGCTGCATAAGGATAAGGAGTAAGAAAGTGTAGAGTTTCAAACATCTCTGGAGTACATTGTTTATCATGTTAACAGCTTGAGGTTCACTGAACATGGGACTTTCCACTATTGACTTCTAAGCTAATAATTACTGTTCGTATAAGTCAATAGAAACTGCAGCTATTTGAGTTTCCATTGCTGAGATAAAAGAGTGACTGTGTTTGATCTAACATGCTCAGGGGTTTTCCATGACTCATGCCACGTTAAGTGTTTTCACAGTTTTCAGTCCAGAACAACACTTAGAAAACTGCAGTTTATTACGAAAATCAGCCTCGCAGCACGACGTACGTACACATGTATACAACAGGCTGAATTGCACTGATTTTTACATATGGCATAAGAACATGAACATAAAAAAAGACACAAGCAACGCTATACAAAATGGGCACAAAGTAACAAGAGCGTCCTCAAACCATACTACTACTGGATAGATTTGTCGTACAAGCGTATGGCCTGGTGGTGGAAATAGTTTTTGAGTCTGTGTGTACGAGCTGCTGGCAAAATGATCGCCGTGCCGTTTCTCTCAGAGGTCACCCTGTAGCCCTCTCCCTAGCCGAAGAAACTAGATCGTGGAGGCGGTGACCCTTAATAGTCTTCACTTAGAAAAAATAATAACAATGGCATCTAATGACCACGAAGTCTCCACAAGAAACTTGGTACATGCAGACAAAGAGTAAAAAAGTGTAGAGTCTTAAAAAACATCTGTAACATACATTGTTTATCATATTAGCAGCTTGAAGTTCAGTGAACATGGGGCTTTCCACTGTTGACTTCTTAGTTAATAATTAATGTTCGTGAGTCAATAGAAACTGTTTGAGTTTCCATAACAGTTTGGTGACTGTGAGTCATTGTAAGTCCTAAGACGGTGTTGTACATACTTCATGTTCGAAGGAATGTACATTGTCATGAAAGCTTTAACAGATGAGATATTAATGTGAGGAAGTCAATAGAAACTGTTTAACAGGGCGACTTTTCTGTCTTCAAGACGGAGAAAAAGTGACTAATGCTCACCAGACGTTTCCAGCGTTGTACATACTTCTCGTTCAAAGGAATGTACATATTGTCATGAAAGCTTTAAGAGATTTTATAAAATGCGCCATATTTATCTAACGAGTTTGTTTAAATGATACACAGTTGTGATGACATTGTTGCCTTGCCACGAGCTGCAAACTTGCAGAACAAGCAGTTTTTGAGCCTCACTGGGCCCCTGATTTGATGAGGACCAAATTAAGAGAAAACATTGCACATCTCTGGTCTTAAAACTTCTCAGGCAACAATTGGGAAAATTTCAACCCCAGGGGAATTCCGTGACGGAGCGGAGAGTCCTCAAATGGTCACGTGTCTGTGTGATCCAATCAGGAAAACTTTGGAAGAAAGTTTTATATTACGCAATCTCCGGTATAAAACCCCTACGTCATGTGGGAAAGTCTCCAAATATTTGTTTTTCCGGGGACGATTCAGTAACAACAGGCTAAAAAGTTTCTATTGGAGGTAAAATGTAGGTAGAACGTTTTTCGGACCAATCTGTGGTCTGGTACCGTGTAATTTATACCAGTGCTTAAAACTAGTAGTGAAAGTTTTTCTATCCAGAACATATGAAACTTTTTATCCGTTAAGACTGTTATGGTCAAAGTACTGTAATGTCTCAGTCGGACCAATATGTGACGTCACCTAATATATCATAGTGTATGTAGCTCAGAAACCTGAAGTTTATTAACAAAGGAAGAAGTCGAAATAACGACATCATATCAAGTTTTCGTTGTCCCGGGCAGGGAGAGATAAACCTTTGCTGCGATATTTCATGCCAGACGCTGCCACCAACAAGCGCAGGTCAAAGGTTAACATGACGTGTGATGTTCACCGCCTGACTAGCGCGTGATTGGTCGACTTTGGACTATGATCACGTGTCTATGTGGTCCAATCAAGACCGCCACATTACCAATACGTCATTCAAACGCTGTGACCTTGTACGAATGTTCCAGACCACCTACAGGTTTTTAAAAGTGGACGTACTGCGCGATTACATCATCCGTGACCATGTCTCCCTGTTGCAAAGTTCATCGTTAAATCGACCTCTCTCTCTCAAAACGTAGTATCTATCGTCGACGATAAACATTTGTTTATAATCTTACTAGGACTGCCCCTTTACCAATACGTCATACCAAGGAGGTTGGTCATACGAGCACTTTGAACCTGTCGGAATGTTTCAGACCACATACATTTTTTTTATTATCTATTCACTTCAGAGTAACACAAAAATACAAAGAAATACCATGGATCCTGACAAAAATAAAGATTAATCAAATACAAGTAGAGTCAACAAATTAATCGAAGCAGCACATTGAAGGAAAAAAGAAAGAAAACCTCCATTTACACCTACACGATTACATCATCTACGACTAACTAACACGACCCAAGTTTCGGTGGAACACTGGGGACAAATAACTGTTGTGTTTGTCGCGTCTTTATTCGGGGTTGCGGAGGGTTAAGTTGTCACTTCACATTTACCTTTCAGTATCGGAAATCCAGAATAGTACGCTAACTAACAGGATCCTACCAACCATTACAGCATGGCCAGCCTGGCAGAAAAACTTTGGAATCTTCCGCAGTTCTTATTCAGCTGGTGGAGCGGGGAAGAGGTGGGTTTGGACGTTGATTGTATGCTTGTGTCTGTATGGACTAGGCACTAATTATGCAGACTAGGCACAAAAAGTTTGGAACATTCAAATTTGTTCGATCATATTTCCGTTACCTCTTTATCAATTTCAATGTATAATGTATAAAGCGTGTATAATTTTCTTTCAACTGTGTGGTTAATGATGGCGTTGGTACTTTACAAAAGGACAAGGAGACGACCGAAACCACGGAAACTAGGAAGGTCAAGGTCACAGATTCCACCACACCGCAAGGTCAAGACCATCTCACTGCAGATATATTAAGGTTGGTAACTTAAGTTGTCCGTGTGATTGGCAATTCTTGTTACAGTCTTGTCCCCGCCTTAAGAAGAGAACATTCAATGTTGTAAAATGTTAAATTTCCATAGCTCTTGGCCAGGTACTTTACGGTGGAACGAACCTATTTATGGATGGTTTCGTATTTTGTCATTAACAAGAAAAGTGAATCCACCCTCTAATAGGATATCAATAAACTATTTATAAAATACTTATATAAAAGAAACAAGATGTGAGCTACACAAAATGACATCTACACAAAAAGGCCGTCAAAACTTATAACTGTCACTAATTTGTGCGATGCATTGGAAGTACTGTCTGGATTTGCCTCGGCAGTTAAAACACCAACAGTCTAAACACCTGTGTGTCCAGGCTTGTTAAAGCTACATGTATGTTTCCCCTGATCTACCTTATATCCCTTCTCCAGGCAGTACGACGAACACTTGCAGAAAGGTGAGGAGGCTGTACAGAGGGGAGACCTGGACTCAGCAGAGCAGCACTTCGCAGCAGCACTCAGGCTTGTACATGTCAGAGGTAGGAAAAAAGTTAATGTGCACGATTGGCACACTATATCTTATGTATACTATGTGTGCAATAATAGATATACACCCTTTGCACACTATATATTGTATAAGAATAACTAGAACGTATACAATTATGATTATTCTTCAAAAGTACATACGAGGAAACTAAATGTCAAAGGACTTGACACAACTGAAATTCCTAAGAATGTTAAAAAATATGTACAAAATTGCACAAAACTTTTGCTTTCCTACAGATCCCACACCTTCACAGTACGCAAAGGAGGTTTCACCCCTGCACAAGTTGGGCGATGTCTACGGCAGGCGAGGCTGCCAAACAAGAGACAGTAAGCGAGGTCAGCAGACAGGAGACGGGGGAGACTTTGTCAAGGCGGCAGCACTCTACCATGCAGCAGTGGCCAGGTCAGGGGATAGTGCCATAAAACACAAGCTTGACAAAGCAGTTATAGAGACAGAAAGACAGTTCCTCAAATATGTCCTTGGTAGACATACTACTGATGTAAGCCTGTATGCGGGTAACACTAGTAAACATAAGGAACAGCTCAGTAAAATCCGGGGCCAAATCAAACAGGAACTGGAAACTATCGACAAGTTGGACCCCTACATATATGAGGAGGAAAGTCTGTTAGCAAGAGGGACAGAAGCTAAGCGGGCGAATGCTGTCAGACAGTTGTTTGAGAAGATTGCAGAAGAAAGGAAGGAGTTCATTGGGCAGCTAGTAGATGAGTGTATCTCAGTGATGGGTCCCCCTCCCTGTAAGTATGCCCTGATAGGTTTGGGTTCACAGGCCACAGGACTGGTAACTCCATACTCAGACCTGGAGTTTGCCATCTTGGTAGAGGAGGAAAATGAAGCAAATGTCGCTTATTTCCGCCGACTGACTCACTACCTGCACCTCAAGGTGGTCAACCTGGGAGAAACCATCCTCCCAGCACTGGGAATAAAATGTCTGAATGACTTCCACTCAGACAACCCGCAGGACAACTGGTTCTATGACTCTGTTACACCTCGTGGGTTTGCCTTTGACGGCTCCATGCCAAAAGCAAGTAAGACTCCACTGGGCAGGGGTAAAACAGGTGAACTTATCAATACACCAAGTGAGATGACCAGAATCATGCTAGACGACCTTAATGTGCACATAAAAAAAGGCTACCATCTCGCCAGCATATTGGGGAATGTGTGTTTGATCACAGGAGACCAGGACTTGGTCGATGAGTATTCCGCCTTGTGGACTCAGCAGCTCAAACCTAATATAGGGGCGTTATCTGTGTCACAGGCATTGAGTATACTGAGAGAAGATACAAATATCCAAATGTTTACACTCAAAGCTCTAACATCTAGACTGATAGATGTGAAGAAAGAAATCTATCGATTTTCGACCCTTGCAGTGTCGTGTTGGGCACTGTTCTACGGTATACAACCCACCACAATCTGGGAGACTATTCAGAAGATGAAAACGAACGGAGTCATCAACAGTGAGAACGCGCATCACTTGATGGTGCTGGTCAGCATCTCAGCAGAACTGAGGCTGCGGACATACATGAACAACCGTGGACAGGTGGAGAACATGTCAGCCTTATCCTCCATGTCTGATAACACAGATATGGGGGAGAAGTTGAAGAAAGTGTTTTACTTTTCAAATACAAAACAACTGTTGAGGTACTATTACACCGCAAGGCCATTGAAGGCCTTTATTTCGTACCTTAAGAAAATTCCCCCACCACCGGTAAGACCCCCTGTTCTGTTTGACAACTCACCACAGTTACAAGGAGAGGTATATCTAAGTCTGTGTGAGTTCGAAAAGGCCACATTTTGCGTGGAACGGGCACTACAGGATGAGGTTTCTGAACATGGTAGGGGAAAAGCACATTCTGACATCGCCAACTTACTTCACAAAGTGGGTAACGCCTGGAGTCACCTTGGTGATTACAGAAAGGCTGTCAGGTATCATGAACAGGCACTGCAGATGTGGCGGAGTATCTATGGTGAGGACGCTGAACATCCTCACATCGCCGTGTCACTCAACAACTTGGGTAACGCCTGGAGTGACCTTGGTGATCACAGAAAAGCCCTCAGCTATTATGAACAGTCACTACAGATGGAGCGGAGTATCCATGGTGAGGACGCTGAACATCCTGACATCGCAGGGTCACTTAACAACTTGGGTGCCGCCTGGAGTGACCTTGGTGATAACAGAAAAGCCCTCAGCTATTATGAACAGTCACTACAGATGAAGCGGAGTATCCATGGTGAGGGCACTGAACATCCTGCCATCGCCGAGTCACTTAACAACTTGGGTAACGCCTGGAGTGACCTTGGTGATAACAGAAAAGCCCTCAGCTATTATGAACAGTCACTACAGATGAAGCGGAGTATCCATGGTGAGGACACTGAACATCCTGCCATCGCCGAGTCACTTAACAACTTGGGTGCCGCCTGGAGTGACCTTGGTGATAACAGAAAAGCCCTCAGCTATTATGAACAGTCACTACAGATGAAGCGGAGTATCCATGGTGAGGGCACTGAACATCCTGCCATCGCCGAGTCACTTAACAACTTGGGTAACGCCTGGAGTGACCTTGGTGATAACAGAAAAGCCCTCAGCTATTATGAACAGTCACTACAGATGAAGCGGAGTATCCATGGTGAGGACACTGAACATCCTGCCATCGCCACGTCACTTAACAACTTGGGTAACGCCTGGAGGGACCTTGGTGATCACAGAAAGGCCATCAGTTATTATGAACAGGCACTACAGATGGGGCGGAGTATCCATGGTGAGGACACTGAACATCCTGACATCGCCGCGTCACTAAACAACTTGGGTTGCGCTTGGAGTGACCTTGGTGATTACAGAAAGGCCGTCAAATATTATGAACAGTCGCTAATGATGAGGCGGAGTATCCACGGTGAGGACACTGAACATCCTGACATCGCTATGTCACTTGGTAACTTGGGTGCCACCTGGGGTAACCTTGGTGATTACAGAAAGGCCGTCAAATATTATGAACAGTCGCTACAGATGATTCGGAGTATCCATGGTGAGGACACTGAACATCCTGACATCGCCACGTCACTTAACAACTTGGGCCACGCCTGGAGTGACCTTGGTGATTACAGAAAGGCCGTCAAATATTATGAACAGTCACTAATGATGAGGCGGAGTATCCACGGTGAGGACACTGAACATCCTGACATCGCTATGTCACTTGGTAACTTGGGTGCCACCTGGGGTAACCTTGGTGATTACAGAAAGGCCGTCAGCTATTGTGAACAATCATTGGAGATGTACCATAGTGTCTTCGGTCCGGGTGCAGTACATCACTGGATTGCAAACACACTTAACAGCCTGGCAATAGCCTGGGCTAACTTGGGCAATGATCAAAAATCGAGTGAGTACCGAAACCAGGCAGAACGGATGGAAAATAAACTGGCACAGCAGTAAAGTAAATCAACTTGGGTCTGTCTTAAACTGAGATAGCACAGCTGCCCCGCATGTGTTACATCAAGTAGCTGAAACGTTTTCTCACACAGACGAGAGATTGGCAAAAGAGAGTTGTGCCCTTGGGAAAGGCACTTAACACATATTTCCCCCCTCTGTTAGCGGGATCCTGGGCCCTACTAGGGATTGGGTTGGTGTTAGGAAGCCGTAAAAATCTTGTTTCAAAAAGAAGTTTGATGCAAGCACGTCTAACCCCCTTTTATTTACGGGAAAAAAGACGTTAAAACTTGATAAGAAGAAAAAGAAGACGAAGTTGTTCTTCTGACTTCACTCATACTAGTTGATCGACTGAAAAGCCCTGTTATAACAGACAACAGAAACAAACCAACAGCCACCACGCAGCTGCCCTGCATGTGTTACAGCAAATAGCTGAAAAGTTTTCTCACACAGACGAGAAATTTGCAAAAGAGAGTTGTTCTTCTGACTTCACTCATACTAGTTGATCCACTGAAGAGCCTTGTTTTATAGACAACAGTCTGCCACTGTTTACCATGGTGCACTGTTCAGGCACGCCACCTATCATCAGGTAGGGAACTGCAATCTGAAAGATTAGATTAAAACAAAGCATTGACATGTTATAACCTGCTTCTTTTGATTTATTCACATCACAATGCAATATACGTGCACACACAGCTCTGAGTACAGAGAAGCATCACAGAAGGCAAACTTTCAGTGACTCCTCCAGAATAGTCTGTTGTCTCATGTATATTAGCAGGATAAAGTGTAAATTGTGTTGTCATAATATTAGATGTATATGTACAACATGTTTTGGAAGTGACTTCTGGTATGTAAAGTCTGCACCTACTTAGCTTCTGTTTCCGAGTTACAATGTCTGTAAGCTGGTCTACAGTGATGCATCTTTAAAAGATTTGATCCTAATAGTATTATATAGCATAATTTTAAAGTTCATGTTCATATGCAAAACACAAGAAAGCAATATCTACACACACTGTGTTACACATTTGTATTAGGAAAAACTGTACCCAGTTTTACTGAGAAACTGGGTGACAAATACCAACCCATCCTTTCGTATACTTGTTATTGTAACAATGATAGTCTTGTATGTCTTACATTGTTGCTGTTTTACTTAACTTTAAAAGTTTGTTGCCAACTCAACCTGTTTTGTATACTTAATACAGTCTTGGGAATGTAATTTTCTTCCACACAACCAATTAATCTTACCTTAGCTTACGTTTCGGTGTCACTCTGACACCTTCCTCAGAGCTTCTGACTTGCTTGTAGCTTCTCGCCGCTATATGTAGCCGATGTAGGTGGCGCTTTTGCGACGAGAAGAGAGTCCCATACGTGGCTAAGCTTGTACCCCCCCTCGTCCCGGTTCATCACTGGGGATGACTTGCGTATCCACACAGCTTCTTTGATCCACCTGATCCGTCTGTTATCTTCTCTGTCTATCACTCTTGCCCCCTCCCAGTTGATTACACAGTTGTTGCGTGCGATGTGATCTGTTACAGCTGACTTCTTCTCTTCTTTATCCGCCTGTCGTTTTTGAGATCGCGTGTACTTGATCGCATCTATGTTCTCAGCTTCCTTCCTATGTTCTTCTAACCGTGTGCCAAATGTTCTCCCCGTCTCACCAATGTACACTTCTTTGCAACTATTGCAAGGGATCTTGTATACACAATCAGTTTTAGCATGATCTCCCAGCTTGTCCTTGGGATGCACAAGGATGTTTCTCAAGGTGGTTTTAGGCTTCACTGCCACGGCTACGTTGTGTTTTCTAAACAACCTTTCCAAAGGCTCTGTAACACCCTTGATGTACGGTATAGTTACCATCGCTTTTGCTTTTTCTTCCTGTTTCTTGTCCTTTTCCTTTGGTTTAGGTTTTCTCTTTTTCTGTCCAGGAGCTTGACTGTACCGTCATCCTTACGCACCAGGAGGGTGTCGAGAAAGGGTAACGTTCCATCCTGCTCTTCTTCATGTGTAAACTGTATGCTTCCGGTGGGGTCAATGTTGTTGAGGTGTTCTGTGAGATCTTGCTGCACCCCCCTCTTGACAACTTCCATTACATCGTCCACATACCTTTTCCACAACTTCGGCCTACCAGTGATTGGTGCTGTGGCAATGGCTTGTTGTTCCAGCCATTCCATGAACAAGTTGGCTAACACAGGGGACACTGGGCTTCCCATAGCCGTACCAAACTTTTGCTGGTAAATGTTACCCCGGAAACTGAAGTATGTCGTAGTGACAATGAACGACAACAGCTTAGCCACGTATGGGACTCTCTTCTCGTCGCAAAAGCGCCACCTACATCGGCTACATATAGCGGCGAGAAGCTACAAGCAAGTCAGAAGCTCTGAGGAAGGTGTCAGAGTGACACCGAAACGTAAGCTAAGGTAAGATTAATTGGTTGTGTGGAAGAAAATTACATTCCCAGTTTTACCTACCAACCTGATGAAATTATTTTCGGAAGTTAATACAGTCTTTACGATAACAGTGTTGCATCTCTTACAATGTTGTTGGCTTAGTTTATGTTAACTAAAACATTGTTCAGCATGTTGGATCAGTTCCATATACTGGTATCTCAGTGTAAGAAACCTCCAGATGAGTCTATTTCGTACCATTTTTGCCAAGTCAATGACAGATGATCGAAATACGGGCAACAAATTTCTTACCAACCCATTCTGTGTTGTACACTTGTTACAGCCTTTACTATAACAGTCCTGTGTCTACTTTGATGTTGTAATGGTTAACGTTAAAAACTCCCCTATCTGCCCGTATCCTGGGTGTCCCCTTCCATATCCTGCCCCTATCTGTACCCGTATCCTGGGTGTTCCCCTTCCATATCGCCCGGTGTTATCGGCCGGCCGTACGGATCCACAGGCACCTCGTACGGATACGCCGGACGGCCAAACTCGTCCACAGGCTGCCCGTTCATCATGAAGTACGGACCGTCGTATCCCGGGTCGTACCTGCAACACAACAGCTAATCAGCACGCTGATATGGGAGCAAACAGCCAATCAGCAGGCTGGTAGGGTAGCAAACAGCCAATCAGCACCATGGACAGATCTACTGATTTGCCAATCAGCACCATGGATAGATCTACTGATTTGCCAATCAGCACCATGGATAGATCTACTGATTGGCCAATCAGCACCATGGACAGATCTACTGATTGACCAATCAGCACCATGGACAGATGTACTGATTGCCCAATCAGCACCATGGACAGATCTACTGATTGGCCAATCAGCACCATGGACAGATGTACTGATTGCCCAATCAGCACCATGGACAGATCTACTGATTGCCCAATCAGCACCATGGACAGATCTACTGATTGCCCAATCAGCACCATGGACAGATCTACTGATTGCCCAATCAGCATCATGAATACACCTGCCAATTGGCACTAATGGCACCATACAGTTACAACGTTTGACCTTGACCTCTCACCTTACCCTGTTTCACACCTTTCCCCTTTCACCTATGACCCTGATGACCTTCCCACACCAGCTGCAAACCTGCTGTAACCTGAGGTACAACCTGAAAGTTCTGTTCCTTATTCACTGTCTCCTGTATTGTGTGCTAAGCATGCTAACCAGTTGCACTGAACCCGGCACTTCACCATGTCTACTGTTATTGTATCCAGAACATTGCCTATCTAGTTCTACAATGTATGTCTGAATGGGTTAGGGTTAGGATCAGGCACAGTTCTGGGTAGTCTCTGCATATCCAAGGAAGTAGATTTTCCCCAGACACAGTTCTGGATACGCGTGGACTATCCAGAAAAGTGCCTATCTAGTTCTATGCCTGAATGGGTTAGGGCCAGGGTCAGGCACAGTTCTGGATAGTCTCTGCATATGCGTGGACTATCCAGGACCATGCCTGAGCAAGGTTCTGGATAAAGCTCGGTTCTGGATACAACAACTGTGACCCCCTCGGGTGTGTGAGTGTTAAACCTGGCGGGTGTGAGTCTGTGGTGTTGTGGCAGCGAGAGCGGCCGGCCGAACTCGTCCAGCACTCGTCCGTCGGCCATCATGAAGCACAGCCGGGCAACAGGAAGGCTGTAATGTATGTGTTACATGTACAAGGTGGGTGCAGTTTGATGTCCGGGCAATAGGGGGCATCGCATGTACATGTATGTAACGTTACATGTAAAGTAAGTGCATGTACAGTGTGGGATTTACAAAGTAGTAGGAACCTACATGTGTAAAGCATTCAGGTGTCTTCAGGGCAGAAAACTGGGCTGTAATGTAGTATGTGGATGTTGTGGGTGCAGTTTGATGCCTGGGCAATAGGGGGCGCTTGAAAAACATACTACATGTACCGTACAAAAATTGTGAGCCCTTCGTAATGGCTACAACGAATAGCAGGACACCCTGGCTGTACATATTGAACAAAATACAAAACCTGCAAGCCCTTTAATTTGTAATGGCCACTGGTTGTATGTCTGTTGCTAAATCACTAAAACAAACAAACAAACAAACAAACAAACAAAAACAGAAGCGTTGTACCGACCTTCCGTACCCAGGATGCCCCATTCCGTTCTGCATGCCGTAGTCGTCGAGCAGGTCCGACGGACTCACGTTCCCGTCGTGGAGGATCATCCCGTCCGCATCTGTACGGGACAGAAGCAAACAGGTAAACAAACAAACAAACAAACACACACACACACACAAACAAACACACAGACAGTGGGTCAGATGGAGAATCATCCCGTCCGCATCTTTATGGGACAGAAGCAAACTGGTAAATAAACAAACAAACAACCAAGGAAACATACAGTAGGTTAGATGGAGAACCATTCTTATCTGCATCTGTATAGGACAGAGGGAAAAATCACTTAACTTCCTAAAAAAACCATCTATTACATGTAGGACTGGTACATCATGCTTAAAACTGATACAAGGTTACTGACTCAGAGGTATGAATGAATGAATGATTGAATGTATGAATGAATGAATAAATAAATGGTTTATTATGACAAGATTTGATGTCTAGTTGGTATGATGGAGAATCATCCCATCTATACATGCCTGGAAAAAACACAGAGAATACATGATATGATAGCTTCCTAATAAAACCAAAGATACATCATACGGTTAGCTGTTGTATTGTGAAAATCAAAGTGGTAGGGCTAACTTTGATATACAGGCACTCCCCCATCGATCCCATCAACCAGAAAACGGAATCTCCAGTCTTTGAACATGGAAACTTGGAATGCGCCACGACTTTATGGGGTCAAGTTTTCTCACCAGAATTTCAAACTGTTACAACACTTAACCTTCTCCCTGCTACCTAACCCCATAACCAATACAAACTAGTGGCAAACGGCTACCTTAGCAGGCTGAAGGTTAAAGTAAAAGCAGCCACATTCCTAACCATTGATACTATAAACTTTGTACCTTGTAACCATATCTGAATAAACCATAGAACCCACAATAACCCAACTTGACCTTGACAGGTGACCTCTGCAGCCATCAGACAGAGGGTGGGAGGGGGGTGGTCCTGTTTACACAGACAGGTTGGGTCAGGTTTCTACATAAACAGCAGACAGACAGGACCCAATGGGCAGTGGGGCAGCCCACATCAGATATGCACGCAGTACAGGGTGGGAGGCTTGGGAGCTGGTCTGGTGTGGACAGGACTGCAGAGATACAGGCGTGTGTGGGTCTGTAAGGAGCAACTCTGGACTTGGATGTTGGACTAAAGCAGGACGAAGAAACTGTGGTCCTTTGGAGAAGTGGTAAGGATTTCTTATCAACAATTCTTGTGATACACATGTAAAATGTTTCACTGTGGGTCTAGTCTAGAGAGGAGAGGGCTGAGGTCACTAGTGTAGGGTTGAAACAACACTAGGACTTGGATGTTGGACTAAAACAGGAGCTGTAAACTGTGATCCTAAATTGGAGAAGAAGTGGTAAGGATTTCTTATCATCAATTCTTTAAGCACTTAGTATATAATATATACTTATATATAATGTTTTACTGTGGGTCTCGAGACCACAGGGCTGAGGTCACTAGTGTGTGGGTCTGTAGGGTTGGAAAAAAACTAACTTGGATGTTGGACTAAAGTAGGAGCAGGAAACTGTGATTCTTTGGAGAAGAAGTGGTAAGGATTTCTTATCAACAATTCTTTATAATTGAAGCACTCAAGATGTTTTCCTGTGGGTCTAGAGACCACAGGCCTGAGGTCACTAGTGTGTGGGTCTGTAGGGTCGGATAAAACACTTGGACTTGGATGTTGGACTAAAACAGAAAGGAGAAACTGTGATCCTTGGGACAAAAGCGATAGTCCGTCTCTTCTGGTAAGGATTCTTATCAACAATTCTATCAAGACTATCTCCAAAGTTTGATTATAGTATGCTGCTTCTGAATCATCACTTTATGGTACCAGTGACACAGCAAGGTGTAGAAAAGTGCAAAGTCATCTTTAAAAAGTAGGGAAACCACCTGGCAAACTCCTTAAGACAATGTCAAACACTCTTAGGTGTTTTGACCATGTTTTCTTCATCATTTACTTGTGTGTAACTGACACTTAAGAAGCAAGAAACGACACTGAATTAAGACTAAGGAGTCAGTGTTACATGTAAATCTAAGAAGCCTGTTACTGTGAATTCTTTTATTTTTGCATGGATTCAATTTTGCAACAGGAGCAGAGAAAGTTGGTTTTCAAGGTGTTTTAAAACTTTCATGTCTTCAGTTAAAAAAAATACAGTTTGTCATGATTTTGCAGCAGAGAGGCTGTGAAAGTGAAACCACTGCAATTATTTCAGGATTTACAGTACTTTGGGACTTTTTTATCACCTGGGAAGATCATTAGGAACAAGCAGAACCCATAAGTCTGTCTTTAAGGCGATCAAACATTTTCTTTGTCACCTTTCTGTAACCGATACTTAAAATCAACAGACTGATGTTACACCAAGGAAAGGGACGGCAAAAGGTCTCAAGTTACAACTGAAAACAACCTGGCAAACTCCTTAAAGAAGCGGAGCCCACAACTCTGTCTTTAAGGAGGCTGGGCCTTTATGACCTTGCAGTAACTGATACAGTGAGTGATAAACATTACAGACATGGGAAAGGAAACATTGTAAAGTCTTGCTGAAACTTTCTGCTGGTAAAACTCTTTCTTAGACTTACTGTATAAACAACCTCAAACCACAGGTCTGTTGGCAAGGTGATCGGCCTTTTAAATGTTTTTCTTTTGTTTATTTGTTTTGCATATAGGTAAACAAACTATAGGAATAACACGCCAGTTCTGTACAGTAAGTACAAGCTGCGTAAGACCGGACTATAAGCTTTGAGCCACTTATACCGGGAAGGACCTCTGCTCTTTTTGATAAGTGTGATGGGTTCTTTAACATGCTTGAGGTGTGGCTCTCCTCAAACACAGGACCTCCGGCTTTACGTCCCATCCGAGAGGACGTCCCTAACCGAAGCTAAGTACTTATTTTCACCTGAGTTGAGTGAGGAAATAGCTGTTAAGTGCCTTTCCTAAGGACACAACACTGGGGCCTGCCAGGGATTCGAACCCAGAACCTTCAGATTCTGAGTCAACAACCTTAACCACAAGACCACCTTGTCCCCATGTTTTCTTCATCATCTCAGAGTAAACATTAGATCTAAAAATTATAGACTCAACGGGAAAAGACTTCAAAGTCTTCCTGCTAGAAAAAACAACAATATCAAAACTCTCAAGTTTCCTAAGAAAACAAGTCTGAACCACAAGACTGTAGCTGTAAGGTGACCACACCTCCTTCAGGTGGCTGACAAAAATGGCTGATGTTGTAAGATGTGATGAACATTACAGACTTAAGAAAGTCTTCAAAGTCTTGCCTTGGAATAAGATTAACTACTGTACATCTTACTTCAGGTGAAACCCTTAAGTTTAAGTAGTAAGGACAGTACACTGTATACGGAGTTGGAGTCTGTATGTAAAATTGTTCATTGGAAGGTTAGGCCACACTAATTTAATTTGTTGGTTCTCAGATTTATAAAAAGATATGCAGCAGATTAAGGAATAACACAATGCAAACAAAGCCCAAGGACCGATGTATAATATAGTAGAGTGGATTAATTCCTCAGCTAACCGACATCTCCAACACGCAGTCGTCCCCCAGTAAGACATCTGGAGCCGCATAGTTCCCGTTTAGAACTTTTATTCAGCCTGTCACAAAGCCTGAGGACCAAGTTGATGCCATGGTGCGTGCACTCAGTTTTATGGAGTGAACATCCACATGTCATATTCAAGTTTTCCTCCCTCCCCTCTGCTTTTATGATGTCTGCTTGCTAAATATTTTCACGTTGAAATGTCTGAGACCCAAGTAAATAACTTGGTGTGGTCTTACTAAGAGTTGTGTAACATCACCCCAGTATTTCCCCAACAGTCTCCCATATTCTCCATGTAACTTAGCCAGGAATGTAAATGTTATGTCCAGTCTACAAGGGCAGACATGCTGGTGTATAAACAGTGCGGACGGATTAATACTGCTAGAAAACAGGCAGTACTCGGAAAGCACAAATCAACAGGAAGACACCCTACAAAGGAAGATATTGCTATCACATTGTATGGTTCCAAATATTTTATAAATATAATATCCGTGAAGAAGTACCTCTCAGGCACGGTGCTGGAAAATCAGATTCTGAGTATGCGTATCCAGAACCGTGCCTGGGGCAAATCTACGTTCTTGGATACGCTGAGACTATCCAGAACCGTGCCTGATCCTAACCCTAACCCATTCAGGCATAGAACTAGACAGGCACGGTTCTGGATAGAACACCTCCAACCCGTCACCTGTGGATAGGTGTGTACCTTACCTGTGCACACCTGTCTAAATCTTCTAGGGGGGGGAATGGACATGGGACAAGTGATGGCACGAAGTAGTCCTAGTCATAATGCAGGTCAGTCATATTGGCACCCAGGTAACAGGGACAGTTGCAGACACACTAACCTGATAGAAGAAGGACACAGGGTCTTGTCCTTGTCCTTCATCGGGAAGGGCATTAGTGACCTTTCAGCCAAGGTGAGTAAACACCCCGGCCATTAGTGAGCGTTAATGGGGACATTACATGCTGCAGCCTGAGGAGGACCCCCCACATTATGGTCACCCCATCCCCTCCTGCAAGATCCTGACTTTTTCAACCCAAGATTTCCTACATCATCTTATCCCACCTTCTTCAGTTCCCTCCTTGGCACACCTGTAAGATCCTACTAAGAAGCTGTGAATTCCAAGGTGACCTACTTTCCACCTGTAGCCATGACCTCTGACCTAGCATGGTCCCTCTGCTCCATTGTCCTCTAATGCATCTGACCTTGAAGCTTGACCTTGCATTCCAGAAAGGCCTGTGGAAGCTTGACCTTACATTCCAGGAAGGCCTTAGGAGGCCACTTGAGTAAACCTGCCAGTTTTTACACCTGTCCTTCCCACACGACCCTGGGGAATGTCTCAGCAACATCTTACAGCTTCAAGGTCAAATCACACTTTCTTTCTTCCTCATAAAATGGTTCACTTAAAAAAAACGCTCACCCTAAAAGCCAAAACAGATTCACTACTAAAGGAAATGTCACTAAGTGGCACATACAAAAGCTCAATCTACATGTAAAAGCCAACAAAATGATTTGCTACTAAAGGTACTAGGAAGTGGCATATACTTTTGTATAAACTTAGTTCTACCTACATTGTAAGGATGCAACACTTCAATTTTGTTGGGTCTTGGATTTGTTAGGTTGTTACAGCTAATACGGCTGGACTTTAGGCTATTTAAGCCATTTTGGTACAGAAAGGCGCAAAGTCTTTAGTGTTTTTTTTAGAAGATTCCCAGCAGTTGACCAGGAAGCATCCCAGCTGTGTGCCAGTGAAGGCCAAGTGCGACCACGGAACAGACACACGTGTGTAAATTTGTCCTCATGCTGGTTCGCTAACATCCCTGTGTACCTATAAAACATACGGGCATGTAGTTTCTATACGCACATGTGTGATACTGTATGATATATGCCCAGATACACTAGTGACAGTAAGTTTAACTTCAAAAACTAAGTATGCAGCATATTTTAGGGTTAGAAACAATCATTAAAAAACCTTGATTCCAGTCTCCCCTGGATTCCATTCTCCCCTGTGGCATATATAACATTAGCAGAAACATGTGGCATGTGACATACAACATATACATACAGGTACATGTACCGTCAAACCCATGACCACCTCTACTAGGCCTAGCCAGTGTGACCACTTTTTGGCAGTCCCTTCAAGTTAGATAATTTTTTCCATTGACACAAGCATTAAGAATCCTGTCTATAGTGGTCATCTGTCCTGCACATAGACCAGAAATCTGATGTATCAGTCCCGAGTGGTCTTCTTGGGCAGTTTTGACAGAGTGGATAATTTTTATGGTCATGACTGTGGTACTACTGGTAAACCTGAGCTGTAATTATAAAACACATACATGTACCTGCACAGAAATGGGATGATAAAACATGGACATGCCCATTCGTAGGATTCTCAGTCTATCCACCCAAACTCTGATATTCCATCACCAGTTCCTTTAGATGTCTTCATTTCTCACATCTTTAAGAAGCACTGGGGCTTGACCCTTGCGACCTCACCCTTTACTCTCACTGTTTGCCTCAGAATGTTCCTTAAAGAACAACCCAAGAGTTTTAGCTGCAGAGGTCGTGGGGTCAGTAGCAGGGGACTCCGGTTTTATAAATAAAGGGCGTGGAGAATCTGACAACTTCTCGGGAACACACACCAGTTCCTTCGCCTCTGTAAAAAGAAAATTTCAGTTGACTAGTCCGGACTAGTCCAAGGTGGTCCCAGCAGGTCCCAGCAGGTCCCAGACTTTTGGGACTAGTCCTGTCTGACACAGATCGGTCCGAGGTGGTCCTGGGGGTCGGGGACATAACTAGTCCAGCAGGTCCACTGGTCCCGGACTAGTCCCGGACCTGACTACAACCCTTTGGACTAGTCCCGTTATATGATAATGAGAATATCACATGATCTTCACCAAAATCGGTGATTGGTGCATTTGTAATGAGAGAACAGTTGGTCCAGAATTTGAATCCAGAAGCCAGTCCTGACAACCAGAGGAACAGTGAAGTAAGTTCTCTCTGTGTGTTTGTGTCTGAGTTTTAATCATTCGGGGCAGTTTTCAAGCTAAACTTGTGTAGAGAAAGGGAGAAGAGGGGCTGGGTGAAGACAATGGCAAAGCAACAGCATGTATGGAAGAGGGATTACTCAGGAAACGGAGATTCTACTTCCGAGGTAAGTTCAACACCCCCCACCCCCTAAGCCAGTGTGAATTTCTCTGAAAACAGGCTACTGTTTGCAGTTGCACATTGAATAATGTTGGTAGCAAGATTAAGAAAGTTAACAACTCAATTGCCACTCAGCTTTAAGGAATCTTTCTGAACTACAAATATGCTGAAAAGACCTTAATGTTGCTCATGCAGATTACTAAAAAAGGTAGGTTTTCTGATGTAAATAAACTTGTTCAATTTGTTTGTGTACTTAACAGCTGAAAGTATTGTTGTTTGTATTAAAAAAAGGGTAGGAAATAAGACAATACATACATGGTGTCTTGTATCTACCATCCCAACAACTTGAATATTTTAGAGACTCAGATTCATACTGTTTTATCAATAGACGCTCTCATAATGGTGTTACGTGAGATGCTCCTGCAGCATCTGTGATACGTTAGTGGGCATTCCTGGATGCGCTGCTATTCCCAGGGGTGCGCACAGCCCGCTATTAGGACCGGTCCCAGGACTAGTCCCAGCCTCGGCCCGTCGCACACAGCCTGCTATGTAGGACCGGTCCCAGCCCTCCCGCCGCGCACAGGACCGGTTCGGGGACCGGTCCCAGGACTAGTCCGGGACTAGTCCTATCCACCAAAATGGACTAGTCCAAGTAGTCCTGACTAGTCCTGGGAGGTCCTGGCCCTGCCGGACCACTAAAGGTCTGAGGTCGGGACTAGTCCTGGGCATTAAAACTGGGACTAGTCAAGGGACTAGTCCGGACTAGTCCACAACTAGTCAATTTTCACAGAGGTGGGTTAAGGAAACAGGTCAAGACGGAAAGGGAAAGTCCTACAAGACAGTTCCTCAGAAAGTGAAAGTCCTACAAGACAGTTCCTCAGAAAGTGAAAGTCCTACAAGACAGTTCATCAAGCTACCACATCGATGTAGGTAATGCATTTTTTTTTATATATATATAATATCAACAAACACCAATAACTATACATGAGGGAGACATTACAACTTTTATAATCAAAATATAATAATTATATATATATAAAGACTTTAATTCCTTCAATGTGCTGCACAAAATTCAGTTCCTAAAGAAAGTAGGAAATCTTCAATACTTTCTAATGAGTACAATGCTTGGAGGAGGGGATGTGACTTGTAGTATAGACTATAGTTTCCCACCCCCATCCGAATGCGAACATGGACCAGTCCTGACCAGACCTGTGTTTAGTGTAAGTCTCAGGTTGGTTAAATTGTACTGGAGACAGTCTTCTGCCTTCTGTACACTGTTCTACTGAAGACTGGTGGTCCTGAACAAGGTCTGTCTGTACCTGAAGACTCAACTTCTTAGGCACTTCTTGGGTAAGTTCTAAGACGTCTTGGCCCTTGGTACATCTTCTTTAAGGACTGTGACAGAATGGGGTCAGGGTGGTGTGGTGGGTCTTGAGGTGTCTTGAAAGAGTCAGTAAGATATTGGATCTGAACTAGCTATAGCAGGAGATGTAAGTTGATATCTACAGTGTCTTGAAGGAGTGGGGGGAAGACATTCAATCAGAAGCAGCAGGATATGTTGATATCTGTTACAGTGTCTTGAGATGTCAGTGTCTTGGAGAAGTGGGTAAGACATGAGATCAGAGGTAGCAGAGGAGGTAAGAATCTATTACAGGAGGTCACTCAGCACCTAGGGGGGGGGGAGGGCAGGACAATGGGAGCAGCCTGCCAAAGAGATTTTATGAGGTACTTCTAGTTAGATTGCCAAAACTTTGGGGGAAATGACAACTTTTGAGGAAATCTCTAAGAATATAAACTGCGTTGTCAACTTTCTTAAAAAAACAACAACATTTTTAAGGTCTTCTTCCTGCTGCCTAACCCTGTAGCAAGTACAAATTTCGTGCGGAAACTCTATCTTTGCTGGAAGAGGGTTAATATACCAGCAGGTATAGTGGGTTAAGGGTTAATTGTGACATACTTTACTCTTGTATACAGTAATCTGACATCCTATGCCGTTGTATAAAACTTTAATTATGTAGTGTTTATAAGACAAGGCCAGTTTTCTGGGTCAGAGTGGTGTTAATGATAGAAGGGAACAGTCATGTTATGAGTTACACAAACTGTTTATTGTTCAACAAATTTGGTCTCTTAACCTGTCTCTTAGATTTGACAGTATGAAAATAAACATTGAATTAAAAAAGGACTTCTCCAATTATAGACAATTAAAGTTGAATATTTCTGTATCTTTTTTTACTTTTTTAAACAAACACTAGCCTAAGGATAGAATGGTGTAAATACAGTTCCTGTATAGCTGTTTATTTCATCTTTAAATGGGTGGAATGTATAACCTGAGTTACAAGCTGAAATGCAACAACAAAACCTTAGAAATGTGGAAATTAAAAAACAGAAAGTGGCTAGAGCTCAAACAACAAGTTAGTTCGTGGTTTGAGACGTACCAGTCTTCAGTGTGTGTTTAAATTTAGCTTGACAGTTCTTTACAGTCACTGTGTGTTTGAACTATTAGCAGGTTCTTGTATTTTTTCCTAGTCTCTATGTTTGAGGGAAGGTCCTCCCCAGGATGAGACTGACAGGTGTGAGTTTGAGTGGACTCAATGTTCTTGTTCAGTCTGTGTATGTTTGAGTGGAAGGTTCTTGCTCAGTGTGTTCCTATACTTTAATTAGCAGGTTTTTTTTTTTTCTGTCACCTTGAGTGTTTGAGGGAAGGTCCTTGCCCAGTGTGTGTGCTTTTGAATGAAGTCAGTTCTTGCCTAGTGTGTGTACAAGTTAATGACTTATAATTTAGCAGGTTCTTGTATTTTCCCCCAGTCTCTCTATGTGTGTACTGTAAGTGAGTGTGTGTTTGAGGGAGAGCCTTTTACCTAGAGTGTCACAGGGTTTGATTGGAAGGTTCTTGGCTTGCCCCTGAGTGTGTGTACAGTTCATTAATGACTTCCTGTGCTTTAGCAGGTTGGTGTGTGTTTGCCCAGTAATGTGAGTAGGTTGCAGGGTTAGGCCAGACCTCCCCAGGTTTATTTACAGGTCCCCTCCAGAATGTGATACAAAAACTGTGTCTGTTGGAGAGAGGCCAACACTAGCCCTGTGTGTGTGACAGAAGTGGTACAGGAATATCTGGCACCAACACTAGCCCTGTGTGTGTGACAGAAGTGGTACAGGAATATCTGGCACCAACACTAGCCCTGTGTGTGTGACAGAAGTGGTACAGGAATATCTGGCACCAACACTAGCCCTGTGTGTGTGACAGAAGTGGTACAGGAATATCTGGCACCAACACTAGCCCTTATGTGTGTGTGACAGAAGTGGTACAGGAATATCTGGCACCAACACTAGCCCTGTGTGTGTGACAGAAGTGGTACAGGAATATCTGGCACCAACACTAGCCCTGTGTGTGTGACAGAAGTGGTACAGGAATATCTGGCACCAACACTAGCCCTGTGTGTGTGACAGAAGTGGTACAGGAATATCTGGCACCAACACTAGCCCTGTGTGTGTGACAGAAGTGGTACAGGAATATCTCCGACATACAGGACGTAGTGATAGATACATGTGGAACAACTGCTAAGGTTGTCTTTTGGTTGTTTTGGGACGATTGTGCATTTGTCCTGCAAAATTGAGCTGCTGTCTAGTTACTGAAAAGGTTGTGTGTGCATGTGTGTGTGTGTGTGTGTGTACAGTGTATATGTGTGTGTGAGTGTGTGTATGTGTGTGAGTGTGTGTATGTCTGTGTGTGTGTGTGTGTGTGCGTGCATGTGTGTGTGTGTGTGTGCGTGTGACGTGTGCGTGTGTGTGTGAGAGAGTGCAGCTAGGTCAGGCCTGGGCCAGGGTTGAGTCCTGGTTCTAAACAGGTCGGTGAGAATCTGGGGTGAGAATCTGGGGTGAGCATGTGCAGCATGTGGGGAATGCAGACAGCCTGACAGCTGGGCTAATTAATGGTCCGACATCTGTATCAGGGACAGGGCTATAGTACTGGCACAAGGTCTACAGCAGTCTGTAGTTAAGGGTTGTACAGTACATATGTATGTACCAAGGAACTCCAAAGGTTGTATCCTGGCTATCATGAGCTCATTTGAAAATCAGCCCCATTTGGATCCTATATGTACATGATTGTATACATGTACCTAAGATTGACAAATAAAATGTATAAAATATATAAAGGGACACAGAACAAAATCATGAATGTCTGGAAGGGAAGGATGGATTTAGCTGTGTAGCACTCATTCATTCATTCATTCATTCATTCATTTTTTCATTCATTCATCAATTCATTCATTTATCCATCCATCCATGATTAGGAAACATAGATCCAGGCTATGATAAATTTTAAAAAATCAAGATTTGTTAGAACAAAATTTTTTTTTTTTAAATTCGCCTCAAGATTGTTTTGTCCATTTTTAGACAGCTCATTTCTTGATAAGTTTTCTTTATAACCGCAGCACACAACAGCAAACTAACGCAGACAGCGAGGAATTTGTCCTTCAAACGCCCTCTAGGTTGTAAACAACTCTAATGAAATTCTGAGATTATCGTCACATTCTTAAAGAAATGCCGAGGTTAAGAACCGGGGTAAGACTCCTTCTGTCAGCCCAAGTGACACACAGGAATTCTAAGAAGTTTACCCAAACTTCTCCACAAGTCAGAAGTCTTGAAACAGTGTCTTGATTGTTAGTGTAGGATAAGAGGGTCACGCCACTTAAGATTTCTTCCGTCACTAAAGACTGTCGGAAGGAATTCCCAACATTTATGTACAAAGCCTTTAAGAAACACAACAAGGTTTACAGCAATCTTAAACTGGAATCACAGGATCAGCCCAGCTGATAAGTTATCAAAATAACAGGGTTGAAACCATTAAATGTGGTTTATGTTACACAGTGTACAAAATACTTTTTTGAGCCAGGTTGCCCAGTGGCAACCTAGGATGAAAGCTAGGTTGCCCATCAAAATTCCAGGTTGCCTATTCTACAATATGATTAACTTTGTTAGAATGCAATGTGAATTTATCCTTTTCTGACACAGAGTTGTTTCCCCTTACCTGAAGTGATGAGTTCTTCCATGGGAACTTCTCAATAAACAGTTCCCAATGGAAGAAAGGGGCATCCTTACCACAAAATTTAGGTAGTGCACTGGGCTACCTGGGTGTAGAAATAGGTTGCACCAAGCAAAATGCAACTGGGCAACCTAGTATTTCGTATGCTGGTTACACCAGGCCGAGTCTTTATAAAGTCAGCTTCACTGATGATAACTGCAAGCATGTTGTTTTTGTTATACAAATAGGATTCAACAGACCAAACCCATATCCCTCCCTACCTCAGTTAAACTTAGAATGTATAAAACTGGGCCAACCTAGAACCATTCTCTCATTGGCTGAACTAATTTTAACAGTCTAGAGAGTTATACATGTATGTTGTGAGCCTGCACACTGTTTGAGAGATACAAAATTTCAATACATCGAAAAGATGCAGCTTGTAACCAGGCCTGTCCCTTTAGCCTAGAAATCTAGCCTGAAAAGGTTAAAGCTCTGGGGATGACACGTTCAGCACCAAGGACAGGGACAGAACAACCGTTCTCACTGAAGACAGACACCATGAACAGTATGTGCAGGTCCATTGTACCTGGGCAATCCCCCTAAGTCTATTCAACAAGCACAATGAACAGTAGACCACGGCTTAATGTCCCACCCTAAGGACTTCAATAGCGTGCAAGTCAGGTGAAAAGCCACAGCTGGGATTCGAACTCACAACCTCTTGGTCCAGGAAGCAGGGTCACTACCCAGTACATGTACACTATGCACACTACATGTACATGTAGCATACCAGCCCTGCCTAACACCCTAACAGCCTTGTAGAACCCTGTCACTTCTCAGCTTCTTCAGAGGAAACCCGACACCTCCTCAAGGCTCCTTATCAGTCTTGGCAGCTTGTTGTTTGTGTAGTTGTGGGTCTGAAGTGCCAATAAGACATGGGCAAACTCATCAGGCCTGTCTTCAAGACTTTCTCCACAGTGTTCTTATGAGGGTGTTCTCATATCAAGAATTAGAACTGTGCCTAATCTAGTTCTGTGCCTGAATGGGTTAGGGTTAGGATCAGGCATGGTTCTGGATAGTCTCCGCACGCGTATCCAAGAACGTAGATTTGCCCCAGGCACGGTTAACTTAACATGTGAGACACAGACACAGACATGTATAATGTTTTCTGAAGAAGGCAATTCTGTAGTTGTAGAGTTTAAACTCTGGGCTTCTTAGCTCTTGTAGCTCCCTAGTTTACTTCTACACAAGTCAGTCACACAACAGAACAGTGTTCAGAGTTCAGAAGTGTTCAGAAGATGGAATTCCCATCAAGATTCCAGCAGTAAGTAGTGTTTACTGTCCTGACAGTGTTTAAACAAACCTCGTCCAGCAGCCCTTTCATCTGTGAGTTTGTCATTTTTTACCCCAAGTGTGTGAAAGATTCGGGACAAGGAAAGGCTCTAAGGGAAGGATAAGTGTTTCCAAGTCCAGAGGAAGGTACCGAATCATCCACCAGGTAACATGTTTCTTGTGTTGTGTGAAGAGAACTTCATTTCCCAGTACTTCAGTATGGAAGGTTTGTTTTGAGTTTCACAGACCATTATAAGTTCCTGAGAGGGTGATTTGGGGTTGTTAATCTTGGCTCTAAAGCTTAACATGTGTTAGTGGATGATCCTGGTTAGAGGAACTACTGTTACAGTAGTCTTACCCTGGATAAATACAGGTCAAGTTCAAACTCTAGGGGAACTTACACAAGACAAGTGAAAGTGATCTCGAACCAGTTTAGCTCATTCAGTGATCACTGAAGAGCTACATGTATTCTTCCACTGGTCGTGACAGAGAAGGCAGACTCTATGTACAGTATTTACAGGTTCATTGTAACAGGGAAATTCCCCTAGCTCTTTTCGACAAGTACAATGAACAGTGGACCTCTTAGTCCAGAGGCAGGGTCGCTAACCACTGGACAACGCTAACCACATCATTTAGTGCTTTTCATGATCTAAATTTGTCCGCAGGCCCATCCTAGGTTGGTCTGTGAGAGGCACGGTTAATTTGGGCACAGAGAACTCACTGTTACAGACAGGGACATCCGCAGTGATTTGTGGAAATGGGTTGGTTTTCCACCATGGTTCAGTAACTGTAACAGCACACAGGTTCAGCACTGGCACACATGTACAGATTCGTGCCAAAACTAACCTAGCCTGGGGGCCAGGCTGTTGCCAGGGCCAGTATACAGGCTAGCTCCTCGGCTCCAGGGCTAGCCTGGGTGTCAGACTGTTGCTAGGGCCAGTATACAGGCTAGCTCCTCAGCTCCAGGGCTAGCCTGGGTGTCAGACTGTTGCCAGGGCCAGTATACAGGCTAGCTCCTCGGCTCCAGGGCTAGCCTGGGTGTCAGACTGTTGCTAGGGCCAGTATACAGGCCAGCTCCTCGGCTCCAGGGCTAGTGGGTGCCAGACTGTTGCCAGGGTCAGTATACAGGCCAGCTCCTCGGCTCCATGGCTAGCCTGGGTACCAGACGGTTGCCAGGGCCAGTATACAGGCCAGCTCCTGGGCTCCATGGCTAGCCTGGGTGCCAGACGGTTGCCAGGGCCAGTATACAGGCTAGCTCCTCAGCTCCAGGGCTAGCCTGGGTGCCAGACTGTTGCCAGGGCCAGTATACAGGCCAGCTCCTCGGCTCCATGGCTAGCCTGGGTACCAGACGGTTGCCAGGGCCAGTATACAGGCCAGCTCCTGGGCTCCATGGCTAGCCTGGGTGCCAGACGGTTGCCAGGGCCAGTATACAGGCTAGCTCCTCAGCTCCAGGGCTAGCCTGGGTGCCAGACTGTTGCCAGGGCCAGTATACAGGCCAGCTCCTCGGCTCCAGGGCTAGCCTGGGTGCCAGACTTGAAAGTGGAGGAGCCCGCTGCTGCAGTTGTTGTCCCCCCCCCAAAGACAAATTACCCCTGTCACCTCCTGCCCCTGTAAACCCCACACCAGCTGTCCGTTAGGTCAGGGGTCAGCCGGGGTTGGCCTTGAGTTACCCTTTAAGCACTTGACCTACTTTTCTCCCCCACATCTCCCCCCCCCCACACAATATAGTTCCTCCATCTCATAAGGCCACACCAATTCATTTTGTTGTTTCTTGCATTTAGAAAAAAGACCAGGAAGATCAACAATACGAAAACATGCAGGGTTTTGCGTTGTCCTTCCTACAGCAGATGGTGCATAGGGCAGCGCACATCTCATGTTCAATACAGTAGCCCTTGGGCCACACAGTTGTGCAATCACTACAGCAGGGGGCTAGTCCACTGCTAGTGGTGTGTGTTAAACTCATACACTGCTCCCAAATGAGACCCTGCCCCAACCACGATTTGACTGGATACCAGGTTACTCCCAAATGATGACTGCTAAGCAGAAAAAAGCGGTTCGCACCATTTTTAAAGTCTTTGGTACGACTAACATGGGGGGCTGAACTCACATCCAACCAAATACAAGATGACTACACTGTACCTACATGGCCATATACTAGTGATTGCAACAGTTAACTAGCTAGCATTGTCCTCTTGTTCTATAGTTACTTAAAACTAGTGACTTTTCCGTATTTAGAACATTATATGATGTAAATATTTATGTTTGTACCAAATGTCAATTTGTAAATAGCCTTATCTATTGATGTGAAAAGTATGCAATTCAGCCACTTTACCTGGCTGCGATGTACTTTTTAAGGATCATGTTGATCAAATAAACCATTCATTCATTCATTCATTCATTCATTCATTCATTCATTCATTCATTCATTCATTCATTCATTCATTCATTCATTCATTCATTCATTCATTCATTCATTCATTCATTCATTCATTCATTCATTCATTCATTCATTCATTCATTCATTCATTCATTCATTCATTCATTCATTCATTCATTCATTCATTCATTCATTCATTCATTCATTCATTCAAAGCATCCCAGAACCGATGAGATGCATTGCTATGGCCCAACCTCCAATCTATGAGAACCAGACTCAGCCTTCATGTTCAGATTTATGTCCGTGGATAAAACAGTTAAGCAGGTAACAGAGCTTTAATCCAACCCACACTTGGAACAGCGCAGTTTTCCCAAGTTTCTGTAGAATCTGGGTCAGCCAGTAACTCCTGTCTGTCTGCGAAACCTGTGCTGGAATCGGGCCAGGATAACTGCAGGTGATTTCTGATACAGCCTTAAACCAAGAACTGCTGTCTCAAAATCTGTATCTGTCTGAAGCAATTTATATCAACCAAGCCTGTGTACAATCCTAGTTTATGAGACAGTTTTAACGCTAGATTGATAAGTACTTTTTAAAAACTTTCTTTTATTTACTGTAGGCTCAAGGTTAAAATTTTAAAGCCTAAGACAATTACTTTTTGTATATCAACTATAATCAAAATAATATTTCTATACAGTGTTTCCTAAAAACAGCCTCATGGGCCAAACTTTTCCCATTCCAATTCTATACACTTTTCATATTTTTAAGCGTTAGAACTAAGGCTTGGAAGACAACAATGGTGACCTAAGTTCTTTATGACTGGACAATTCCTTTAATTAGTTTCCAACAATGGTTATTCACAAAGACACCAACCTTTCCTCTGGCAATAAAAGAGCCCCAACAAATTAATGACAATCATAGAATCATACAATCCCCCCAATCCATCTAGTACCCCCCCCTCTGCACCCCCCCAATCGCTAGCCCCCCCCCCCCCCAATCCCTAGCCCCCCTGACAGGAAGACAAATGTCACCATTAATCACCAAGAACAATTCCACAACAGTCCGGAATCCTGCCCGACATTTCCTGCATTCCAGGCCAGGCTATTTCCAGCTGACAACATTCCCAAATTCCACGGAATTTCTCCGCCCTTGATGACAGATAAAAATTCCTACCATTCTGGGTTTAAGGCCAAAAAAAAATCAGTGCACATGTACAAATGTATCTATTTGTGAATTTTTAATCCCTTTTGTAAACTGTGATGATCTCACATTCCCAACCCTGTTCTTCTTAGACTGAATGACAACAAATCATTAAATTCTGTATATTTATATGTCGTATTAACTGTCTTCTATCTGAATTTCTTGCACTTCATCATTTGATAAAAATTCCTACCATTCTGGACAAAAAATCAGTGGATCTGTTTCTAAATCTGTAATCCTTTAGTAAGGCCACACCAATTTAATTTGTTGGTTCTCGGATTTTTTCAGAAAAAATATGAAGCGACAGGGCGAAAAAAAAATAAAATAAAAACAGGCCTGGGCATCCTATTATAGCCCCAAATGCTACGATAGGAGCCATGAAGTCAACGTAAAAGGCTGGGTTAGAATTTATACAATGAATTTTGAACTTTTAATCAAACCTCTGCATTGAGAGATGGAAAAACTGTAACAACTGGGAAGAAAAGGACTTTCTTCAACTGTTGGGGACAAAATGTGAGCATTTTTGAGCTGATTCAGAGCCAGAATCTTTGTTTTTTTTTTTTTCAAATCAGAAAAAAATGAAGAGGCGAATCCGAGAACCAACAAATTAAATTGGTGTGGCCTAAACTGTGATGATCTCTCATTTCTAACCCTGCAAGTTGTAAAAAATTCCTAGACTTAATTTAACTGTCTTATATTTCAATTTCTTACACTTTATCATTTTGGTTGCACCTTCTAGGAACAAGACAGTAGACATAGATGCTTCCATAAGCTGTTGTTCCTATTTACTTACTCCAGTGTAACTGTGCAAGTGTGAAAGAGCTAATTTGCCGACCTCTTGTTTCAAACCCCGGCCGTTACAGAGGTATTTACAGAGGATGGTCGACTGTTGGGTGAGAAAGCCAAGTTCAGGCCTGGCACCCATGTGTGTCAAACTGCAGCGTAACAAATTTCAATTCGCTACACAAATTTGTTACACTTGGGGAGAGACAAGCATGTCCAGCTGGGAGCATTGTAAATGTGTCGTCTCTTTAGGAAGGTCTTTCAATTGGGATGGACTCAGGTCCCACCGGCTTCAGGTAAAATTTCTCTACTTTTCATTTCACTTTAAAATTTGTTTTACCGGTTAATATCTGCTTTACTCAAACTCTGGGCACTGATTTTCAGGGACTACTTACTTACTTAGTTCAACTCCTGCTCGAACCAATCCAGAAAGTCTCCTCCATAACACTTGGTCTTCCATGGCTCTTCGCAATTCATTATTTTCAGGGAATATGATTATATTATTGTGCAAATGCTAATTTCACAAGTCAACAGTTTCTTCGTCTTCAGAATCAAGTTTTAGAAACTTTTAATTAGTATACCGAAGGACTATCCAATTCCAAACTTCATGATATTAGAGAAGGAAATGTCCTAAGAGGCCTGTTTACCAGACTATATTGGGTTACACAAGATTCTGTAGAACTTCATAACAAGAAAGTTAAGTTGTCCTAAGAGACCTGTTAGCCAAGCTACAAGGGTTGCAAACGATTCTGTACAACATAACAATGTTCTCCTAAGAGGCCTGTTCTCCAGGCTACATGTACAAGAATTACAGCTCCTTGCCCTTGAAAGAAGTGTCTTGGGATTGCAGTAGAAGTACATGTTTACCAGGCTACAAGGGTCACAAAAGATTCTGTAGAACTTCACAACAAGGTAGTAAAGCTATCCCAAGAGGCCTGTTCACCAGGCTACAAGGGCCGGTAACAAAAGACCCTGTAGAACTTCATAACAAGGCAGTTTAGGTATCCTAAGAGGCCTGCCACCAGGCTATGAGGACATAGCACCTTGCCCTTGAAAGAAGTGTCTTGAGATTGCAGTACAAGTAGGTCAAGGGGAGTGAGGAACAAAGTCCTTCCAGCTGCCGCTGAAGGTCACGACGGAGGTCACCCTCACATAAACCTCAAGGTCGAAAGGTCGAGTTCCGCCCAGACAGATTAGCCTGGTTTCTGTACTGTTGGTCGCGATGGGAGGAAACAGGCAGAGGAGCCACAAGGCAATCTGGACAACTTCAGGCAGGAGTTATCGCAATTATAAACCATCAAAATAATGGATCAATTCATGAGCCCTGCCCAAACGCATTAGGCTGGTTTCTGTACTGTACATGTAGGTCCAGACTGGAAGAAACAGTCAAGAAGGTTTGGTGAGCACGTTGGCAGAACGTACTGCACCTGCGCGAAACCCGTAATGTATTGTGCATAGCACTTTGGCAGAACGTCTCATATAAGGTCGAATTCGCATATATAAGGTTGACATCCCGTCTGTAGTTTTCAAATGTTGTGTAGAAAAAGATATGGTCTGCAACAGGCAAAATTCTGATGCAACGTTGACCAAACATCCAACGAAAAACGTGAAAAATCAGGGTTATGCGCTGGCGCAGTACGTTCTGCCGACGTGCTAGCAAGACGTGATCTGTCATTTAGTGATGACTAGTCATTAGTGGCTTAAGTTTCCATCTGAGGGCTTAGCTCAATTAGAAGTAACATTAAGAAATGAGGAGTCATAATTACACAGTAACTGTTTTGTAAATCTATTAGCTTGATGATTAAAGTAAGGATGAGGAAGGCTGTGTACTAGTTGATATTTGGCTCTTCGGAAAAACTTTGGAGACAAAAAGGATGACTAATCTCGTTCTATTTCCTGCCGTGATGTTAACAGGAAGATAGTCTGTGTTTCTTCTGAAACTGAGGGGAAACCAGGACTGACGTATTAATGCCCAACTTTGATGTGACATGACGATGACTGACATTGTACCGGAACAGTTACATGTACAAATGTACAGGCAGGAAGAGATATGTCTCAGGCCAAGGGCTATTGTATCCAGAACGAGAAAGCATTTATCTGTCTGTAGTGACCACCTGTCCACGTAAAGCAGATTTTATCGGTCCCCTGAGTGGCCTTCTTGGGCAGGTTTGACTGTAAACTGCAGTTGACAGTACTGGGCCCAACTATAACTCTTATAGACTCCACATATCAACTCATACGCTATAATCAGCCCCAGGCCAGCTAGGCTGGTGAGAAGTAACTGTAACTGTACAGTTTCAAGTCAGGATAAAATGTGAAGAGACAGTGTCCTACATTCCAGCCCTCCCCTGGGCAGAAAGTCAATTTTGAAAGTGATCTCGATCCAGTTTTAGCTCAGTGTTTCCTCCCACAAGAAATGCTTGTGCTGAAGTCTTAGAAGGTTATAAGACGTCTTTTTTCTCTCAAGACATGCCTGTCTACCCTTCACCTGTCTGGTGACATGGATGTGAAAGCCATCTGTGAAAACCTGCTAAGAAACAGCAGCTTAGTGATCTTGTAAGATCTCTATCCTTCCTACAAGGATCCTGGCTGTACTCTGTTTCCACATCATGAAGTTCATCATAGTTCAAGTTTTAAACATACATGTATCGCAGTTTCCCTGAAGATATAATTGACTACACTTAACCTGTCAGTGAGTGTCTAGTGAGACATGATTGTATGTAAAAGCCATCTGTGAAAACCTGATCTCTATCCTTTCTGCAAGGAACCTGGCTGTACTATGGTCTGAGAAGTCTTAGACATATTTTTTTCTGGAGACACAGTATAAAGTCTGACTTCCCTTCACCTGTCCAGTGACATGGATGTATAAACCATCTGGGAAAACCTGTGTGGTCTGAAGGAACCTTAAGTCATCTTAAAGACTGCCCCACCCCCTTCCTCCCACACGTCTGAAGACAAACCTCCCACACCTGTACAGTGACAGGTACGGGAGCCACCTGGTTGTCCCACCTGTGGGGTTTTCATCCAGAAGAAAGAGGTTTAGATGAAAGACAGTTGTACCTGTATGTGAAATAGAGACAGTGCCAGACCCCTGCCCTCCTCACAACACAAACCCAGGAACTACCGCACACACCCGACATGTTTGCACAATGTTCTCACACCAGCCCGGCAATGATAGTCAAACAGAACTGCCACAGCTGACAGAGTCCCCTACATGAGGTGGACAGGAGGTGCTCTATACTACAGGACAGGCTGGTGGGTACATGGATGCTCTTGTGGACTAACTCAGAGACAGGTTTGATTCATGCCCAGACAAATGGAGGTTGTAAACCCGTCTGAATGAGCACGTCGGCAGAATGTACTGCGCCTGCGCAAAACCCTGATTTTTCACGTTTTTCGATGGATGTTTGGTCAACGTTGCATCAAAGTTTTGCCTGTTGTAGACAGACAATATCTTTTCCTATACAACATCTGAAAACTACAGACAGGCTGTCAACCTTATATGCTCTAATACAACCTTATATGAGACATTCTGCCAAAGTGCTATGCACAATACATTACAGGTTTCACGCAGGTGCAGTACGTTCTGCCGACGTGCTGGCTGGGGTGTACATGGATGCTCTTGTGGACTAACTCAGAGACAGGTTTGATTCATGCCCAGGCAAATGGAGGTCGTAAACCCGTCTGACTGTGGGAACTGTCCACAACCCTGAAGCTTTATCTTTATGTGGGTGAAACCTAACCCTGTACCTGACTATACTGACTCCACACTGACCAGTTTAGCACAGGGTATTTTAGGGGGCGTCACATTCAGCTTTGAACTTTTGCCTCAGTGATCTTCCTGAGGGTCACTTTCAAGCTAACTAAACAAAGGCTCAAACAGACAAACTAGCTACAACACAACAAGTTGGTGATAGGAGGTGATATAATCATGTCAATGACATGTTGCGTGAAGATCGTTAAGCCTTGTTGGTTCTCGGATTTAACCCTCCCAGTGTCATAGGCCGGTTTTAAAGCCTTAGTTAATAACTTCTAATATTCCCTGACACTTTGAGGGTTAAAAAAATGATGCTGAACTGGAAGATCAACAGTTACATGCATAACAGAGTCTGCTCGAATCCTTGACTTTTATATAAATTGGGTTGGTGTGTTTTTCACTCACTAATATCTACATAATATCCGTATCTGTATGGCCGGTATAACCGCACTTCGGCGTAAAACACCAGCTTCGCAGGCACGCGGCGCGGCGGCA
Source organism: Branchiostoma floridae x Branchiostoma japonicum (assembly GCA_013266295.2). NCBI lineage: Eukaryota > Metazoa > Chordata > Leptocardii > Amphioxiformes > Branchiostomatidae > Branchiostoma > Branchiostoma floridae x Branchiostoma japonicum. The sequence goes on from CM023828.1 coordinate 448,247, forward strand.
GCTGGCTACATTACACCAATTAATCTGTTACACCTAACCTTTGAACGTCTAACTCTAAACAGTGTTTAAAACTATGCAGTGACAATGCCCCTACTGTACTTGGTGGCAGCGAGTTCCACACTACGATAGTTCTAGGAAAAAATGAGTTTTTGAACACCTCAATCCTTGGTTGATAACTCCGACTGGTACTTGAAGGCATGACTATTTCTAAACTTGTTCTTTTCTGAGCTGGTATTAGGTACTTGATAGTTGGTACATCCACCAGTTTATTAGTGTGTTTTTCACTCACTGACATCTAAGCTTTCATTGATCAAGGCCACTACTGAACAGTACCCTTTCGTGCTGACATTGTCTGATTTACATCAGCACATCTGGTGGGGAAATTTCTACACCATCTATACATGTATGGAGACTATGATTTATAGTCACTACAGTGTGAAAGGTCTGACCAGGGTGCTTCTGAGAGACTCTGAAGTTATTTCCGGACTTCACCACTTGGTAACCCGCTATGGCACTACCATAGCAGGGAACCAGGACTGTTCCTACCCGCTAGGCTACATGTTCATGTTTCCTGCCCCCTCCGAACACCAGGCTGCTGAAATAATAACAGCTGAGACTCAGGGTCGGTATGAGATTCTGTACAACCATGCATCAGCCGAGGGTCCTTCAATCTCAATGCTCAGAGACCAACAAGATGAGTCAACCAGCATTACACATAATTGTATATAAATCTAACTAAAAATACTGTTAAGATACTACAATCATGTCCTGTAGCTTCACAATCACAGCCACAATTAGCCATGTTTTACCATCAACTTGAGGTAAAATGTAACCCATAATTTCAACTAAGTCTTAATGAACAGGCTACATGCTATCAGCTTTGGTGCCATAGCAACCACCGCCTTCCCCATCCGTTGCCATGGTAACCACCTCCTGCCATGCCCGTTGCCATGGTAACCACCTCCTGCCCTGCTGTTGCCATGGTGACCACCTCCTGCCCCGCCCTCCCAGGGAAACCTGCATGATGCAGTGCGGAAAGCTGATAACAGACTCCCTGTGCACTTGGCCATGGCCTTCAGGAACCCTCATGATGTCATCACGTCAGGCCGGGCCAGCTCAATGTCATGTACCACATCACCCGGGGAAACCAGATCTGGTGCAGGAACGCTAAGCGCGTCGGCAGAACGTACTGCACCTGCGCAAAACCTGTAATGTATTGTGCATAGCACTTTGGCAGAACGTCTCATATACATGTAAGGTTGTATTAGAGCATAAGGCTGACAGCCTGTCTGTAGTTTTCAGATGTTGGACAGGAAAAGATATCGTCTGCAACAGGCAAAATTTCGATGCAACGTTGACCAAACATACAACGAAAAACGTGAAAAATCAGGGTTTTGCGCAGGCGCAGTACGTTCTGCCGACGTGCTGGGCCAGTTTAATGTCATGTACCACATCACCTGGGAACCTACATATCTGGGGCAGGAACGCTACATTTTGAGCAGGGCCAGATCACAGTCTAAGGGAGTTCTTACATTGTACATATTATTATATTATATACAGTCATTAATCGGCCTATCTAAATAAAAAAAATTAATCGTGTTGGTTTCAGATTGAAAGGAATAAAAATATAGTGGGGAAACCTGACATCTGTACTTCATTACAAGCACCTGGCATTCTATAAATTGTTTCTAGGACCATCATAAAAACTGTTCGGTTTATAAAAGATGACTGTGCTACGTCAGGAAAATCTCCTGTATATTTGAGGCCAAATTTACAGTAGTAAAATGGCGGAGAACCAGCGAAAACATTACTTCAGCCCGATCAAGGCCTGGGACTGTTTTAGTGCAGCTGATCCCTGCTGTCTTCAAACTTGAACTACAACAAATTACAGGACTGAGAACTGTACTGCAGGGTGGTGACATCACATCTGTGTCAGGACAGTTTGCTACACTTGGCAGTGACACTGAGGAGACTCAATTTGCTACACTTCAGACCTGTGTCAGGAGACTTGCTGCACTTCAGACCTGTGTCAGAAGAGTTTGCTACACTTCAGACCTGTGTCAGAAGAGTTGCTACATTTCAGTCCTGTGTCCAACACTTAGCGCTACACTGTGTCAGACGACTTTGCCACTGTCACCTCTAAGTCTGGAGGTATTTGTTACAACCAACGTTACTGTTACAGGTAGGACTTTGCTACATTTCAGACCAGTGTCAGGAGACTTGCTACATCCTTGGATACCAGTGGTTTCTATCCTGCACTCTTCCAGCTCAAAGTAAGTTTAAAAAGTTTACTACTTAATATCTTGAAAAGAAGGAGAAAATTTCGAGGAGGAAATTTAAAAAAAACTTTTGAGATGCAAGTATTAAAAGCAGATTAAGAAAACCAGACTGATGTCTGTGAAATTTATTATTATGTATTACATAATAATAAATTTCACTTATGTATTACATAATAATAAATTTCACTTATGTATTACATAATAATAAATTTCACTTATGTATTACATAATAATAAATTTCACAGACATCAGTCTGGTTTTCTTAATCTGCTTTTAATACTTGCATCTCAAAAGTTTTTTTTAAATTTCCTCCTCGAAATTTTCTCCTTCTTTTCAAGAAGCTATAGTCAAAATAAACATTTAAGGTTTTCTTTTAAAAAAAATGTCCATCTTACACATTGAATGTTGTTACGTTGTCCCAGATACATTGTAATCTAACCTTTGATTATCTGCTTCAGTTTAACCATAACTGGCTCCTACTACACTGTATAAATTATGTAGGCAATCCTGAACAAAGTTTAAAGCGTACATGCATGTGTTACAAACTTAACGTTTCTAACACGTTACTGTAATTCATCAGATTCTGTCTGTCTCTATTTATTGACCTTTCTTATATTTGAATTCCTATTGAATGAGTTTATAATTTTTGCCAGCGGAATGTTCACCCAATTTGAGAGTGTTTCCCATCCCTGCACGAGTCAGTTCTACAAGTCTGTACCGTAACTATGAAACAGTATGGGTCCAATCACTGGAACATTCTGGGTGCCCGCCAGTCTGCAACTTGGTATTTCACTCCTTGGCCGCGATGTACGTTTTATATATAAAACCTGCAAAATCTATGATATAATGTAACAGCGAGGTATTAAACTGTATAGGCGTCACTAACTACCCAGCCCAATGGGTCCTGGACCTTTTGGCCTAGCGGTTTGTGCACTGGTTGTGAACTGACACGAAACGCCGCGAGCGGCGCGGGTTCGATCCCGGGAATCAACCTCCGAGTTTTACCCTCTTTCTCTGGTGTTACAATAAAAATTTAATAAAGATTTATGAAAACCATGAATTTCTCTGATAGATTCTGAAGGTATGAAAGCAGCCTGTGAGGGTACTTTGAACTTATAAAACAACATCGCAGGAGTACATCCTGTTAAAGTTTACAATATGTACAGCTGTCTAAAAACATTAGCCACTTTTTAAATTAACATTAAAAAAAATGGATTGAAAGTATCATATGAGCATTTATCTTTGAAATATTATAATTATACTCATAATATCTGAATAAATACATTGAAAAGAGAGTAAAACAGGTATAAAAAAATTATAATTGTTGTGGTTCATGAATGATGAGAAGTAAAGCTGGAGTTCAGTCAGAGTTAGAATGATCATGGTGATTCGGGCAGACGAGTATTTTGGGAGTATTTTGGGATCTGTTGGGGTCGGACTGATCTGAGGTGTCGGGTTACGGGGCACGGCTGGGGGCGGGATCCCGCCAGCGGAATAATCCAAGGTCACGACTGGATCACACGCTATGGGAGGGTGTCGTCTCAAGGTCAAATGTTTGGGGAGGGGAAAGGGGGAGATTGGATCTGGGCTTGCTGGCCTGCGGGCTACATTCTGGACTTATGGATTATAATCACATTATGGTAGAACTTAAATGTATATGGAAAGGCAATGAATGACCTCACAGAAGGAGACTTAATATGTGATACTACAAACTAAGGAATTATTAAAAGTAGTCATTGATGAAATTCTGAGGGTTACCTTTAGTTGAAGCCTTGCTTAACAGCATTACATTATCACTTGACATACATGTACTTACATGTAAGTGTGAAGTTTTATTTTCTTTCGAGCTACATGTACATGTAGCTTAAAAACAATCAGCCAGGTACAGATACTAACTTATCCTCAGTCTTCATCCCTTGAAAGACATAAGGTACAGATAGATAAATCTTACAAAACTTTGGATTCCTGTCTTGGTTTTCTTATCTTGTCATCCCTTATAGTCAAGAGGACCATTTATATTTAATTCCTGGCTCTAATAATTATTCTAGGGTCAGCGGACCCACTGGTGACTGATTGAGTCCAATCCAACCTCCTCTGATCACAAAATCACCCACACATGCATGTACAGTACAACTGTTAGAAGCATGAGTGGCTCTTTGTCTTCTTCTGTTTAAAGTCCATAATTTGTCAAATTGAAAAATGAGTGTTTGGCCAGCTGCGGTATACTATGCAGTTATTGTTACAGGTTTTGGCCCTTTTCCACATATTAAACTCTACCCAGAGACACTACATAGGGGATACAGAGAAGGTGGTTGTTGTAAGGTTATGATGATTATATTATGTCTGTCTTCACTATGTAGTTACTGTTAGGCCTAGGAAAAAAAATGTTGTGATTCTTGTTTCCCGACCAACCCTAAAAAAAACTGCCGACCCTAGCCTTTTTTGGGGGTGGACCCATGCAAGGGACATAAATTTTTCGAGCTGATCAACCTTTTTTTTTCTAGCTCCATGATCTGACACCTGAGTGATGAAACGTTGTACAATCGGTTTTCCTACATTGACATTGAAAATATAAATGTGACCTCATGCAATTTTTACTTTGTTAAAATACTGTATAATAATAAATATAAATTGTATAAGTTGGATCACTAGAGATCGCCAAAGTCTAAAAAAGAAAAAAAGACAACAAAAAAAGATAATCCCTACCTACCGACCCAAATTTTTTCAGGACTGAAACAGGAAACACAACATTTTTTCCTAGGCCTTAGACCTTTTGGCCCTTCTCCATTTGAACCCCACTCACAGACATTACAACAGCAGGGGTGCAGGGATACGGGTGTAAGTGAATAATTTAATTTGTCCAGGTGGAAAATTAAAAGGATTGTCTGTCTCCACTAGAATTTTGGCACGTTTTCACTTGAACTTCACCCACAGACATTACAACATCATAGAATAGCAGGAGGGTGTAAGCTTATAATCTAATATGTCCAGGTAAAAATGAAATGCCTGGCTGACTGGTACAGTATGCTATTGTCACAGTGAGAGATTTTGGCATGTCTTCACTTGAAGTTGAACTTCACCCACAGACATTACAACCTCATACAACAGCAGGGGGCAGAGACACTGGTGTAAGGTTATTATTCAATTTGTTCAGGTAAAAATGAAACAGGCTGACCGGTACAGTATTATATTAAAGGTAACATTGGTCGTTTTTTTTAGAAAGTTGGAGCTTCTCCACTTGAACTTCACCCACAGACATTACAGCACCAGGAAGGATAGACATGGGGGTTTGTTGTTAGTTTAAGGTTATAATTTAATTTTTCCAGGTGAAAATGTATTGTCTGGCTCCACTAGGTAGTTACTGTGAGAGATTCTGGCACTTTTCCACTTGAACCTCACATTACAGACTGAAGCAGGGGGGATAAATGTGGGTTTTGTTGGCAAAACTCGTATCCAGCATCCTGCCCTTAGTAAGGTATGCCACCCAACCTGCATGCCACCCTTCTGTGGCAACACAGTTTGCCACACTTTTGTCACATTAAACAATCAAAATTGCCTAGCTACAAAATGTACATGGTTTGCCAGTCAGCAACACAGACATGGCCACCAGACATGTAACGACCTTGACCCTGCATGTTGTGCCATCAGAGGTCATCCCACAACACGACATGACATCACCAACAAACACGACCTTGTCAGACCTGTCGTGATGACCTTGTCAGACATGTACAGTCACAGTAACCTACATGTACAAGGAGTAAACGTGATTCACAGTTCTCTCAATGGAAGAGATGTTGTTACAGTACAAGTCTGTCATTCATGTTGTGATTGGGCCGGAGGACCCATCACAGAGAATTTCGATACAGTCCTCCGCCGGAACTTCCGCCACCCCTTCCGCCCACGAGAGTAGAGGCGCGAAAAGGACTCTATGCAGCGAAAATTGAGAAAAAATGAGAACCTATTAAAGGACAATCGGAAGTCACAACTATTTTTTTGTTCCAACCCTACTGACTTTGGTCTACAGTCCACTGTTACCCAGAATGCGACAAACTATTTCTTCTGCTCTGTATACATGTTACATGTACATCAGTCACTGTGTAAGCTCACGTGGCGTTATGACCTGCAGAAGATAACAGGTGATGGACACAAGGAAATACTCCTGTCTACAGCCCATTTCCTGAACCAGTAAAGCAGCTGACAGCTGACATGGGCTGCAGGGTTCCAATTAGTCTGAACCTGACCTTCCCAGGGTTCCCTCTGACACGATCCTGACCTTCCCAGAGTTCCCTGTGGTGCATGACCCTGACCTTCCCAGAGTTCCCTGTACATGACCCTGACCTTCCCAGAATTCCCTGTACATCACCTTGACCTTCCCAGAGGTCCCAGTGGCACGACCCTGACCTTCCCAGAGTTCCCTGAGGCATGAACCTGACCTTCCCAGAGTTCCCTCTGACATGACCTTGACCTGAACAGTGGGTTCTAATCAGCCTGACCTGGGTCACATGTAGGTCAGGTTGTGGGGTCAGCAGGTGATCAGGTCAAGTTTGGTTCACACACACACACACACACAAAAGACTCAAACATAAGACTGATCATAATGATTATGATAGTCATGATCACCTCTCAGTAATACAGGCAACTGTTAGGAAAATGAATCATTTTCCCCTCCTCACACCCAGCTTTAGTCCAACCCTAGACCTCAATTAAGCTCCATTACCAGCAGAGTTCCTGACATCCTGACAGTGTCTTACACCACAGCTATTTGTTTCTATCAGATTCTACAGTTGGTATGAGAACAAGTCATAGCTCCAGGCTCTCTCTCTAGATCTAACCCAACTCACAGCTTTGCCTGCTCCACACATGTATGTACTGTATGTCTCCTACAAATTGCTGATGTTAGGTAAGCGGGTGCCAAAAATTAGTTTCCCTTCAGGGGACATGTACCTCCTTTCAGATTGAAGTTTGTTAATTAGGGAGAATGAGTATGAAAATTATGACAACTGTTCTATGCCTTTTTCAGCTGCATATGTCTCATTGCAAATCTGTAATGTACGTGTAAAGATTTTAAGTTACCTTTTCTTCAGGCATTTTCTTTCAGTAGTTCGTTAAATTAGGAAGAATAACAATGGCATTTGTGACAACTGCTAATTAAAATCAAATGTGCCTTTTTCTGTTCCATATGTCTTGACAAATCTATTGGTTAAATAAGTGACAAAGATAGAAAGGAAGTAAGTTTTGCTTCAGGGTATTTCCTTTCAGAAGTTTGGTAATTAGGCAGAATAACGACGAAATCTGTGACAACCTGTTCTGTACTTTTTCATCTGAATCTTTCTCACTGCAAATCTGTAAGTAAGACTTCCTTCAGGGTACAGTATTTCCTTTCAGAAGTTGGTTAATTAGGCCGAATAACGATGAAATCTGTGACAACTGTTACAGGAGTGTTACAACTGAGCCTTTGTGGTGTTCTGAAGACTTAATCAACAGGGACGGAGGCAGGAACTTGCGCAGGGAAATTTAAGAGGAGAGAATTCCTGGCAAGAGTTCAGAAGCTACTGGGGCTGTTCCTGTCCTAGAATTCTACTGAACCAATCCAGGAGGGATGAAAGACTTGTAAAATATGTCTGTCTGATACAGGATGCATTCTCTAAGCTTAAGAGGATTTGTATCTCAATTTGACACTTACTGACAACTATATAAGGTATCAATATACAGCTTTTACAAACCACCTGACAAAGACTGAAGAAAAATCATTGAAGATAGAAAGTCGCAACATCAGTGCAGTGACTCCTTTGTTCAAATCAAAGAAGGGCAAAGAGAAAGACACAGAATCATACATGTATAAACAAACCCTACTTATAAAGCCTAGTAAGTTTTCTAACAGTTGAGAATCATATATACATGCATGTACCTTGCATATTCTAACCTTCTCCCTGCTGCCAAACCTCGTAACTACTGCAACACTCAGGTGCCATTAAAGCCTCAGCAGAGAGAAGGTTAATCAGAATAATTTCACCCTGAGAAAGGAAGTCGAAGAACAGACCATTCAATCTCAGTTCCCTGCCTTAGCAGTTTATCTGTGACACTACTCTAACTCCTGACAGATGCCATTAAGCTGCATTCCCTCCTCACTGATCAAGGGTAGCTGCTGGAAGGGCCTGAGTTGACGTCTGTGCTGCTAATTCTGACCTGAGGTGGTTATACATGTACTGTGCAGAACGATGCTAATTTTGACTCAAGGGCCTGAGGTGGTTATACATGTACTGTGCGACCATCAGTGCTAATTCTGGTGATTTCTGTGCTGCTGATTCTGACTAATTGAATGTTGATGCCAGCTAACTGTCATGAAAAGGTGGTGATTTCTCTGAGGGGAGTTTCAGCAGCAGGGAAAGATTAGGTGGGAATCTTCCTCACATCTGAAGAACAGAAGACTCAGCTTTGTTGGATCTTGTCCTTTTTTCTTCTCAGTGCTATGCTATCAATGTTGAACACCATAATGATTGTTTTGCAGTTTTTGTTGGATGTATGGTCAACGTTGCATCAGAATTTTGCCCATTGCAGACGATATCTCTTCTGACACAACATTTAAAAACTAAAGACGGAATGTCATCCTTAAATACGTGAATACGACCTTAAACAAGACGCTCTGCCAAAACACTGTACATTATGGGTTTTGCACAGGTGCGGTACGTTCTGCCAACATGCTGTAGTGTTCTACAATAGTCATGTATATGTACCAGTTAGGGCTGATTAAGGCCCTTTGTTCTCAGCCTAGACTGATTGACAGCTATTGTTGTCAGAGGGGAAGTCCCTCATCCCCACACAAGCAAAGTCAACAGAATAAATGGAATAGTTTCAACATGAACTCAGTTGAGTTCCAAAGGTCACATACATGTACAGGACTGGGGAAAGTACATACTCCAACACAATACCTCGCTGCTGTGAACAATGCACAAATGACTTGACTATACAAAATCACTCAATAGCCAATGAAAACCTGCACAACCCCCAAATTACTCTAAACTACTAGATCCTCCAACACCAGGAAGAAAGGAGGGACACACAGTCATTCATAGACACATCCTGCTTGTCTCATAACCTGTACTGTATGATTGCGTACTAGACTTGCTGACTCAGAGTTTCCGAACGCCATCTGAAAAAAATGATGTCTCACTAAAACAGTCTCCATCCAAATCCTGTTCGTCAGCAAGAAGCAAAGTGAAATACAGGAAATTACAGGGCAAAATTTCAACTACCAGACATTACAGTCATGGTCTGTACTGTACGATTGCATACTACTACATTTTGTAGACTTTCTGACTAAGAGTTTCCGAACACCATCTGAAAAAATGATGTCTCACTGAAACAGTCTCCATCCAAATCCTGTTCGTCAGCAAGGGAAGCGAAATACAGGAAATTACAGGGCAAAATTTCAACTTCCAGACATTACATGGTCCTAGCTCATGTCTGAGGAGCAAAAGGGAAAGTTTGGAAAGGGAAAGTCCCCAGACTTTACGTTTACGTCTTGGGAGCCGGGAACCAACAGAGACGTTTCAGTTCCTTCCAGACCTAAAATTAGCTGCTTGTACGTACATGTATTGTATATATACCCTTGCCTTATATATATATTTACATAGTTACGCACATAGACAGTTTGAACCTGACAGAAGGTTTCATACCTACATGGACATACAATGTAATGTCTGCAGGGAGGTTGAAAAAAAAAAAGTTGTGCATGACTGAACAGGAATTAAGATAGACATCACAGTTCCTTAATGAGCTAAAAATACCAGCTCATACGCACATACACCATATACAAACGTGCGTACGCCCCCGTACACACGCACATACGCCCTGGTATAAGTCCCCCGCCCACTGCGCATGAGAGCCCAGACTTCCTCAAATAGCATCACTAGGTCTGGTAGGTCAGGTATAAAAGGAAGAAAAAGCTTAGTGGAGTCCATTCAGGCCCTGCGGAAGGCAGCTGAGAAGTTACTGAAAGGTAAGGCCAATTAGATACAATGTAGCTATTTGGCTGTACAACCTGTTCTAGTGACCACCTCTGCATATGGACCACCTGGCCAATGTGACCACTTTTGGTGGTCCCTTAGATAATTTTTTCGCATTGACACAAGCATTAAGAATCCTGTCTATAGTGACCACCTGTCCACATAGACCACATTTTATCGGTCCCAAGTGGTCTTCTTGTGCAGGTTTGACATTAAACTGGTGTTGTTATCAGTCCCCTGAGTGGTCTTCTTGTACAGGACTGGTTTGACTGTACACTAACAGAGCCTTGCGAGCCCAGCCTGTAGTGTGCAGGTGGTTGTACTGCCCAGTCCCACAGCTGCAGGGGTTTGTACTGCACAGGAAACAGATGTGCTGCAGACTCGTCTACTGTAGGGGCTGATACCCGCGCAGGTCCTGTTGGAACATTGTGGTGGGAGTGTCTAACAAAAGTTTGGTGACCAGTTGGATTATTTCAGGTGAACTCTTTGTGAGGTTAGTTTATTTCTTAAGTCTGTTTCATGCCTGTAGTAAACTTAAGAGTTGTTTGATCAAATTTGATCCAATTGAGTGTACCGATCAGTGGAAGGTCATAGTGTTGGGAGTTTCTACATAAAACTGTTGACTTACTGCCTGGTGAACCCCCTTGCAAGGTTTGTTTGAGAGTTTCTTAGATTTGTTAAGTTGTTCAGAATGATATACATGTACATGTACCAGTCTACACTCTTTGTGAGGTTGGTTTGAAGGTTTCTTGCTTGGAGTGGTTTGCCCATTTTGTTCAGTGTTAATTGTGAATCAAAAACTGTTAATTTTACCACTGTGACATGGAATTGTATCGGCCAGTATTACTGTACAGTATAATATCCTGTTGAGCTTGCCAGTGCTAACAGTGCCTTTGGTGAAGACTTGGATCACTGAAGCTTTCATGTTGTTACGTTTGTTTGACAAGTTTTCTGTTTCCTTGATCACTTTTAATTTTTCCTGTTGAGTATATAGAGACAGTTATAGTGTCAGGTTTTAAACTGTTGGTGTTACTGTTAGACCATTGTCTTGGGCCGGGTTACAATATTACTGACTTTGGTAGCAAGTTAGATCCTATAGGAAAGCTTTGACTGACAATTTTTGTTTAAAAAGTGTTTTTTTTTTATGCTAGTGGCCCAACAAGGGGCCACAGTTTTAAACTTGAGTTGCCCAGAGTGGCAGAGCAAAATCAATGGACAGACTATGTAGTTTTACATTGTAGGAACATGAATGACTGGAATGCTCTAGCACAGTCAGTGGTCCAATCAAAAACTGTTAAAGAGTTCAAGTCCAGGCTAGATAAACAACGAGAGACATGAAGTACAACACACGAGACTGGAGTTGAAACCAGGTTACTACAGGCAGACCTACATGTACCTTCCCGAAGACGGTATCGTATCCAGGTCTATGCCTGAATGGGTTAGGGTTAGGATCAGGCATGGTTCTGGATAGTCTCCGTGTATCCAAGAACGTAGATTTGCCCCAGGCACGATTCTGGATACGCGTGGGCTATCCAGAACCGTGCCTGAGCATGATTCTGAATAAAGCACGGTTCTGGAGATACGTGTGGACTGTCCAGAACCATGCCTGAGCAAGGTTCTGGATGAAGCATGGTTCTGGATACGTGTGGACTATCCAGAACCGTGCCTGAGCATGGTTCTGGGTAAAGCACGGTTCTGGATACTATAGACTAATAATATATAGAGACTGAGCATGTTTGACTTGTTCCTGATTTGTATCTTCCTTGTAAGACTGTTACTGCTGCACTGCTGCAGCTGTCTTTATTTGGTGCTGCGGGGAGAAAAGTTGTTTTCACTTGAAGTAGAGAGGAATCGTAGGTATGTGCAGGTGTCCCACCTTCAACAACTCAAGAACCGCAGGCTTGTCAAGATGTCTTATCAGTTTGTGTCACGACAAGACCCTTACAGAAAAAAGGCATCTTGCACTTAAGTCTTCACTGTCTTAGTTCTTTATTTGCCGTAGAGTAGAACAGTTACTTTTAGGTAAGAAAACATTGATTTTATTTCTCCTTAAAGAAGATGATTTGGTATCTTTAAGGTGTTTACACATTTCATATCTTTAAGAATCTCAATCATCTTTAACATATTTTCATCAGTGACGTCTCAAGGAGACTCTTACCAAGAAACAACAGGTGTTTTCCTTAAGATGTTGACAGGTGTCTGAGATGTCCCAGGAAGACGTCTCAAAATTGAAGACATTCCTTCCTGTCAGAGCACTTCCGAACTGCTGACAGTTTGGAATATCATTCCCGCCCTTCCCTCAACTTTCTAACCTTAAGAGCATGTTCTGGTATAATTTCTGCGCTCTGAGGTTGACTTTGAACTTGAGATTTTACAGATAATGTTGTCTTTTTCTTCCTGAACCAATAATTATTCTGTAAGACAGTCCAGATCAAACTTCTCAACACCTAAAAGTTTGGAATATCATTCCCGCCCTTCCCTCGACTTTCCAACCTTAAGAGCTTCTTCTGGTATAATTTCTGCATTCTGGGGTTGACTTTGAACTTGAGATTTTACAGACATTGTTGTCTTTTCCTGAACTTTAGGCTCCTAAAATTTGTTTCAAGTTCAAATCTACATTAATTTAATTTGTAACTTGAGGTTTTAATTGCTACTTCTGTTATAATTTCTGTACTCTGTGGTTGACTTGAACTTGAGATTTTACAGACACTGTTGTCTTTTTCTTGAACCACTATTATTCTGTTAGACAGTCCAGATCAAACTTCTAGAAGTTTGGAATATCACTTCTGCCCTTTTCTTGACTTTTCTACCTCAGAAGCCACAACTACATTGCAAGATGTGGAAATTAAAGTGCAAGATGCAAACTGATTTAAGACATCTTGACACTTCTGATATGATTCCTGCACTCTTTTGTTGACTTTGAACTTTTCCTGAACTCAGTTGCATTTTCCTGAACTTTAGGTTTCAAAGTTTTATTTCACATCCAAATTTGAATTGGGTTTTGTAACAGACCTTCATGTTCAAAACCTACTCTCTACCAGAGAGTGGCGACAGAAAACTGGGCATAATGATAGAAAGGGCACAATCTTCTCCACCAGCACGTCGGCAGAACGTACTGCACCTGCGCGAAACCCGTAATGTATTGTGCATAGCACTTAGGCAGAATGTCTCATATAAGGTTGTATTAGAGCATATAAGGTTGGCGGCCTGTCTGTAGTTTTCAGATGTTGTACAGGAAAAGATATCGTCTGCAACAGGCAAAATTTTGATGCAACGTTGACCAAACATCCAACGAAAAGCGTGAAAAATCAGGGTTTTGCGCAGGCGCAGTACGTTCTGCCGACGTGCTTTCTCCACCAACCTCTGCTTGGAGAGTGAAAGAGGCCCCCCTAAATCAGAGAGTCTGACAGACACCACAGCTCACTGCAGCTGTCATCACTGCAAACTCAGCCCACATGTGTGACAGTAACATGGGCAGGACTGTCTCTTCACTAGGACACACTGTTGTCTTATCCACAACATAAACAGCATGGGAGAGGAGAAAACTTGGTAGGGAAACAGACAGCTTCAAGTTCAAGTGTAGGCCTGTAACCGCAGGTAGCTGGGTTAAGGTAGAATGGTACTACTTCTTATTCTTCTTCTTCTGTCGGCTGCTATACGCAGGCGACTGTGAGTTTTTTCCAGTCCATTCTGTTTCTGGCAACGTCGGCGATCTGCTTTGGTTGAAGATAATGGTACACACAGGTAAGTTTTACTATTTTAAAGCAAATATTAATAATCAAAGTCTTTTAGGTTATTTAGACATTTGTGATAAAACTAGTTCAAGGCTTTTGAAGATAACCGTTACTCAAGCAACTGGATAGATTTTAAAAACGGTCAGATGTTTCAGGTTTCAGGTAGCATCCACTACCTTTCGTCAGTGACTATCAGTTACCTTGGTATCTTATTACCTGGATGTCTAACCTTCAGTGACGTTTAAATGCTTTTCATGCATTCCTTCCTTCCTTCCATCCTTCATTCCTTCATTCAGAGGTTTAAGTAGTTTTGTTGTGTATTTAAGCCAACTAGTACCTAATTATTCTTCAAAATCTAACACACCAGCTTCACAGGCATACATGTACCTGACTGCACAACTTGCCATATCTACATTAATTTTGTAAATGTAAGTCTGACATATCTATAAAAGCCCACTCCACTCTACTCTACTCCACACTGAGTTGGAGAGAAAAGGAAATCCTTAAAGACGTTGATTCTGGGCAGATAAGACTCCTCAGAGTCTTGAGGTGGTGGCTGGTTCTTGTTAAGTGTCTGAGGAAGTCATTTAGCTCCATAAAGCGCCCATTTGGGTCTGGCTACCAGAACCGTTTGACTCCAGGTGATCTCTGGTGGGCAAAACGTGCCGTCTGGGGGGACCTGGGGGGGGGAGTCTGTAGGACCAGGGCAACGTCCGACTCTGGGATACAGATTAACCACAATTATAGCCTCGTTATGTCCGAATTCCTGCACGTTAACGACCCTAGCTAACGAGCGGCAGATGACGCCTTCATAACGTCGGGTCAGAACCGGGGACAGGGTCAAACTTCTGAAGACTTCTCCTGCCCATACATGAAGACATCGGCAAACCGGCTGGGACACTTTAAGGAACACGACTACTTAAGGAGCTTAGGGATAAGTCAAACTGTTGCTTGAGAAGTCTGAGGAAGACTTATGGTCGGTAAGAATTGCTGCTGGCTTCTGTCCAAGAAGTACAAATCTAATCATGTCAACTTGCCTTTAAATGTCTGGGACTGTGAATGCAGGTATTCACAAGATGTTTGGCCATGATATATATATACAATATGTACATGTATATACAAAAGTACTGGTGCCCAAAGTACCCTGTGTTAATCACTTACAATTCTGCCAACTGTTCTAGTTGTCAGGGGCACAAAGAGCTAGGGACGTTAATGAAGATTTAATGTACAGTTGGATGTACTGGCATCTGAATGCAGTCCTGTCTAACCACTGTACACATGTCATGATCTCTTCCCTAACAGCAAAGGAGGTGGAGAACAGGACATGAGCTATTTCCTGACCAAATTTGCAGTTCCATTACCCAGTAATGTACACCAATCATTAGTAGTTTCCTGTGGTAGACACCAGTCTAACCACTGTACATACAGAACTGGGATATCTTACTGTTGGAAGGAAGGGAGGGGCAGGAGTGATTTCCTGATTCAACTTTCTCTTCCATTACCCAGTAATGTACATCCAGGATTAGTGGTTTCCTGTGCTACAGGTCTTACCAAGGAGGTTAGAGAGAAGGAGTCCTAATACAGACAAGTTTAACCTTCTGCCTGCTAAGGCAGCCAGTTTGGCAGCAAGTTTGTATTGTTTATGGGGTTAAGCAGCAAGGAGAAGGTTTATAACAGTTACATGTATAGGAGGCAGTCTGCGCTGAGCTAACCTTCAGACTGCTAAGGTAGCCAGTTTAGCAGCAAGGCAGCATTGTTTACAGGATTAGGCAGCAGGGAGAAGGTTAACACAGGATCTCTGATCCCCCCATGTTGAGTGGGATGACGGTGTGTTGATACAGATCTGGATCAGGACATGAGCTTGTTGGAGTCAGTCTGGCTCCTGAGATGTAAGGACCGACTTAAGAAGCTCATGAACTTAAGACGGATAACTTAAGAGTGTGCCTCTCTCTGGCAAGACTCCAAGCACTTAAACGACTGCACACATTTCGGTCATGTAAGTACATTTTCTACTTTCTACTCCTGAAGGACGATTTTAGTACTGAAGACATGAGGCATGACCTTGGATTGACCTTCAGGAAGGTCAGCAGGTACATGTAAATGGGAAATGACCTTGAGATTTTTGACCTTCAATACAAATAGCTCAGTGACAGCACAGTGCTGATGTAGCCATGGTGATATTTTTTGACAGTCTTCTAGCCTGCAAAAGCCTTAAAGATGCAAAACCCAAGGTCAAGTTCAAGATGTCAGCGAAAGCCTGACAGTTCTTAGGAGCCATGGCATAACTTCTTGAGGTAGACCACAAAGTCTGGGTGGGAGCCAAGACGTCTTAACCACACTTAAGGATAGCTCCTCTGATGTTGCGGAAGTCATTCATTACTATCTAGTGACTGTCCCATAGCCCAGGGCCACTGTAGTCAAAACACAGGCGTGATGCTTAACAGACATGCAGACATTGACTATAATGTGCACCCACTTTTCTATTGGTTAAATTTATCAGTACTAATTTTGATATGTACATGTAGTGGGACCATCAAATTATAAATTATAACACACTAGTAGACACATCTTTAGACACTGTATTTACAAGACTGCTACACTACCCACTCCTTTCAGAATGTCAGAGTCTGGTATTACAAATACATCTAGACTAAGAATAGGATCTACAATGTATGTCTATTGTCTAACATGGGACAAAGACCAGGATATTACCTTCAGTACCTACTTTGCTTTCCTCCGGAAGAGATTTAATAACTATGCAGCAATTGTGAGTACTGTAGATTGATGTAATATTTACCAGTCTGGTCTAGCCTTCACTTATTAATCTAAATAATGATGTCTGTATTTGAGAAAGTGACAAAATTCTATAGTAGGTATGCAGAGCCCAGTCAATACAGGAAACCAGTCTAGCCCAGCCTTACATGTAAGTTCTTTAATCTCTAATGAACCTTCAACCTTCTTTAGTAGTTATATTAATAAGTAATTATATTATAGAAAACTACCTGACAAGACTGTACAGTTTGTGCACCTAGCTCAGCTGGTACAGGAAACCCCAGTCTGGTGCAGCCTTACTTCTTTGATCTCTAACCAACCTTAAAGACTTCTTAAGTAACTATGTAGTTATAGAAAGCTACCTGACAAGTCCCTATAGTTTGTGACCAAAGTTCAGTCTGTTACAGTATGCAGAGCCCAGTCAGCACAGGAAACCACTGTCTGGTCCAGCCTACGTTGTTCTATAACTTAATAAACCTTACGGACATCTTAAGTAGTAATAAAAAAGCTACCTGACAAGTCCCTATAGTTTGTGCTCAAAGTTCAGTCAGTTCAGGAAACCCCAGTCTGGGTTTAGTTGTCACAGTGCCAACGTCATTGTTGTATTTTAGTCTAACGTCTCAATGTTTCTTCAAAGCACTCTAATCTGAACAGTCACCTGTGTGTCGTATTTGTTCAGTGGGAGTACAGACTACATGCCGGAAAGCCTTAGTCTGGGCTAGTCTTACCAGCACATGTACTTGTGTATGGCCTTAAACATTTCTTTGTTTGAGAATGCTACTTATAGTTTGTGCTCTTACAGAAGTCTAGATATCCAGACAGCCGGAAAGCCAGGTCTGTGCAGATTTGCAAACAATTGACCCAGAGCCAACATATGTACTAGACATGTACTATGTATTCCAGTCTAACATATCACTGTTTCTTAACTCTAAAATAGACTAATTTTGACAGTTTCTGTAAATGACTGCTCAGTCAGCCCAGAGTACAGGAAAGCCAAGTTACATGTATTTATTTATTTTTCTGTGCAGGCTTGTAGTACATTGTACTTTGGCTCAGAGCCAACATCTATTATTATACTAGCATTGTATTCCAGTCTAACATAATGTTATCACTGGTGCTTAATTCTAAAATACTCTAATTTTGATAGAAATTCTGTAAGTTGCTGCACAGTGAGCCCAGAGTACAGGAAAGCCAAGTCTGTTTATTTATTTTTCTGTGTAGGCTTGCACTTTGGCTCAGAGCCAACACAATTGTATTCCTTGTAACACAACTAACAGGTGTTGTGTTGGTTCCAGTCCTGACTACAACAAAAGCTCATTTCTGCGGTCTCACCTGGGTAGATTGAACCACAGGAATCTCAACCTTTTAACTTAAAGC
Source organism: Branchiostoma floridae x Branchiostoma japonicum (assembly GCA_013266295.2). Lineage (NCBI taxonomy): Eukaryota > Metazoa > Chordata > Leptocardii > Amphioxiformes > Branchiostomatidae > Branchiostoma > Branchiostoma floridae x Branchiostoma japonicum. Next base: position 466,415 of record CM023828.1, read on the forward strand.
CTCTAAACCTCACAAGTTGTCCCCAGACACTGCAGGGTCCTTTGGGAAGAGACTCTGACAGAAGCGGAAAATTCTGATTAACTTCAGAATCTGTCCCAGCCACTGTCTGCTGCCCCAACTGGCCTGACCTGCAAATAAACGTTACTGCTGCAGAGGACAACTGTACAAGGTACAGCTATGGCTATATATCAAACATAATGGGACTAAATCTACATTACGAAGACTATGTAGTATGGGAGGAGAATGTGCTTTTACAGTCAATATGGTGGAATTTCTACCATTTATCAATTAGGCATTTTTTAGATACTGAGTGTACTCGAAATCCTTTGATAGAAATCTTGATAATGGAATGTGATAGAATTGACAAGTATATTTGTGGACTACACATACCTACATGTATCTTATAACCTGGATGTCTAACCTTCATTGACAGTTCTAAGATTTATTTCTAAGTTTCCCTCCGCATGTTTTATGTCCCAACACCACATTTTAGAACGCCTGGGAGCTGGAAGCCATTTACTTGCTGTAACAATAAACACATACAGCTTTATCCAGCTTTAAGTGTAGCTGGTGAACTCACTAACTAGTGTGAAGGTTAAGGTTATGTGTGGGTGAACTCACTAAGCACTGTGCAGGTTAAGGTTAGGTGTGGGTGAACTCACTAAGCACTGTGCAGGTTAAGGTTAGGGGTGGGGTTAACAATTATCCACTGGACTTGTGAGTCCATTAACGGTAGTAATACTAGACTTCTGTAATGTGGCTGACACATGGGTAGGGTTAGGTGGGGTGTTTTACATAATGTAACTTCTGTAAACTGGAGAACTGTTCTACAGAGTAGCACTGAGAGAATCAAGGTATGTTTAACCTGTATATGCTGTATATAGTGTCTGTCTTCTCTGTCACGAACAGTACTACAGTACTACAGTCAACTGTTCAAATTCATCAAGTTCATTTGAGCCAAACTCAGGTTTAAGATCACTTTCACTGACCTTCCGGTATGTCAGAAAGGTTGGTTTATCATTAAGTAGTTTTTACTGTGCCTTGAGGGAACGAGGTTTTATAGTCATGTAAGCTGGGAGATTTGTCTATAGTTGCAGTCAAGTAGAATATACTCACGGTGCAGAAACATTTACTGCATGCAGCTGTCTAACAGATAAAATAGTTGTCAGTGGTGTTAACAGGTTTACTAGGATGTAAGCTGGGAGATCTGTCTATATCACTCGCAGTCATGCAGGAATTACTGTTAACAAAAATGTTTACTGGTACTGTCTAACAGATCAAACATTCACAGTCAGAAACATTTACTGCTGCTGTCTAACATATAAAACGGTCCAGTGAGTAGTGTAGACAGGTTTACTCGATATAAGTTGAGATATCTGTCTGTAACAGTCACAGTCATGCAGAATATACTACTGCAGCAAAAACATTCATTGCTCCTGTCTAAAACTCTAACAAATAAAATGGTCCGGTCAGTGGAATGGTGTTAACAGGTTTACTGGGATGTAAGCTGGGAGATTTGTCTATAACAGTCGCAGAGTAAGCCCTGGGCAGGACTGTTTTACTGCTACTGTCTGCCCGATGTAGAGTTCAGCACCTGGTGTGGACAAATTTGTCTCTAACAGTTTTATCGGGTTATAGGCCACAACAATTTATTTCCTTGGTTCTCTGACATTTTAAGGTAGAAACATAGCAAGCAGACATCATAAAGGTAGAGGGCTGGGAGGAAAACTTGAATTTGACTGTATTCACTCCATAAAACTGAGTGGCCTTAGCTACACATAAATGTTTTATTACTGAGGGAAAGAAAACAGTAATGTTAACTGTTCAACTAAAAACAGAACACTCAATGTAACCTTAATAATCGGAACACTATTTAGTCTTGTTTGTACAGGATGGAGCCAATATCAAACTCGTTAGTTTGTAATTAGGAGTAAATTTGCTGATAAATCCCGGCGACATCCCTTCCCAAATCCTGTTCTATTTTCTCAGCAGTCTCACGACCTTGGAACAGGTTTCACCTTGAAATTCACACCTTCCATGGCTCCGGTTGGATTTGTCTCGGCTCAGAGGGTTCCTTACTGGTGAGGGTTGAGTTGGTTGGACTACCATACCAATTTAATTTTTTGGCTCCCAGATATTTTTTAAAAAATATGCTTAACTGGAAAAACATACTGAAAACAAAGCCTGAGGACCAGGTTTATGCCTTGGTGCACTCAGTTTTATGGAGTGAATACAGTCATATTAAAGTTTTCCTCCCTGCCCTCTGCTTTTATGATGTCTGCTTGCTGTATTTTCACTTTGAAATGTCAGAGAAATAAGGAAAAAAATTGGTGTGGCTCTCAGGAAGGTGAGAGGTGGGGGAGCCCTAATGTACTCTGGCATACAGGTTAGCTAACTTTAATTGGATTAGCAGTCTTCTGAACTGAACTGAGCAATCTTCATTTGTTTTCTCTTCTAACTGAATTACTGACGAAATCACCAAAGGGCGAATGTTTTTTCGTTCATCAAGGCCTGATAGAACTAAGGTGACATCTGAAACACTTTGGAAATGTAGGTGATAATTCAGAAATAGCAGGACTTTCAATATGAACCCACTCCAGACATCCAGACTCGGCCTTGCTCAGCTGTCCACCTGTTCCTGATTAACCCTAACCCTGCAGAGTAACCCCCCAACCCTGGGTACAAATTTGGTGCCAAAGGCTCCCTCGGCAGGGGAAAGGTTATAGGAAAGGGCAGGGAAGTTGTGTTCATCATTGTCAGGTAGGGTTAAAGCTGAGGGGTTTTGGAAAGGGTAGGTATAGAGGAGCCTCATTATCATTGCCAGGTAGAATTAAGGCTGAGGGTTAGAGGAAAAGTGAGGGTCACAACCTGCCGTACGTTTTTTGTCCGTAGGTTTTTTTGGGAGGCCAAGTCCGCCATGTTTTTCTGAAAATGTACAGGGCACGCGCGTCGCCCGTACTAATCCGCAGCCCGGACGCAGAGAAAGTTCTGCATGGACGTAAAGTGCTACGGCGCGTCTGCGTGCTCCCAAATCCGTAGGATTCCGTACGGAGCCGGTACTCACCACTTACGGATCCCAAAATTTGCCCCCATTTTTTGCACGAAGACAGCACGCAGTTACACGTACGGCGTGTTGTGACCCTCGCTAAAGGGTGGATCTAGAGGAGTCTCATTATCATTGCCAGGTAGGATTAAAGCTGACATGTCCAGTAGGGTCCTCAGTGTAGGGGCTGTCTGTTCTTTGTCCAAAGTGACTCTGTGATTTATCAGTTTTGTAGTCTTGACTCTGGTTCCTCAAGGGTCTCATCTTTTTTTAACAACAACATTACAGAAAGAAACACTGTATCATAGTCATAGATCAATCAATCAATCAATCAATCAATCAATCAGCCTACCAACTAATTAAACTTTCCTTACATTTCTTCGTAGGTCTTGAGTTTTGGTATTTTGTATGTCCTAAGAAACAAGGTCTATGGCCTAATACAGTTCCTGTCTGATACAGTTGGCACATCTGAGTAACCATCAACCATACATGTGCATGTGTATGTTACTATGTACCTACAACGTACACCTAGGATCAGGTTTCAACCCAATTCCCCTGCCAATTATCCCATGTTGTCTTCTTGTATCCAGGTAAACAGTCCTTTATTTTCGTTCCACATCCTCTAAGGTCCAAACCCCATCCAATAAGTCTCCTGTCAGAAGCAATGAAGGGTCTAGAAAGTGAAAGTAACCCTGACTTGTGACCTTAAAGGTCGTCGACCTTGTCTGCTGTCTTATCCAGCTTCTTCTGAACTTCTTCTTACTTAAAGACTTTTTGATAAAAGAAGGTGAAAACAATCCTCAACCATGTCTTGAAGATCTTTATCTTAAATCTCTTCTTACTCCTTTAGATCTTCTTCTTTCTTTAAGTCTTTCTGATAAGAAAGGTGAAAACAATCTTGATTCATGACTTTAAGATCCCTGACCTTGTCTCTTCCAACTTCTTGAGAACGGCTCCTAATTTACCGTCTTGCTAACGAGGAAAGTAAAAACAATCGTGCCCTCTGACCTCAGCGGTCGCCTGATCCAACCCGGCGTCCCTTTCAATTTGTTTCGACCTTCGTTTTAACACGTTTTTAATTTCAGGAGGCCGGAAATCAGACAGGTATGTGTTCTTAAGGCGGTGTTTAGATGGAAGCAGGCAGGTGGGCTGGACTTAAGACTTTCAGGGGACTAGAGGTATGTGGGGGTGGAACAGAGGGGTGAAAGCAGACTGGTATGTCTTAGATGGAGACAAGCAGTCTTAAGATTTCAGTCTTTCTTCAGGGAGCAGAGTGACACAGATAGGTATGTGTGTGTAGAACAGTCTTAGATGGAAGTCAGCAGATGTGTTAGACTTAAGATTTCAGTCCTTTCTTCAGGGATCAGAATTATGCAGACAGGTATGTCTGTAGAACAGTCTTAGATGGAAACAAACAGGTGTGTTATAAAGATGTCAGCCCTTTCTTCAGGGAGCGGAGTTATGCGGGGTGAAAGCGGACAGGTATGTCTGTAAGAGAGTCTTAGACGAATCTCAGCAGGTTTAAGATGCCAATGATGTCTTGAGGGTCCCGAGTTATGCGGGGGTCTAAGAAAAGGGTCATACATCTTAGAAAAGAGTGGGTTGTGATGAATGACTTGTACAAAGAGACTTTAAGTACTTCGGAGTGTTTAAGTAGCTTTTCTGTGTCCCATAACTGTTACAGACTGGCTCAGGTATGCGGAGTCTCTAAGGAGAAACAAACAGGTGTTTAAACTGGTGGGCAGGAAGGTATGTCTTAAACAAGGACTATAAACACCTGGTCAGGTATACCTGTGTAGAGAAGGAAGCCGACTGTTGTGCACACCTGGTCAGGTACAGGTATACCTGTGTGACAGGTAAGGATCCTATGAACACTTTCGGCACAAAGACGTTGCCACAAACTCTACCTACTCGGTACTCTAACTTGTGGGAGGAATGTGGTTAGGGTGTAGGGAATGTCTTTGTATGTGGCTGTTTCTCAGTGTTTGGTGTTTTACACTCACTGTTTAGTTTTACACAGTTTCTAAGTGTTGTTTATTGCTTTAAGGTTCCAGTCAAGAAGGTATAGCACTGTCTTACATTTTCCTGCTTTTTTACCCATATGGGCTAAGTGGCTGCTTCTCCAGGTTTTGTACTCTTCATTCTACAATGTTTGGTGCTGTTACCAACAGGAGTGGTGTCTGCTCCAAAGTGTTGTGTATTGCCTTAAGGTTCCAGTCAAGAATGGTGTTTTATACACAGTGTTAAGTGTTGTTACAAATAGAACTGGAGTGGAGTGATGTGTGTGTTATATATATTGCCTTGAAGTTCCAATCAGAAAGGTATGGCTATAGTACTGCCTCAGGCTCCCTAGCTCTTACACACATACATTGTACCCCTATGGCTGTCTCATAGCTAGGCCCAGTTCCTTTGAAAAACACAATGTAGAGGAAGGTGTAAGTTTCCTAGTTTGTCTAGCCAGTAGGCTCAGATTTGCCTTGAGGTTCCAGTCATGAAGGTATAGTACTGTCCCAGGCTTCCTACATGTACATGTAGCTCCGGAGGTGTTCCATGGGCAGAGACAAATCAGTAAGTATAGGTGGCTTATGTAGTGGTAGATGACTGTATGTAGCATAGCAAAGAAAGGTTCTGGCAGGTCTCTAGCCAGCTCGAATTTTTTTCCCATCAGCCCCTCATGATTGGATTGGGGATGGGAGCACTGTAGGCGTAACATGCTTGCAATGTAGGGAGGTAGGGGAGGAATGCCCCCGAGAAATTTTGGTTTTTCAAGCCTTCAAAAACGCAATTTGCCGCATTTTGAGAGGCAAATCCAAAGAGTGGCTGTCGGTCGTCCTTCGGATGTTTTTATATCTTTACCCAAGATTTTTGTCAAGGACTCAAGGTTCACAGATTGGTTAAAATATTGACAGAAAAACGGGTGCTGGCTAGAGCCCTGGGTTTGAACCAGGCACCATCTGGTAAAAGTGACCACTGCAAAGGTAGCAAACTGTGGCACAAGTTGGGCAAAAAGGCCCCCTAGGGGTTCAAAGTTCACGTCTGGCCCCCCTGGGGTTCAAAGGTCAGTCTGGCCCTCCATGTAAATGTTTCCATCTGATTTCAACCTTTTAACTTTTCATATAAAAACAACAGTTTAAAAGTGAGGGATTTTCCAGACCCACTCTGTAATGATGGAGCCCTATTCAAGGTAATACTTCAGATAGCCTTCCTAAGGGGGTTTGGTTCCTAGAATTTGGGAAAAATAGGGTCAAAGTCCAGAGAAGTGAGTCCACCATTAGGGTTTCATTTCCCCCTCGGCAAATGAACTCTACGTTGGCCAAACTACACTGGCCAATTATTCTCCCAATTTGGCTAAATTTGACTGTTTTTGAACCCACGTTGTTAGTCTGGTGGAGAAGCCAGGAGAAGCCAAGAGACCCCCAGCAGAGAGGAGGAGCCTGTCTAACTGTCCCACCCACTGTGCAGATCAGTATCTGTTACAGATAAACCTGCTCAATTATCCACCTGATCTACTGCCTGTTGTGATGAGACTAATAGATCACCCCCCTCCCCAATTAGCAAAACCCCTGGAGGGCTGGGCTCATTATAAGGTTACAGTAACTAGTCAGAGTACTCATTACTTACAGATACTTTGGTCAAACTAGTGGTTTTCCTTATTATCCTGTACTAAAGCTGAACTTTTTAATTATTCTTTTCATACAACCATTAAATTTTACTTATACCTTTTAAAGTGTCTATTAGTATTACAGATTGGCCGTACCATTTTATTGATTACCCAGGTGATTTACTGTGTTCATTATAGCTAGTTAGACAGAGTTGAGCTCTTTACCTTGTTACTTACAGATACTTTGGTCAAGCTCTGCTTTACCCTGCTACAATTATCCTAAATACTGAAGCTGGGCTTTTCAATGATTCTTCCAAAATACAAATGACCCGTCCGTCTACTAGACCATCTCACAACAGCAAAGCAACCAACCAGCTCCTAATCTTCCAAGTGTCTATTACAGGTCAGCCCTAATTAGCTGACTATCCAGTTGATCTCCTGTCTATTGTGATTAGATTAAGTCCTAATTAGTGACACCCCCTCGAGGGAGGTGCTCATTATCTACCCTCAAGTCTCCCTCAGTTTGTTCAATCAAGCCGAACCTCTTAATGATCTCTTCAACTTTCAAAGGAAACAATTAAGTCCTTAAAGAGGCTTATCACAGGTGATTAACCCATAAATCTCTGCCTTAAGTGATTTATAGCCGTTATAGACCAGGTAGATAAAGCGACTCATCTTCACAGCCCTTATAGATAACCAGGTAAGTGTACCAGGTAGTGGATAGACAACAATCTTCCCAAGGCAAGTATGATTCTTTATCATAATTTCCTGTACACCACACAGTTCTGTATTACAAATGTATACTGTTCCAAGTCTGTCCTGCCTTGTCCTTCTCCTAACCACTAGCAGTAGAGATTCTGAAGCAGAAACTCGGATAAAATGTAAGTGGACGCTACCTGAAACGTCTGACCACTTTCAAAACCTATCCAGTTGCTTGAGAAACTGTTACTTTGGTATCTCATTACCTGGATGTCTAAACTTAATCCAAGTGGGATGAGACAAATTTCCTTTCCTGTTTCTCTACAGAAATCCCCCTCTGTTCGAAACCCAGACAACTGTTATGCTCTCAGGACTCTTTTGATCAGCCTGGTGGAGAAACTCCCTGATCCAGACCACAGATCATTCTCTGATGCCTTTGATCTATAGAGCCTAGCCTGACTACATCACACTTTTAACACTAGTAACAGCCCTTCTACATGTACTACATATTAAGTTCTAACAGCCCTTCCAGTGGCCTGGCCCAATCGGCCTACTCTCCAAGCAGAGGTTTAGGTTTTGGCTTATTTTTGGCATGTTTTTAGGCTTTTTTTATCAGGCTTTCTTTTTTGTACCAGTATCTTTTTTTGTGCCAGCCCTTGGATACTGTCTGGCAAATGGATACAGCCTGGCCAATTTGATACTGTCTTTGCAGCCACTAAAAGACCTGCTTGGAGATCACTAGCAGCCTTTCTACTATAAATTCTAACAGCCCTTTTACATGTACTACATGTAAGTTCTAACAGCCCGTCCCCTGGCCAGGCCGATCAGCCCCTGCCAGCGGGAGACGGTGTAACTCAGGCTACTTTGATCTCACCCTCCCACAGAAATCACGTCTTCGGCAGCGATTAAGTTGTTTTATAGCCCATTACCGTGGTAACCGGGAGTGAAAGGCAGCGACACCTCCAGCCGGGTTCTGACCCGATAACGTCGTTTCCGCTTGGCGAAGGCGCTCGTAACACGGGAGCTTAAATACGGTCTGCAGGCCGAACCATTGTTAGAAACGGGAGGGGTGGACTGCATGTAGGTCAGTCCATTGTACGGAACGGGGAGGGGCAGACTGCCTGCAGGTTGGTCCATTGTAACAAATAGGGAGGGTCAGACTCTGTTGGAATCCCTCTGTTACATCCTTCAGCTGCCTGGTCTCATAAATATGGTTTGAGTTTCTTCAGAACATCTCTTTTCCTTAGAACCCTTCAAGACTGGACACTTAGATGTAGGACGCCACCTGTTATATCTAAGATATGATGTTAGAGACCACCTTCTTTAGTTGTAACTGTTAAGGTTTAGGAGGTAGGATTAATTATAAGTCTAAATGGACTATGATTTTATATGAGTCAAGGTTTACATGCCACTTACTAAAAGAACTAGTCTAAGATTCTCCTTTTAGTTGGGCTCCTTTACAATGTTCCTTGTTAGTTTAAGATATCCTGGCTATAAACTATAAAATAATAAAGTCCTGCTTTTGGATGTTACTACATCTTTTCCAATGTCTTTTGAAACATAGCACCACGTTCTACTTTCTCAAGCCCAACTTGGTACAAAATAGAACATTCCAACCCCCCCCCTCTTAAATCCATGATTGGGAAACTCCAGTTGGCCACAACAAAAGCACCTACGACAGTTAACAGCAGTGAGGTAGTCATTACCACAGGACCACAGACTGGCTGCACAGTTAGACCCTTTCTCTAACTTCTGCTGCAAACTCCACAACCTACAGGTTAGAATGCATGTTTTCACCAGATAAGTTTATAAATAGTCATTCTATACAATTCCTAAGTAGTAGTAGTAATAGACTAGACAGGTTTATTTCCACAGGTGATGAAAGCATGTTTGCAGCCCTAGGGCTGAATTGCACAGCTTTGACACAATCGATGTGTTACAAATGTGTCACATATTCATTAAAATACAAGTTATGTTACAGATTGATAAAAATACACACTTTGTAAATTGGTCATAAGGAGATCAAGCATGTCAGTCTGAGATGTTTGCAGCCTAGAAGTGGGGACTCTCGCCGTCCTTGAGGTATCAGAGTTTCCCAACCCGTGGTGTTGGACAGGAAAGGATAATACACAAATGGACATGGAACTACATATAGACTTATAGGGGGGACTGACTGTCAATCATTGGTGACCTGTAGGTCATCACCATGGTAACACATACAGCCATGTGAGGGAAGACTCTGCATCCTTGTAAAAAAAAACTAACGTAACTTAAACGTAAAATTCAACTGGACAATGCTGCTAAAACTTAGAAGCTAAAGAATCAAACTTCAGGAAGGGGACTAGAACACGTTACAAAACTGTCCCTGTGAGTGTCAGATGTTGGTATACAAATGATGATTGACAAGTTCAGTGTCAGAGTGACAGTCCATCTGCCGACACCTTCTCGTGTGTCCTGGCTATGTGGGGACGTGGGGCCAGCTGATACCCTAGTTAGGAAGTGGTCATGTCATGTCACGGATAGTGGACATGGCAATACGGATACTGGACAGGACAACGCAGCGACTGGACAGACAACACAGATACTGGACATGAAAACACGGCCTATACAGGACAGGACAACACAGATACAAGACAGGACAACACAGTTACATGTAGATACTGGACTCAACAACACAGAGACTGGACAGGGCAAATGCAGAATGTCTTCAGTACAGATGTTCTCCTGATAAAGTTAAGGTGAGGTTAGAAATGAGACTTGAGCTCCAGCTTGCAGTAAGGTAGGAGACTGGAGTTTTTCTGGAAGGTCTTGGATTTTGTTTGCTTTCCTGCTTTTGCGTAAAGCTATGATTCTATGTGCCATCGGATGGAAACTTCTGTATAATCCATGGGTCAAACTAAAGCCTAACACCAGCTTCATGGGCACATGGCAGGGGTTATATTACTGTTTATCATATCTACATGTAGGCCTGCATAGAGCCCTGTATATCCAACTCTCAGCTGTTATGTGAAGTCACCACATGAAGAGTCTTTACTGTTTATTTAACAGTTCCTCCTTACAATGGACCATAATTTGGACAACCTGAGCAGTGACTTACTAGTAGTAACAGATGGAGATAACATAAACTGCAGATTCTGAAGCATAACCAAACTGAGAACAACTTTAGAGTCTGTATGAAGGTGAGCTTTAATTAAGCCTTAGGAGGAAGAAGTCTTGTGTTTGTTGTTTTAGTCTTCAATCCAATTTGGGTCTTACATGGTTTCATTACCCTCAGACATAGAGAAGCTTGACAATGTTTACTTACATGTACAAAACTTAAAAGATGTCTCAGTAAGAACTGACTAAGATATCAAACCCACAACTACAGAATGCAAAGTTTCTGTTTGATTTTCAACACTATTTTCCAACACAGGCCAATTTCTCTATCCAAGTTCGGAGGTGGGGGGGTACGTCTATATTTAGCAGCTCAATTTTGATTGACAGCTTGATTGACAGGAGGATGTGGCTGTGCCTGTAGGGAATTTGAAGCCTGATGTATTTAGTTTTAAGCCAGCTGACATCACGGCGATCCTGTCTGCAGGCCTGGCATAGCTGGTTAGGGGGACGACAGACAGGGTACAAGGTATACTGGATTACACTACAATAATATAATTTGTTGGTTATGGGATTTGGAAAAATTATGCTGGACTGGATGATGTTTTAATTGCAATGTAGTTTGTATGATGTACAATATATATTTAACTCCAGGAACACTACCTACATACTGGTCTGTTTGTACTTGTATGCTAGCTAATGGAGGAAAAATATAAAATTTTCTTGAGCTTGAATAATCATGTATGGGTTTTCTGGGACCCTTTCCATAGAAAATTTATGAAAGGCTCAACAGCTCTAAGAAAAACAGTGTGGCTATATTATCAGCCAGCAGCTGCCTAGTGCCTGCATTGTATTGTCTTGCTGCAATCTCAAGAAAGAAGGAAAGAAAAAACTGTGATTTGTCAGTACAGTAAATAGGAATGTCAAAGTTTCGGCTACGGTGATTTTCGTCAGCTTGAATGAAGGTATATGTTTCCTTTATATCGGGTAACCATCAAATCCCCAAACTTCCCTTAATTACCCATACAAAAACTCTATATGAAAATAATAATAAAAGTTATCATAGGGGTTTCCTAGGACCCTATCCATAGACTTTATGAAAGGCTCAACAGCTCTAAGAAAAAACTGTGATTTGTCAGTGCAGTAAATAGAAATGTCAAAGCTAATGTTATGGTGATTTTTTTCAGCTTGAATGAAGGTACTGGATTTCCTTTATATATATTATACTGGAGAACAGCCCTCTTCCCTTAATTACCTATAGAAGGTTTATGAAAAGCTCCCATCTATTCAACCCTGGGGTTTGTCAGTATCCCTTTCCCTGCTTACATTACACTCATTTCCTTCATGCTGAATAACGTTACAAAAACCTCCTCCAGCCTGAATAACCCCCTCGCTGCCACCAGCCATTGTTTATTTCCGGGTCGCCCTGCATGAGCGGGCTTCAATGCCCGTTCCCCCACCCCCTCCAAACTTTAATAACACGGGACATCCTTTCCATAGCGGAGGACAGATGGTGGCGGTATAACTCCGTACCAAACCGTGACGGAGTGGTGTCGCCGTGTCGGAAGTACGGCTTTCAGCGCTTCACACCGTTTTGAAAGGGAGGTGAACTGTGGAAGGCTGGGAGGGACACGGTGGTTTGGTACACACAGCTACTGTAGTGTTAGGAAGGGTTTATTCTGTGGCAGTGTGGCTGTGGACAGCAGTGTTAGGTGTGTTTCTCAAGCAGTTTTGCTTGAGGACTAGTTGGGAAGAAACTTCAACTTAAGGAACTGGAAACACAGGTCAGACAACCATCCTAACATTCTCCCTGCTGCCTAACCCCATAACCAGTACAAATTTGGTGCCAAATGGCTACCTTAGCAGGCTGAAGGTTAACTTAAAGAACCTTATAGTACAAATTGTAAGTTTGCCAAGTAATTCAGTGAGTAACCATTTCAGATAACGTTGGACGATCATCAGTTTTTTGTGTGAAGGAACAGCTGGGCACTACAACTGAAAGAACTGAAGACATAAAAGGTAGTCTTTAGGTTTTAGAGTCTGTATCAAGACTCTACTACTGTATGTCTTGGAATGGACCAGTTTTAGCTGAACCTGTTGTGCAGGTGTGAAGGTATCTGTGCAGGTGAAACAAGTCACCTGTCCAGGTGGTCTGGTGACCTGTTCAGGCCAGGTAGCCACTAGACGTACGGACAGTTTGTTTACAGTTACCTGAACATTCTCCACAGGTAACACGTATCCCATAGCAACCAGGTACACCACAACGTCTCAGGACTGACCAAAGTGTCCAGGTTCCCTCCAGACGTTTACATTAAGCACACCTGAGGTCGGGTACCTGAGACTGTTACTTAAGAAGTATTGTATGTTTACTAAGATAAACTGGTCCCAAGTCTTTGTGGTTTTAGTTAAGAGGGGACTTAAGGTAGTTGATGTTGTTACTTAAGAAGGTTTATTTAGCAAGTCTTTTCTTCTCGCCTATTGGTGTCTTACAACGGTAGAGTCTACAGAGAAAACCTGTCCTTATAGTTCTTGCTGTGGTCACCTTCTTAAGGTTGTGTAGAAGTCTGGAAGTTTCTTAAGTGTCTTGGCAGACAATTGGACTTTCCCAAAATTGGACAGTCAAAACTTTGGGTAAGTCCACTTTTGTGTTAGAAATAACAGTATATAACTTTGCTCCAGAACTCATGTTGTTGCTCTTTTTCTGTTTACTTTTTAAATGTACCTCTAACAGCAAAGACCTGAGCATAACTCTCATCTTTTGCATGTTTCTCAGTATTTAATCTCATATGTATAACTACAGGATGAAATCTGTATGACAAAAATTGTCTATGTCTACATTTACTCCCAGAACTGATGTCTCTAAACTCTGTCAGACAGTCGACCTTTGGTTTATGGTGTTTATTTTAAGTCCGATCAGCTTCTAAACGGAGATAAAACCTCCCAGACAAACATGGTTATCTCTCACCAGCCCCACTTCTCATGTGTTACAAGGTTTAGACATCCGGATACTCCATATAAATCAGTCGTAGCTTCTGTGGTTCTTCTATATACATGTACATGTGTATAGGAGTTACATGTACTTCTTCAAGAGCACATGGGAAGAAGCCTCGATGAATCCCTTGCACCATCTTGCACTTAAGTTATCTGAGTAAAGTAAAATTTCTGACCATTGTGATTTTTGTTCCAGCTACCGTCTCTGAGTGAACAACTCCCCAGGAAGAAACAACAACAGCTACGATGGTCCTAGCGAGCTCCATCCTGCCACTGGTAGTCCTGTCAGCGCTGTACGGACTGTCGGCCGCGGGGGGAGACGACCCGCTGTGTTCGTGTACGCAGGGGGACCAGCCCACTCTCCCAGGCGGCGGGGGGAACCAGGTCTATACCATTGTTATACCGAACAACAACAACGGGGGGGAGTCCACGTGTGTTACCGCAGACATCGCGCCTTCGACCGCGGAGAAGATTCAGACAAGGATCGTCCTTCTCGAGAACAAGATTCTCAAGGAAACCTTGTTGAATAAGGAACAAGACGCCGCCTTGGCAAGACTTGAGAAGGAGAGGAGACTAGAGGTTAACACAAGCAAAGCAGACAAGTCGTCAGAGAAGGAATCTGATGTTAAGAGCAAACCGGTTGACGCAAAATTCTCAGGGAGCATTCAGACGGAGTTTAAGGCGTATCTCGAGGACGACCGCGCGAGTTTTCTCAGCGGGACAGCGCCGGCGTACGTCATGGACGTCCCCAAACCCTCCCACCACCACAGGAAGGACACGACCTTGCACCACAAGGACGCGACCTTGCGACACCTGACGGAGCAGCTGGAGGCTCAGGAGAAACGTCTGTCGGAGACCCAGGAAACCAACAAGGATCAGGAGGAGAAGTTTGTGGAGATTTTCCGCCGGAACAACAACCTCTCCGTGGAGATGGCAAGGTCAAAGCTGGCCAGCGCCAAGGTCACGGCGACCTTGGAGAAGCTGCAGCAGTCGAACAAGAACCTTACGCAGCAGCTGGGGTCTGCGCAGGAGGAGAACAGGCTGCAGAGGGTTAAACTGCAGGAAACATGGGAGGTGGGTTAAACTCCGGAATTTGCATGTAGAACTTCAGCCTATTCTTTAACCTTCTTGCTGCTGCCAAACCTGGAAACTAATATACATTTGGTGCCAAAAGGCTACCTTAGCAGGCTGAAGGTTAACTTATTTACCTACATTGACAGAGTGTTGAAACAAGATGATCATTAAGTTCCCATTTACAGATCTTCTTCAAGTAAAAAAATGCTAGGAAGGCAAAACTGTAGGAAACTTGAGTTCCTCTGCAAAAGGCTCAATGATTTTTTTTCTATTGTCCACATATTTATGACCTCTTTCTTTGGTCAAAACCTACAAACCCAAACAAGCACTAAAAGAAGGAACTTAAGAATGACAAATTGTGGTTTCTTTAAATTTCAAAACTGTGAACCTAAAGACCCCGTTGCCCCCCCCCCAGGTGTTAGTGGACTACAAGTCGTCCTTTAACCAGCTGGTGGGGCAGTTCCAACAACTCGCCAAGGTCAACACTCACCTGGAGACAACGGTCAAGAACCTGTCCCAGACCCTGCAGCACCTGCAGCAGGTGAGTACTGGCACACCTGTCGACACTTGTACACACCTGTACTCACACCTGTACAGAGCTGTGACTCACCTTTGCTACAGCTATTTTACCTATGAATCATCAACTTTGCTATAGCTCTTTAACCTATCACCTTTGTTACAGCTCTTTAACCTATGACCTACCACCTTTGTTACTGCTTTCACCTATGACCTATATCACCTTTGTTACTGCTCTTTCACCTATGACCTACCACCTTTGTGACTGCTCTTTAACCTATGACCTATGACCTTTGTTACAGCCTTTAACCTATGACTTATCACCTTTGTTACATCTCTTTAACCTACGACCTATGACCTTTACCACAGACCTATAACCACCAGCAGACGAAGCTGGCCTCCATGGAGCAGGCTGTTCAGAACTGCACCAGGCGCTGCCAGGGTGCACTGCAGCACAGCAGCTACCAGGGGGCCTCGGTGCACAGGGCCAGCCAGGGTGTACCGCTGTACAAGAACAGCCAGGGGGCGCCCCTGCACAGCAGCCAGCCCAGCGTTCGGCCGTACGAGACCACAGGGGCGGGGTACCCTTACCAGATGTTAGAGAAGGGCATTCAGCTCAAACAGGCTCCACAGTGAGTATATAGAGTCAGGTTCAGATCATATAGACTTCAAGAAAGACAACTCTAGGACTCTGATTCCGATTAACTGAATGTTTGTAAGAAAATCCTTCATTCTTTTCAACTTTGCCTCATGAGAACTGAGGACTAGACTAACTACGGTTTGTACATCTTGTATCCTACAAGCTCCTGTCAGCAGAGAAGGCCTACATGTAGGTCTGAGATTCACTTCTAGACCTGCTCACTTTTACTGTTTGTGAAAGTACTCACAGTGTAAAAGCCAGGAGGACTGAGAACTAAGGTTTGTATGTCTGTATCCTGCAGGCTCCTGTCAGCAGAGAAGGCCTGGGAGATCCACAACCAGCAGGGCAACGAGAACACGCAGGACACACAGGGGTACGGAGCTGCCCAGCCTCAGGAGCCGAACTACTACTACAGCAGCGGCAGCTACGGGAGGGCCGATACGGGTAACACGTACGCAAACAGCTACGGGAGCACCTATCAGAACACCGGTACGGGTGGTAGCTATGGCAACACAGGTGGTAGCTATGGCAACACAGGTACAGGTGGCAGCTATGGCAACACAGGTGGTAGCTATGGGAACACCTATGGAAGTGGAGGCACAGCAAACACCTATGGATCCTACAGCGCAGGGAATGCCCTCGGGAATACTGGTACAGGAAACACCTACGGAAGTGGCAGTACAGGGAATGCATACGGAAGTAACGGAGTAGGAAGTGCCTATGTAGGCAGCAGCACTGGTAATGCCTACGGAAGTGCGGGAAGTTCCTACCAGGGTGGTGGAAGTGTGTACAGAAGTGGGGAAAGTTCTGGGAGCGTTTACCGAAGCGGCGGCGCGGCAAACGCGTATCGCAGCGGAGGGGGAAACACGGCAGCGTTCACCCAGTCCGAGGCCAGCTGGCTGTACCCGGGCGACGGTTCCACCCAGGATCAGCTCTCCACCTACCCACGCAGCTCCGACCCAACCTACAACCCCGAACAACCCGGGAAACAACCCACGTACGACCCGGACCAGCACGGGTACCAGGCGGACGCCCCCGCGCCAGAACCCGCCAAACTCATCGCTCCCGAGCCGGCGAAACTGGTCGCTAGGCAACCCCTTACGTTCGTTAACCCGGATGCTAACGATGCTGCCACGCCGATAAAGGACTATGAACAGGAGTATCTGGCCCAGTATAAGGACGCACAGTACACCGAGCCCAACGCTGCGTACGGAGACTCCTCCTACGAACCGATATCGGATCTGCTAAAGGTTTGTTTGTTTGTTTATTTGTTTGGATTCTCCAATAGTGATACAAATTATTATATACTAACTACTCCAAAAAACAGTTACAACTGTACTCAAGCAACTGGATATGATTTTGGAAAGGCCAGACGTTTCAGGTAGCATCCACTACTTTTCGTCAGTGACACTAAGAGACTGCAGGAGAATTGCAGGTTTATAAGCACAAACTATTGATTGATTATGCAAATAAGTGAAGACAAATTTTGAGAAAGTCCAAAAGGAAACAAAAGTTAGTCTAAGATTAGTTTGAGTAACTGTTCTTTGGCGTATCTTATCACCTGGATGTCTAACTTTCACCGACCTTTCTAGTACATGTTTGTACTTCCTCCAGGTGACGAACCTGCCGAGAGACTGTGCGGACTGGTTCGTAACCGGACACCTGAAAACCGATATCTACATGGTGGAACCGACAGACTGGCAGAGCTTCCCCGTGTCATGTGACATGACCACGGCCGGCGGCGGCTGGACGGTGCTACAGGTTTGTTTTGTACATGTTTTTTAGTGAGTGACAGTGACACTGAAGAAGAGTGATGGATGCCACTCAAAACATACAGAAGTAATCTCCACGATGTATCCAGTAGTAGAGTTTGAATTACCTATGAGTATTGTTTAGTATATACCTGAATGTCTAACTTTTATAAACATATGAAAGATCTACATTCTTCTAATTCATCTTAGAATTATTTTATTAGTTTCGTGACTAGAATATTGTTAAGTGTAATTGTAAAGGAAGAGGGCTTTTCATAAACTTTTTCGAGCTTCTTCTCTCCTCCTGCACTCAAAGAACTTGAATCAACAGACTTTAAAATTGTACTCCATTACACCAAAACATCTTCACTTGATTTAACTGTTTTTGTGTAACCTCTCTTCCCCCAGCGGCGTAGCGACGGCAGCGTGAACTTCAACCGTGACTGGTCGGACTACGCGCGGGGGTTCGGAACCATCAGCGGCGAGCACTGGCTTGGCCTGGACAACCTGTACTACCTCACCCGGCAACGGAACTACAAACTCCGCATAGACCTCACCGACTGGACCGGCAAGCGCGTCTTCGCCGAGTACGACCAGTTCTACATCGATGGCGCCGACGACAAGTACCGCCTGCACGTCTCGGGTTACCGCGGCAACGCCAACGACTCGATGGTGTACCACGACAAGCAGCGGTTCAGCACGAGAGACGAGGACAACGACCGCAGCGGCGGGCACTGCGCGGAGCAGTGCAGCAGCGGGTGGTGGTTTAACAACTGCCACTTCTCGAACCTGAACGGGGTTTACCACCAGGGGGGTCCGTACAACCATACTTTCCGAACCGGCATCGAGTGGTACCACTGGAAGGGCAAGAGCTACTCCCTCAAGGGCGTGGAGATGAAGGTCAGACCCTCGGACTTCTGACGACCTTGAGGATTCTACCTGTTTGTTTGTCCTTTATCAACACGTGTGTGACGCCTTTCTTCTGTCAAACGTTGCTGGTCTGCACATGAACAACTACAGGTGATCAGGAGTGGGGAGTAAGATCGGATTTCTCAGAAATGAAGGTCAGACCGTCAGACTTCTGATGACCTTCAAGATTTTATACCTGTTTGTTTGTCCTTCATCAACACACCTGTCTTCTGTCAGTTGTCAATGCCACAACTACATGTGACTGTGGAAAGTAAGATCAAAGTGGAAAGTAAGATCAAATTTCTCAGTTGCACCAGAAAACCTCAAGTCACTTTTCCAAGCACTACTTCCACATGTTGCTAGCTAGCATTGAGTACACCCATGTAATATTGAGTAAAAACAAGCATATTTTGATTTCTTAGAAACAGAGCGATCTACCACATTAGAGTTCCGTATTGCACCTGTGACACAGAGAACCATCCTCAGGGATTCAGTATTGCAACCAAATAAACACCAACCCACAATCATGTAAGAACAACGTTTTTGCATTCAGACATACATGTACAACATTGTTTTTTGTCAGAATCTGGTGACTTTTTGATAAACCTATGATTGCATCTTCATGTGTATTCAGAAACCACCATGTACAAAACTGTATTTTTACAGACAGTCAAAGTTTTAAATTTATGCATTGGAATTTATATCAACATTATATCAAATCTCAAAACACATGTAAGGATTCCGGCTCATTCTTAGCTTTAAGCCTGTTTTTTGCAACATCTAGTTCTATTTTTTACTCCACCACCTACTAGAAAAAAGAGGGCTAAATGTTACAAAACAGAAATAAAACTGTGAAAATGAGCTAGGTCCATACATCTGCTTGGAGATTAACTATATCAAGGAGTACTTATTAAGACAGTATACTTTGTATTGACCGAGTTAACTTAAGAAGAAGGAATCTACAATTGTGGAAAAACAGTTTCTGGTATCAGAACATATCCTTAAAGTATCTCATTTTTGTTATGTGAGTTACAGCTAATATTTATGCAAATTAGTTATGCAAATTAGTTATGCAAATTAGCCCAAGTCGCCACCCTGATTTGTAAATATTGCCTTTATTCATTATATGCTGTTCGTTAGTGTTAATTAGTTTCATCATTATCAGGCTCTGTAAGAGTTATCAAAATCTTTCATTTTATCACTTGTATTTTAAGCATTATCCATATTATATCCAACTTCCAATGGTGCTACAGAACATCCTGGTATACCTCTTAGGTGGGTTGTGTACTGTGTATAGTTAGTTTTTATGTGTATTTTTGGACCCAGAATAAAATTATTTCTACCCTATGTTACCTTTGCTTCCTTGTTTAACCAGAAAATATTTCATCATTATCAATTATAGCATTACATGACATGTGAAAAAGCATTCCTCTGATTATCTCCAAAACAAGACAGCCACAAAAAAATTCCCCTGTCTGAAGAAGAAGGAAAATGTGCAGCCAACCAGCAATCTTTAAGATCCAGTCTATCTAGAATGGGTGACCTTGACTTCTCATAGTCTAGATCAAGACATGACCAAGCAAGGTCACAGTAATTGCATCCTGGAACATCAATGTCAATACAATGGGTGACCTTAACCTCTATAACTGACCTTGAGGCAAAGTGCAAAGGTTTAGGTAAAAGCAATTGCATCCTGGGATACCAGTGTCAGCTGCCAACACCCAGCCAATCAGGTCCCTGCATTGTTTATCACATATATTGGGAATAAAAAACTGACTGGTACTGGCAGTTAACAATAGGATCACATAATAATAACAATATTTATATTTTGTAACCTTTATATGAAACATAATTGCACAAGGACCACCTGTCCAGCCATGGACAGGTGTAAAGATTTCATAACAACAACAATCCCCGGGATTGTTTGTTTGTTTGTTTGTTTGTTTACGGTGTCCTCTCGTTACGCCACATACCTGCGTGTGTGTAGAAGAGGTCGGGTCGGTCCAGTATGTCCTCCTCGTGCAGATACGGTCCGAAGCCCTCGTCCCCGTACAAGAGCGCGTCGCTGTCGTCCATCTGCCGAGACTCGACCATCTCCAGCCACTGGGAGTTGTGCCAGCGAAACTTCTCCAGCTTTATCTTCTTCCCCCACTCCTCATCATTCTCCTGAAGACACAGAAACACTTTCTTAAGTTATGTCTTAAAGAATGACATCTGTCTTGACTCCACCATCTCAAGGCACTGCCAGTTGTGTGGGGGAAATTTCTCCAGTTCAATATTTCATCATTCTCCTACAGAGGATGCCAAAGTCAGTATCCATAGCTACACAGAATAAACACAGAATAAGGGAATTCCAAGTTTTGTAGCAGAGGGGCCAGCTCCTGGCTGAGGCACTTATGAACTCACAGCGATGATATCCAAATAAGATGTTGTCACAAACCCTTCTGATTTGTGTGTTCTTCATACAACATACAACACACAACAAACAACATACTAGATACAACATATCATTAGGCACCCTAAAAACGCAGAACTACCGTAGAGCAGTCAGAGTACAGACTCACCGCAATGATGTCCAACATGTTGTCACAAACCTTCCTGATCTTCATACAACAAACAGTTAAACAGACTGAGGTACCAGATCAACACATGGGCATCCTAAGAACTAACCTACAGTACAGCAGAGTAAAAAAGACTTAGAGTACAACTCACCGCGATGATGTCCAGCGTGTTGTCGCAAACCTTCCTGATCTCTGCGTTCTTGTCGTGCATCAAGTCAATCAGGTACGCTGAGGCTTCTGGGAAGGGGTCAAGGGTCAAACACTGCAGGAACTAGGGAGGTTGATTCATTCATGGCCTCAAAGTACAACAAAGAAGAAGAGTGTTTTACTTCAGGGTTTTCATGAAGAGGATGATCTTTATCTTCAAATTGAAAGTGTGTTGATCTAAGTTTGTTCACACTAAAAAATAGAAAGTAGAAAAATACTGCCTTGTCCAGTGTTGCTTCAAGTCTATTAAACACATATCAAATATTAAACACTCCAACTCCACAGACAAACAGCTGAACTGGCAGGTAAAGGATACGGGTGTCCTTGATGATGACCTCTCTTGTGGCCTCATGGAAAATCATCTGGTAGAACACGTACACGATCTGCAGGACTACCTCATCATCTTCTTGTTTTGCTGGGAGGAAAAACAAAGAAACGTTCTAACAGCAGATTATGGAAACCGATATTGGAGTATCTCATTTTTACCTGTCAACATTTTTTCTGTCAGTTAAATGAGCCTTCCTCATTAATATTCTATCAACTGATCAAACTTGAAGAAGCCACACAGAGCGAAACCGGTCGAGTGACAGGCTGAATAAAAGTTGTAAACGGGAACTATGCGGCTCCAGTTGTCTAACTGAGGGACGACTGCGTATGTGAGATGTCAGTTGGCTTGAGAAATGAATCCACTCTACTATAAACTGATGAAACTACAGGTATTCATAAGTTTATGGCATCATAGAGCTTGTTCTGCTTTGCAAAGATCAATTTCCTGCCTGTGATTATTGGGAATGGCCCAAAGCTGC
This sequence comes from Branchiostoma floridae x Branchiostoma japonicum, assembly GCA_013266295.2. Classification (NCBI taxonomy): domain Eukaryota; kingdom Metazoa; phylum Chordata; class Leptocardii; order Amphioxiformes; family Branchiostomatidae; genus Branchiostoma; species Branchiostoma floridae x Branchiostoma japonicum. Next base: position 488,306 of record CM023828.1, read on the forward strand.
ACATGACTGAAAACCATAGTGGTTACCTAACTCCATAACTCACCACGGCTGGAAACCAGGAAACTGCCTAATTCTACAACTCACCATTCAGCAGGTCAATGAGTTGTTGTATGACTCCAGCTTTGGACAACATGGCCGCACAGTCCTCATCTGTGGACACTGTTCCCACCAGAATCACTGTTTCCAACACAACGTCGTCCTCAGCATTTCCTGTAAACAACAAACAAACATGTAAACAAACAACATGGCGGCACAGTCTTCATCTGGTTATGCTAAACTTCACCACAAAGTTCGTTTTTCTCTTCTCCTACATTTCACCTTCTCAGCAATAATAAGTTTATAGTTCAAAGGCCAGGTTACCCAGAATGCACCTACCCGGTTTGAGTTTGTCCTTAATGAAGGTCACCAGGTCGTACTCCTGCAGCAGGAGTTCATAGTTCAGGTCGGGAATGGTCAGATTACCCAGGATGCCCAGGCACTCGATCACGAAGTCGTCGTCCTCACAGTTCTTGATGGCGTTGGCTAAATCAGCCACGTACTCCTGCAGAACAACAATGGTCATAAAGACAGGTTGGAAGACCCCATTGGATTAGACCCCAACTACTAGTAACTGATCGGAAAAATTTTACAGCACCCTCTAGCTTTTACGATTGGTATTACAACTAAAACCATCACAAAAAGGTTTTGGTTGTGGTTGATCTGCCATGCTACGAGATGTTCAGCTCTGCAGCTCCCTCTAGCTTTCACTATTGGTACTACAACTGCTAAAACATCAGGCTCACCACAAACAGTGCCCTCTAGGAGTTACCATTGGCACTACACCTTAAAAACACCATCTTACCACAAACATGTTCTTGGTTGGTCCGTCCTACTGTGAGATGTTCAACACTACAATGCCCTCTAGCAGTAACTATTGGTACTACAGCCACAAGAACACCATCTCACCACAAACAAGTTCTTGGTTGGCCCATCGTGCTGTGAGTAGTGCCCTCTAGCTTTTACAATTGGTACTACAACTAAACCATAACCTCACCACAAACATGTTCTTGGTGGGCCCGTCGTGCTGGGAGATGTTGCGGACCATCTTCATGAGCAGCGGGTCCTTCGTCTTGAAGGCTCTCTTCATCAGCAGCTTCAGCCCGCTCCCCTCACACACCAGCTGGGCGTTACGCTTGTTGATCGCCAGGTTTATACACAGGGCCACCAGCTCCAGGTCCACCTGCTTGTCTGGACACTCAAGGACCATCTTCATTACCTGGACAGGTGGGACAACAGGTGAGACAATACAGGTGAGACAACAGGTGAGATAGCACAGGTGAGATAGCACAGGTGAGACAACAGGTGAGACAGTACAGGTGAGACAACAGGAGAGACAACAGGTGAGATAACACAGGTTTATACACAGGGCAACAAGCTCCAGGTCCACCTGCTTGTCTGGACACTCCAGGACCATCTTCATCACCTGGACAGGTGAGACAACAGGTGAGATAATAGGTAAGATAGTACTGTAACAGGTTTATTCAGAGGGCAACCAGCTCCAGACCAGACCATATTCATTACCTGGACAGGTGAGATATTACAGGTGAAAGAACAGGTGAAAGAGCAGGTAAAACAACAGGTAAAGCAACAGGTGAGATATAACAGGTGAGACACCTGCTTTACTAAATATTGGTGCATCCTGTTCTGATAGACAGGCAGTGCCTTGGATGCTGGAAAAATATTGCGTGGACCAACTTATCAACCAACTAACCAAACCTTTAAAGTTTAATCAACCAGTATTAATGAAATATTGATATTTCTGTGCTGACCACAGGTACAGAGTCCAAACTCACCACAGGGATGCAGTCAGTATAAGTGAACATGGACTTGCAGCGATCGTCCATACTGATGTGGTACAGGATGCACAGGACTACCACTCGGTGGTTCTCATTATCTGCAACACAACAACAACAACAACAACAGATAAACAACAACAACAATATATCATTAGGTCTGATGTGGTACAGGATACACAGCACTACCACTCGGTGGTTCTCATTATCTGCAACACAACAAAAACACCAAATAAACAACAACATAAAAGGTGATACAGAATACACTGGGTTGTACATATATCTTCCTGACTACTCAGATTTCACAATAAAGACAAGATTTTCCCCAAAACTTTTTATTTTATTTTCATGCTTTAATGTGGTGTCCAGAGGATTTCATCCATACAATGAAATCAGTCTGGGTTTGAAATGGGTTAGGGTTAGGATCAGGCACGGTTCTGGATAGCCTCCGCTTATCCAAGAACGTAGATCAGGAACGGTTCTGGATACGTGTGGACCATATATATTCAGAACCGTGCCGGAGCATGGTTCTGGATAAAGCACGGTTCTGGATACATTAGGAGCAACATAAGAAAATACTTCAGACTAAAATATCAAACGTACTGATCAGGGCAGTGAGTTTTGGCAGGAGGCCAACTTTGACGATCTTCCCTCTCATGTCTGTGTCGAAGGACAGGTTCAGGAGCAGACGCAGGGCGATGTTCAGCAGGTCCTGGACACAAACAAACAAGCAAACAAACAAACATGTCAGCCAGGATTTCACACATCTCAAATACCTGTCATCTATACTAGATTTCAATGCAGACACAGTTATAATAAAATCAGCCTAGAACCAACAGAGAAACAGTCCACAAATCTAAGTACCGGTATAAGACAATTTTGGTTTGAATACAGGTTTTTATAAATGGCAATAGTTTATCACACAGATTCTGTGAATGTCCAGTAGAAGCTGATCCTATATATGCTTGATCTGGTTGAGAAATAAAAGTAAGATTGTATTGTAAGAACCTCATGTCTACAGGAATAACAGTATATAAGATTGTAGTGTACATGAATGCTGCCCTTACAGCTGTGTGTATGAGGGATTGAGTGAGTGTGTACATGTGTACGTACAGTACCTCATGTTCACAGTAACAACAGTAAGACTGTAGTGTACATGCATGCTGCTATGGTTCTGTGTGTATGAGAGATTGAGTGAGTGTAGTGTACGTACCTCATGTTTACAGGAATAACAGTAAGATTACAGTGTACCTACCTCGTGGTCACAGGGAATGAGTCTGGCCAGTTTCTCCACCACGTCCTGTTCTGCCTGCAAGGAAGGAAAGACATCACATCAGGCTGAACTCACAGACACACTGGGCTACAGTCACACAGCGCCCTCTAGCTTTAACCATTGGTACTACAGCCGATAAACAGTGATATGTAGACTGGTATGAAGAAAGTACTCCACTCCTGGTTACCATTTGGTAGCTTGCATAGGGTTTATCATATCCAGAACCGTGCCTGTCTAGTTCTATGCCTGAATGGGTTAGGGTTAGGATCAGGCACGGTTCTGGATGGTCTCCACATATCCAAGAACGTACATGTAGATTTGCCCCAGGCAAAGTTCTGGATTTGCATGGACTATCCAGAACTGTGCCTGACCAATATAGCACAGTTCTGGATACAACTGGCTCTACTGACTACAGGACTCACCATGTCGTTCTTATTCTCCACGTAGATGCTGAGCTTCTTCAGGAAGGACACGACCAGGATGAGCAGCTCAAAGTTGTCCCTCTCCAGGGTCCGAGTCAACACCGGAATGATGGCCTTGTTTCTCATCTTCATCTCCACTTTGTAGTCTTCCGCTAGGTTTAACAGCATGTAGAAGGACACTGTGGGGACAGGACAGAAGGTAGCAAGTTATTCCACTTCTGATTCAGACACTGGAGGGATGGGACAGAAGTTAGCAAGTTATTCGACTTCTGATTCAGACACTGGAGGGACGAGACAGAAGTTAGGAAGTTATTTGACTTCTGATTCATTCATCAGTGGGATGGGACAGATAATAGCAAGTTATTCGACTTCTGATTCAGACACTGGAGGGACGAGACAGAAGTTAGGAAGTTATTTGACTTCTGATTCATTCATCAGTGGGATGGGACAGAAAATAGCAAGTTATTCGACTTCTGATTCATTCACCAGTGGGATGGGACAGATAATAGCAAGTTATTCGACTTCTGATTCATTCATCAGTGGGATGGGACAGAAGTTAGCAAGTTATTCGACTTCTGATTCATTCGCCAGTGGAAACGGGACAGAAAATAGCAAGTTATTCAACTTCTGATTCATACACTGGAGGACAGGACAGAAGTTAGCAAGTTATTCATCCTCAGATTCAGACACTGGGTAGACAACTTATGGGTTTTACAGATTCAGACACTAGAAAGACATAGCAAGCAAATACCAAGTTAACTAATTTTGTCCTAAGATACTGGGAGGTATGTCTTGTAGAAGTAATATTGACAAAAACAGTGAACTTGTCTTGACCTTGACATGACCTGTACGTGACCTAGCCACGACCTTACCTCTCATCAGCTGTTCCTGTTTCTTCACAAGACTCTCAAACTTCTTCACACTCTTCTCATAGTCCTTCTTGCCGGAGCTGCTGTCTGGCTTTTCTTCAAGTGTGGAGAGTTAAGGAAGTTTGGTTTTGGTTTGGTTTTTTATGAGGATCTCCATTAGTGTGTTAATTCACACTATTCTTCCTGGAGTCCTGGTGAGGTACTCATTTGCACCTGAGTGAAGTGAGGAAAGTCATGTAAAGTGCCTTTCCCAAGGGCACAAGATCGGTGACATGGGTGGGGATCGAACTCGGGACCTCTTGGGCCTGAGCCGAACACGCTACCGTTGCGCCACCTGACCCCACAGGAAGTTGTAGAATACAAGTCTTATGTGTATATAGGACACACTTTTATTACTGTCAATCACTAATAGGCAATAGAAATTAAAATTTTTGTGATTGATTTAGTTTTTCTATAGAGAAAATCTCAAACCTTCAATGCTTCAGACAACTTGTATAGTGTAAAGTACAAGCAAGAATTTACAATTTCCTCTTCAGTGTGTAAGACTTGGTTAAATGGAAGCAGAAATTCACCATTCATATATCGTCAAAGTTAACATATGTTATACAAACATGAAACAAAATTAACAACAGCTTCAGGAAGACCCAGAAAGGATATGAATTTTCTTCTTTTTCTCGAGTTCAGATTTCCACAAGTCATGTTTATCCAGCTCCTGTCTGATGATGTCCATACACAACGCTCCGATCTGTGGGGAGGAAAAAGAGAAAAATGTCTCTTATTAGAAACTTTATCACTATCATAACGACTACTTTCTGTCATTATATTGACAGAAAGTAGTCGTTATGTACATGTCATAACTCATTTGATAAAGCAGACATGTTTTCATCATGGATATCATGTTTTCCATATTTTTCAGAGAGGGGTGCGCTTCTCCTTCCAATACCGTGCCCTAGACACAGTGGATTAACAGCCCACTGCCCCTACAGCCTCAAAAAGGCTATGGGACTACCGACACACTTTGTTTATTCTTACTGTGGATTTCTACATGTGGTACATTAGAAAACTTTATCACTGGTAATTATATTGACAGAAAGTACAGTCGTATATGTCATAAGTCACTTGAAAAAGCAGACATCACTAAAGAGAGTGTCCACAGTAAAGCCATCAAAGATCAGTGCAAAAATTAGCTATGTACCTTATAGTGCGAGATGACTGGGTGGAACTGGGAGAAACTGGAGAAGCAGAAGAAGACGTAGATGATGTTTGTGGCGAGCTCCGTGCTCCGTTTCCAGTCCTCCCTCAGAACCCGCGCCAACGCACTCAGGATGTTCTCTGCAACAGCAGGAAACGACAACACTTTAGATAAAAACTTTGGAACAGACATAACGTTTATCACACTCAGGATATCTCTCCAACAGCAGGAATGACAACACTTCAGATAAAAAACTTTGGTTAGTTGACAGACATAACATTTATCACACTCAGGATGTTTTCTGTGATGGCAGAAAACAACAACACTTCTGATAAAAACTTTGGAACAGACGTAAGATTACAAACAGTGTTGTTGTTGGCTCTAGATCTTTCTCTGGGTCTAAGAAAAACAAGTGTACACTTCTGACTGACAAAAATAAAAAAAACTTTGGAACAGACCTTAGATTACAAACAGCTGCTCTTTGCTTTTTCTCAGAGTCCAAGGAAAAACTATTCTACACTTCTGACAAAAACAAAAAGAAACTTTGGAACAGGCATGAGATTATAAACAGTTGTTGTTCACTTTCTCAAAGTCTGAGAAAAATAAACAGTTGTACACTTCTGACCAAAAATACTCTTTAAAAGAACTTTCCCGTACCGTTCTGCACCAGTTCTTCAAGGTTGTCAGGGTTACGGGACAGTTGCAGAATTAGCGCAGAACCGCGGACTTTCTTAGGGACGTCCTCGTACAGCAGCTCCATGTAGTCGTCAAGGTCGTTAATGTTGGCCACCTCGTCAACCTGAAAGTTAACGAACATTTGCTCAAAATGCAGGGTTTTGTTATGTTTACCTAGGCAGAAGGATAATATATTGTTTTCGCCCTGTTTCTTCTTCTTCTGTTCCAAACAAATAAGGTCAATGACCTGGACCAGACGGCTGTCACCATGGTAACTGGTGCTGTAGCAGGCACCTTGTGGTATTGGATTACATTATGTAGCAAGTGGTAGGACAGAGTTGGGGGGGCTGGTCATTGTGTATATGAATGCGTTTGAGTAAGAATAAACAGAGCAGCAGTTTGTTACTACCATGTGAAGGTAAATATTATGTATTTCCTTTGAAAAATGTTACCTTTCTAGTGTTTTTATTTGATTTGTAACAAAAAGCAACAAAGTTTAACCTAAAACTCATCTGCATTACAAAATATACAACATTTCTCAGAATTTCTACTCAAAAGCAAATCAAGCATTGTGAATAGCAGACTGACCTCCATGCCATCGAAGGGCGGCGGGTCCTTCAGCTGTCCTGTGAAGGTCGACGACCCCTTCTTGTCAGCTGGAGAACAGATCAGGTGTCAGTTAGGCTTGCAAAGCATCATGGGATTAAAGCATTATCTTTTATAACCATGGATAGATGTGCTTAATGCATGATAGATTTTTATACAAACAAACAAACAAACAAACAAAGGTTTACAAACAAACAAACAAACCTGGGGAGGGGGGCGTGTCCTTCCTGTTCTGTAGGTAGTACAGCAGCTGTTCCACCTCGGGGAGTTTGCTGGGGTGGATCAGTTTACACTTTTCCACGATTTCCCGCGCCAGCAGCGCGATGTTGCTGTTCTGGTTCAGGTGTTTGACCTTGATCCTGGGGAAGGACAGAAACAAGTCAGCACAAATAGAACCCACCTGTTCTGATGATGACCTTGGCATCATCTTGATACAATAGAATTGCCTAGCTATGGAAAAATGCTTTATCAATAGCTTGAGCAGTCGTGTGATTAGCAACCCTATAGCAACCCTGCATCTGAACCAAAGGTTGGGGGTTCGAATCCAAGGCTGTTCCTCTGACTGGTACACTAATAATAATAATACAATGGATGCAGCCCTTATTTATTGAAAAGAGCAGAAGTAATTGGACATTGACAGAAGTTGAAAATAAACATATTGTACATAGTGTAACATGAAAAGGAGCATTTTCTATTGTATTATCTTTTCAACCAAAGCCATGATATTTGTAAAGGAGACCGTATGTAGACTAGATTTGAGTATAAACTGTGCTTACACTTTCTGGCACTCCTTCCTCTCCCCCAACATGGGATCTCCCAGCTCACCCAGGATCGTCGCTTCCACCTCGTAGTTCACGATCAGGGCCTTTTCTGTGGGGTGGACGTCAATCCCGCCTCCTTTTACTTTCCTGTGGGAACAACGTTATCGGTAAAAATACCCTCCTAGTTTCATCAGGGACATTTCCTGAAATTTCCAACAAAATATATATTGAGATAAGAGATTCATAGCTATGAAAAATGTCAATGGTATTCTTACCACAATATACTGGCTTTTCACATATGCCGTGTTGGATTTACAGAGATACAGTGATATGCCAACATGGCATGCTGCTACTTACTAGTACCATGAACCTCCTTGCTAGTACCAAGGAGGTTAGAGGGTCTCTCTCTAACCTCCTTGCTAGTACAGTGGAAGCCACTTATTTGAAAAACGTTTTTAAGAAAAAGCCTGCCAATTGAAAAGAATTGTGAAAACCCAAACCGTTTTCCATTAACACTGTTGTTTATTGTACCCCTTATTTGAAAAGCCAATGCCGGCTATTTGGAAAGAAAATTGTCAAGTTGCAAGACATATTGAACCAAAAATATGCCAACCAAATCACCAAAAACGGCAGGAATGAGCCGACAACTTCCTATATAAAGACATTAAGCCACCAAAAAGAACGAAGTTGTCTGTTTTGGTATTCTTACCACAATATACTGGCTTTTCACATATGCCGTGTTGGATTTACAGAGATACAGTGATATGCCAACATGGCATGCTGCTACTTACTAGTACCATGAACCTCCTTGCTAGTACCAAGGAGGTTAGAGGGTCTCTCTCTAACCTCCTTGCTAGTACATGTACCTTGAAGACACCTTGAAGAATCCTAGGTAGAAGTAGGCATAAGCCTGTTGGTCACCCTCTTCACACTAAGTACTTAATCAATTCGCCCGCCAACACCTGGTCGCCGGGATTCATATGCTAATTAATATGACGTCACGAAAAGACTGTATATTTCATAATTCAGGTGAATATTCGGGTGAATATACTAGTATATAATTCAATTATCTTTGACAGCTACGTTTGCTTTGCGTGGACTTAGAGAACCTATATTTCGTATTCATTGTATTCATAAACTCGGGTCAAAATTGGATAAAACCCACCTTTTCAGATATCTAGCGTCTTCTGCCTGCATGGTGGTGCCTTGCCTTGTTTACTGTTCTTAGGGGGAAGGAGAAATGCGGTGTTTTCTTCGGTGTTTACAAACTGTTTACATCTCTTCCGCCATTTTCCACAGGAATTCTGCGCATTGCATGACGGGACATTAGTTGGACTGTTACATGTAAAGTGGAGAAATATTTCGATTTAAATGTGACCTTCCTAAGTTATAAAAGTCAAGAAAAAGGCATGAACCTTAAAATAAAACTATATTTACGTGCTATTGAAATCAAATAAAATCTGTTGAATAAGAGTCAAAATATTTTTACAGATTATTATTTCCCCCCGTTGTCAATAGTGTACTCTTCCGATGATGACCTGGGTCAGCCGGATTTCGCGCGATTACGTCACGTGCAGGATAGACAATACCACTTTAGAAAAAGTAGGTAATACAATATTATACTGTAAATTTAAGATTAAAAATAGAAATAGTTACAGACCTCAAACGCACTAAATCTCAATAGATACAAGTAATATTAAATTATCATATCATAGAAATTTTAATCTTAAGAAAACTGATAATGACATGCTAATATTTTAAGACAAAAATACTCTATCACCCCTCAAAATGGTATCTTCCAAGTGTGACATTACAAAAGCGCGTCCCAGAAAGTCCATTGAAGATTGCACAACGTTGCACGATCTAGCAGCTGCTGGCGGCTATAAATGGCGTGAAATATTCTGCCGGGGCATCTAAACCAGCCAACCCTGCTCAGCCGACGTCTAAAAATATCCAACCGCGTGGCGTAAGGCGAGAAGAAGCTCCCAAGAGGAGTCCAACCTTTGGCCGCGGCTCCACGTGGCGCGGCGCGGCATATTTTTTCCTGCGCGCCTCCATCTTAAGATTCTGACTTTCCTGGCGTCTTAACGCCGAGAAGACGTCGTTATGAAGTACTCAGGGTTGGCGCAGGAGTTCCACCAGTTGTTGCGGAACGTGGACCGGATCTCGTTGGGTCAGGCGGCGGTGGAGGACTGGGGAGGCGCGCCGCTGCAGTTTGGGGTGGACATCGTGCCGAAGGACGGGCTCTACCGCAGGGGACGCTTCACGTTTAAGGTACCAGATATGGGGGCAGTTTTACCCTCATGTATTGTCATGGCTAGCTATATCACCCTACGCAACTTGTAACATGGTGCTATGAAAATAATGTCGTTTAATATATCAAAAAATAAAAGTGCAGTAGGTACAGAATACAGTATACCCCCAGTATCATCTACCGGACGCTTCACGTTTAAGGCAGTTTTTACCCTGATGTATTGTCATGGCTAGCTATAATAGTCTAACGGTCTTATTACCCTTGGTAAGGGTAACGACTGACCTGGATTCAGGTGAATATCAAAAAAATAAAAGTGCAGTAGGTACAGAAGATATCATCTAGTGGTCTACCGCTGGGGACGCTTCATGTTTAAGATACCAGATATGGGGGCAGTTTTTACCCTGATGACTAGCTCTATCACCCTACGTAACTTGTCATGGCTAGTTCTTCACCCTACAGAGTGTGATGCAACATGTCGTGACATGATGCAAGAAAAAATATCCATATGAAAAAATTATACGCATGTGATAACGTTATAGTGCAAAATTATAGTGCAGTAGGTACAGAATATGTCATCTTTGATCAATCGAACGAAGTCATCTACAAATTGTGTGAACGTCATAATATAGGGTTTCTATTACAAAGGGTGATAATTATAGGTCAATAAAAATGTAAATTCTACTTCTCTAGGTCTCTGCTGTAGTGATTCCAGTATCCACAATACTGTTGTCATGTAAATGGTCAAATTGGTTGTGCCCCTCCTTAACTGTTCTAACAAGCACTGTTAGGGAAATGGTGACTTAATGATAGTTGTTTCACATTCTATTCTGTGAGAACACTAGGGTTCACTAATTCATTTGCATATGTGCAGTGTGATGCATTGTTGGCAAAGTTGAAGGCCACTGACACCTTAAACCATGAACTGTTGTTGGCTTCTTCTTCGGTTCCGAAGATCTTAGGAAGGCAGTCCCTTACAGGCCTTCATGAACTATTAGTATTATTAAAGCACGCAAGAAAACAGTTACTCTATCAACTGGATAGATTTGGAAAAACTTCATTGCAGCAGTGTCTGTACATATGAATAACCGTTTCTCCCCCCCCCCCCAGTTCTCCCTGCATGACCAGTACCCGCAGTACCCGCCACGCGTCGTGTGTCTGACCAACATCTACCATCCCAACATCGACACCGTGGACGAGTACGAGGGGGAGATCTGCCTCTCACTGCTGGACGAGTGGCAGCCGACATTCACACTGGAGGTAAGGCAACAAACATGTGATTCGGAAAACATTTTAATTAAAAAAACAATGGACAATATGTATTGCCACATGTTGAACAAAGGCATGAATTATAACGTGCTTCATAATACAGGATGCAAAAAGGCAAGAGTTATATATCCACCTGTTGGTTTTTCTGTGATCAGTACTAAGCCTTCCAGAGCCCCCTGTCCCCATTATGGGGAACTGCAGCTGTTTGTTTGTTGGTAGATTTGTGAGGGGGATAACTTCTGTTATTTCCCCCCAGGATGTGATAATGCAGCTACTGTTCCAGCTAACTGTACCAGCCTAACCTTGCAGATCCCCCTATCTTAGGAACTGCAGATGTTTGTTTATTAGTTAGGATAACATGTTTTATTTCTTTATAACGACCCGACCTGATGATGATGTTTTATTTCTCCCCAGGACGTGATAATCGGGTTGCTGTTCCTGCTGTACCACCCTAACCTTGAGGAGCCGCTGTCCCCGTTCTTCGAGCCATGCATGAACTGGGAGGAGTTTGCTGAGAAGGTTCGCCTCTCCCTCCAGGGCGGGGTCGTGGAAGACTACTACTTTCAGCGCAACCAGGTCGAGGAGGGAGAGATGCACGCTGGGACAGGCCCCCGAGGGACCAATCAGGAGCCTGTTGCCATGGTGAAGCCCAGAGTGACCAATCGGGAGCAGGAATCTATTGCCATGGCGATACCCAAGGGGAGAGAGCCGTGCGGCCATCTTGATGTCCTTAGATAGCCACCGCCACAAGGTCGTTAGAGGGATCTGGAAATATTTGTCGTTTGTGTCGTCCTGTAAATAAGAAAGTAAGAGTTAAAATATTCTGGACTGGGTCTTTAATCAAATGAATTGTAAATCTTCAATTTTTTGTTTCCCGATTTTTGTTAAAAATTGGCTCTGCAGAGGACAATATCTTGCAAAGAATTTTTCTCATGTAGATGTGATCTATGTGTAGGTGTGAGTCAGTGAGTTAGGGTCGTGCTCGAAGCTACTCTGGGCCAGACTACCTCAGACTAGTTAGCTGCTGCTGATGTTGCCCCCCTTTTTGTACACAGTGTGCAAATCTGTCCAAGCTAAGCTCCAGGCCAAGTACTGTAGAATTATGATGTTACTGTTAATCTGTGTGAGCACAAGAAGGCACAAACCTTGGGTTCCTCCATGGGTACTGCAGGGAAGGGAGATGTGCAACACTGGTCACTTTACATTCAGCAATACAACAGAAAGATATTTGTAGTCGGGAGTAACACATCAGCTAACACAACGTAAAGTTAGCCTCAATCAGGTAATTCTGAGGGGCTTAGGATAGTAGATTTCTCTAAAAATAAGGTCTGACTGGCCAGGGGAGTGGATCTGCCATTAGGGTTTTATTTCCCCCTCAGAAGGGAGAATGAACTGTACAAGTGGAACGATGCGAAATGTGGGGAGGACCAGCCCCTAACAGCGAGAGATTGTGTAACACAGGCTAGTATAGATAATTCTCACTAATCACTCCAATAACTGCTTGAACAAGTTAAGATTCTGTGACACAAGTACCTGCTTAGCTCTGCTCATTGTTGCCTGGTGGGAAGCCAGAATGCCTGCAGCTTCTGACGCTGAACTTCAAAATCACTCTTGATGTTCTCAACGCCCTGTACAGACCCCTCCAGTTGTGTGTCCATCAGGGTCAGCTGTTCTTTGATGTTTATCTCTATAGCTCGGATGTCAGTCTGAAAAGTGTCAGCTGAGCGTCTGAAGGCCGCCTTCTGGGCTTCCACCTGCGCAACAAGATGGAGAGTAGAGTTTAGGCCACACCAAGTAATTTTCATGGATGATGCGCATTGATTTTGGTCTGTTCCCAGAAAAAAGCCCCAAGAAATTCCACTTCCACATCTACTGCTGTTCCACTGATTAATTGCTGTCATGACCAATTCTTCTCGCCATCTGGCTAAGTTTTACTGTTTTTGAACCCACGTTGCTAGTCTGGTGGATCTCACTCTCACTCAATCCAGGGTGTTGTCTCTCGCACGGAGGAACCCCTCCCTTCACTCGCTCCACTCTCGCCTTTGTGGATAGAGACATGTAAAGTGGCCAGGGTGAAGCAAGTAGATAGATGGACAAAATACTGTAGATCTTAGTTACTTTTTGGACCCTGCCAACGTTTAAACAGGCTGAAGTTCTGTGCAATTTTTGGCTGGTGGAAAATGTGACAAAGTATCATGACAGAAAAAACACAGGGTGCTTTGGGGTAGACATGGAATATAGCAACACATTTTGGACAAGGAAACTACAAAGGAAAGATCATATAATGTACTGGTATGTGATTTATTTGCCTATACTGTACTACAAATGTGTAAAGGAAAGGGAACAACTTTGTCTTTCAATCAAACTTGTGGAAAAGACCAGTTTGGACAAGATCGTTCACAGAACTGTAAAAAAAACTAGTCCGAGATGAAACAAGTTTGAACTGTTAGGAACACAACATGGTGCATTGTGAAAATCTTTGTACAAGTCATAGTTGTTAACTGTATGTTGTACTTGTCATTTGTGGAATCTTGGCGACACTTGTGTATGTTATTCTACCAACTGCACCCCTTCCCATTGTAAGGAAGGACAAATGTAGCAATGTTTACCTCCTACTTACATTTGTATTATGTGTAAAACAAGGGAATGTGGAAGAACTACTGCCAAATACTGTCATATTGACAATTGTCTCACTCAGTGCTTTACAAACTTGTGCCATACTTGTCCCCGTTATAAGCATCACAGCTACACTAGAACCACTGGCCAGTCCAGAAGACTGTACACATTATACCGACTGGTGCTCAGCCATATTTATTCATATCTGCACAAGGGAAGCCCAGCAGTGGCTGCAATGGGAATAAAAGTACTCAGAACGTCATGGCTTGTTGTTTTCTTATATACTCGTTAAATAATCGACACTTGTTAAGTTGTAAGGCACTGTAAAGTTGGTACTGTGGATAGTCCACGCGTATCCAGAACCGTGCCTGGGGCAAATCTATGTTCTTGGATATGCGGAGACTATCCAGAGCCGTGCCTGGGGCAAATCTACGTTCTTGGATACGTGGAGACTATCCAGAACCGTGCCTGATCCTAGCTAGAGGGGCATGGTTCTGGATACAATACCTGTGTTAGATATGAGATCAAACAGACTGAACATGGGGTTCTTTCTGTAGAGTGTGAAGACCCAGAGGCATTCACCTTACCACATCTCATCTACATCTTGATCTGCCATGATTTTAGTACCGGTAATCAACAAAAGCTGGGTGTAGCATGTATTATGTACATTGTACATGTATTAGAGAGTAGAGTAGAGTTCTTCGGCCACGTAGGTGCTTCACGCTCCAGTTTAGGCCGCTCTTTTCTTTCTTTCAGTGTACAGACATCTCGGGTTTCTGGGGATGATCTAAGGCCCTATACTGTAGTCTTACATCATCTGCTTCATGTGGTTGTCTAACCTTTCTTTAAATGTATTGAAGAGGTAATGTTTGAAACAAGAACAGCCCAAGAAAATCATACACACAAGCCAGACTGAAGTATGTACAAGTTTATATTGCACCAGTGACTGTATCTCCCCATGGAACATGGAAGCCCTTCAACCTGAAATTACATGTACTCAAAAACAAAGAATCTTGTATGAGGTGTCAACTAATTCAAAGCAAAATGATGTACCACATTACAAATTTGCCGCATGTGCAATAGAATAGGCAAAGTGTTACTACCGGTAGTAATTCTCATGCATGTCAATACTGTTGAATATAATAAACCACAATACGTAACTTCCTATCTATACGTATCTTCCTTTAGTAGGAAATAAATTCAAAGAAAATCATTGTCACTTCCTCCACCAATTTAGACCATGGTGGTCAGTTTCTTCATTTTCTACAAATTTACTGGCATAAGTCAGCCAACCACAATAATTTTGTCATTTTAGCATGTCAAAAATATAGTTGATTCTGTAACTATCATATCTATTCTATCTACAAATCCCCATGCCTACAAACTTCACCATACATGATGTTGGTAACAAGTAAGAGCTTTCAAAATATAAAGAACATTTGAAAAGCTAAATATTGTCCCTGCAGTGCAGCAATTATCCACTAGGAGGTGCTTTGCCACCTGATCATAGTGTAGTGAAAACTGCTGCTTTGGCAAATCTAAAGGCAGGCAAGGTAGCAGACAGATGTCATATAAAGGTACAATGTAATACAAACACCCTAGTTTGATGTAGTCTTCTACAAAAATACTTCTCTATTCACAGCTTCTGTTCTCTACTCTAAAGAACAGCTAATACTTATCTACTAGTACAAACAGATAAAAAGGTCTACCTAGAAGGTGAGAGTCCGTGTTAAGCCCTTTCACCATTTTCCACAAGTTGCAACAGAATAAAGCTAGAAGCTGCCAAGCCTATCTATAACAAGCAAACCTACATGTACGCACACCAACTATACATGCAAAGTATAATTCAAATCTCAAAGTACTTAAAATCAACAACAAAAAGGCTGCAGCCTCCTAAAACAGCATGCCTAGGATGAAAGCCTGCAAAACTTCAGCCCAATTTCGAGTTTTTCGTTATTCACCAATATTTTATCAATTTAGTTACGAATTTCCACTGACAGGCTAGTTTAGATGTTCAGCTTTTAGCCTATTTTAGTAATTGACTTCCTGGCTGTTATTTACATTATACCAAAAATACCTGAAGATACCTTTTCCTGTAGAAGTACAAATGCTGAGACAAAGGCACTCATCCCTTCTGTTCTACAACCCTTCTACAGAAAAGCATGAAAAGTAAGAGTTGAAATCACTCAACCCTGATCTGGCCTGTAGAGTTTGGCATTTGATGCCCCCAATGCATAGTATGTACAGGACTTAGGAACAGATAATGTACGGAAGATATGGAAGATATTGCTATTTTACGCTTATGATCTGTTCATTTTAAGTAACTATAATTTTATCATTAATCTCGTGTTAAATCTCGGGTTCCTTCTATCATTGTTGTTGTTGTTTGTTTGTTTGTTTGTTGTTGATCAGTTGACTGTTCTCCAGCATCAGGACCGGGATCTGTCCTCCTCTCCTTCTCTCCATCCTCCGCTGATTGTCCAGAAGAATCTCCACTTCCTGCTTCTTTTTCTGTATCGTTTTTCTTCCCTGCAACGTCTGTGTCAAGTTTTTCACTCGTACCTTCACTGCTAGCTTGTTTTTCCCCGTTCCCTGTAGTTTGTTCTGTATTTTTGGTAGGAGGAACGTCGTTATTTGTACTTTTCTCTGCTGTGTTCCCTGTGTTGGCAGGAGAAACGTCGTCATTAGAAGGTTTTTCTGTTGATTCTCCAGGTTTCTCCGCTGAGTTGGCTGTTTTCTCCGCTGATTCTCCAGGTTTCTCGGCTGAGTTTCCAGGTTTTTCCGCTGAGTTGGCAGATTTCTCGGCCGACTGTTGCTGACTCGCCAGTTTGGCGGCCTCGGGGTGGAGCCCAGGTGACTCCAGGTGCATCATGGGAGGATGCAGCTCCTCCATCTGTGGTAGCTCCTCCTCCTCGCCCGCCTGGACCAGCTCCATCCTCTCCATCAGCTCCGCCAGCTTCCGAGACTTCCGCAGCTCGTTCTGCTGGATGATGGAGTAAAGATGCTCCGTCAGCTGTTCCTTCATCTCAGCTTTCTGGTGGAACTCCAGCTTTGCCTGGACGTACTCTTCTTCTGCCTTCTGGAGACGCTTCCTGGGCAACAGTAAACAAACACACAGTTAACAAACAAACAGCAAACAAACAAACAGTAAACAATAAAAAGCTGTTCCTTCAGCTCTGCCTTTTGATGGAACTCCAGCTTCACCTGGACGTACTCTTCTTCTGCCTTCTGGAGACGTTTCCTGGGCACAAACAAACAATTAACAATAAACAAAACAAGCAAATAGTAAACAAACAGTTCAGCCTTCGCCTTCTTCTGCCTTCTGCTGCTTTCTGGACAACAAAAAACAAACAGGAAACAAACAAGCAAACAGTAAACATGTCCTCCTGCCTTCTGGAGCCACCTTCTGGACACAAACAAACAAACAAACAAACAGTTAACAAGCAAATAGCAAATAGCAAACATTTACTCTCTTTGCCTTCTACAATCACTTCCTGGGCAGTACAAAGACTCATTTACAGTTAAAGAGCATTACCTGATTGATTGATTGATTGATTGATTGATTGATTGATTGATTGATTGATTGATTGATTGATTGATTGATTGACTGACTGATTGATTGATTGATTGACTGATTGATCACCAGACTGACCTTGACTCGGAGTACTCCCTACTGACGTCGTCTATCTTGTCCCGGAGGATGGAGACGTCCACATTAAGAAGGTGTTCCATTTTCTCCAGCTCCTTCTGGATCAGACCCAGCCTCACAGCCTCCTGCTTTGTACGCTTCTGCCTGAGGACACAAGACTGGGATCTTAAGATGCGGGAAATAAGGAGGTGGTTCACCTTAAGACCAGCTCAGAAAAGAACAAGAAATAGTCATGCCTCCAAGTACAAGAGCTATCAACCAAGGATTGAGGTGTTCAAAATCTCATTTTTCCTAGAACTATCGTAGAGTGGAACTCGCTGCCACCAAGTACAGTAGGGGCATCGTACGCGTCACTAGATAGTTTTAAACAATGTCTAGAGCTAGACGTTCAAAGGTTAGGTGTGACAGGTCGTTCGGTGTAATGTAGCCAGCTGCCGCCGCGCCGCGTGCCTGCGAAGCTGGTGTGTTACACTGAAGGGCGGTTATACTGGCTATACAGATACAGATGCAGAAGACAGGGGAAGTAAGGAGGTGGGACATCTTAAGACACAGGAAATAAGGAGGTGCAGTTCGTCCTGACCTATCAGCGATGGCTTTAGACAGCAGGAGTTTCTTCCTCTTGTTCAACTCCTCAATCTCCTTCTGCTGTTTCTGGATCTGCTCCAGTTTGGAATATTCCCGTCTGAAACACAAAAATACAACATTCTTATGTTAATCATCCAAGAGTTCCCAAGGCTAAACTTGCAAAGACTGAAAGATTGGTGGCTTAGTGCACTAAAGGTTGAACAAATTTTGTGCACTAATTGCTGTTAACTGTTAATTAATTGTTGAGGTTGACCATTATCAAACATGTTACTGTTTAGATTTAGTAGTTATCTGTGCATAATTTGTAACCACATATCTATACACTGTAGCACAAATAAATGTCTAAACATTACTAGTAGATTATCCCACCTAAATGAAGCACTAAACTATGCATTAGGGAAACCATTTTGGTTAACACCATGACTAAACGTGTCTGTGTGCTGGATATGATTTATATAATACGTAATATCATAACAGGACTTCCTGCTTCTAACAGTAAACAACACAGTCTGAACAGGCACATCCTCCTGTACAGGTGTGTTATTCAGCTGGAGTCTTACTAGTCTTAGACTAAGTTTGAGGGCACAAGTACTTCCTTAAGCAGCTTACTTCTCCACCTCCTTATCATCTGTGATCATCTCAGGTTCCTTCTCCTCTTGAAAAGGTCCAGAAGACGTCTCAGGTTTCTCAGACGTGTCTGTGTCTCCTCCCGTCTTCTCAGGATTATTTCCTTCTTCGGGGAGTTGAAAAGTCACTTTCTTCTTAGTCTGCGGGCTGGGAGACTTCGGCTTGGGCGGCTGTTCCTTCTTCACGGCGAGTTTCATCTTGTTCCCGGGGGTTAGGGAGTCCAGTTTGCCGTTGGCGCTGCTGTGGTTGATCTCGGCTATTTTCTCCTGGATGAGTTTGTCGCGTTGCTGCTGCTGTCTGGTCCGCTGGGGTGGCGTTCTGGTCGGACGACGTTTCTGCTGCCCACCAGGACCACCTACGTAGGAGGGAAAATGTCATAGTCAAAAATTTATTTCCATCTTTATTATGTTTACCTTACACACCTAATTGCGCTTCAATAATAATAACGAGAGGCAAGGTTTGGGCAACCGATGACTTTACTTTTTCCTGAGTGAAACTCTGAACAGTGCAGTAAAGGCATCACAGGCCAAGCAAGATGACACTGTACTTGGCTAACTTAACAATGGCTAACCTGTCTGGGCAACTGCCTATTGGAATGCTGGATGTATTGATCTCGAAAGGCTATATGCATGTTGTCAGGATGCGGAGAAATGATGGATACAATGCTCAACTCTTAACGAGAGCAAACACGACGCTAGTGGGTTGGCGCGGAACGTTGGCCGTATCAATATAGAACAGAGCGTAGGGCATGATGCCGGTCGCTGAAGTACAAACTTGAAATCTAAAACTTATCTAAGGAAACTGTGAATGCGACTACAGAACTAGGAGGCGGCTCAGGCGCTCCGGACTAAAGCTACATAAATGTGATACAATTGTGAGCAAAAGGCCCAAGGGCCACTATTCTAAAGTATACCTACAAAACTCTGTTTGGCACTATACACAAAACTGATGTTTGGCACTATAGAGGCGTTGGCTAAAACTAGTAAAAGGTCCTGTCGTGCGGTAACTAGATAGGTCTATTCTGTCCTGTATTGAAGTAATCAGAGAGTCCATGCTGGGATCTTGATGACTGCAGAGCTGCGTGGGCGGGAGGTGGTAGCCGTGCCGCTACCCTCTCTCGGTTCTGGGCGGAAGTAGCCCCGGAAGTGACGTGCGGAGGTATGCGCGAAATTCTCTGCGATGAGGCCCCCTCGGCCTCATCACCCCATAATTGCGCTTCAATAATAATAACGAGAGGCAAGGTTTGGGCAACCGATGACTTTACTTTTTCCTGAGTGAAACTCTGAACAGTGCAGTAAAGGCATCACAGGCCAGGCCGACCGGAGGGAGGGTGCCCAAACAGAGAGTTGGTGAAGTGCGTGGTTGTTGGGCTGTTGGAGATGTTTGTTGGCGTATGAGTGAGCGCATAGCAGGTACGAGGACAGGACACGGCCCCAGCCAGGTGGTGGTACCCCAGGGGGGGGGTGGGGGGAGAGAGCGAAGAGGCGTGTGACTGCCGCAGCCAAGGTTACCGATGTGTGCCGCCAGGCGCTTCTGATGTCGCGAAGGCTGTGCACGCGTGGTGATTCACCGGGGACGGCGATGTCCGCTGTGGTGAAGTCAAGTCCGCCGGCGTGAAGCTCGGAACATGCTGAGAAGGCTGGGTCGCCCGGAAACCTGGTGCGTAGTTGGACCTCGTCGCTAGTCGCCGCCCGGTAGTCCTGCCCTGGAGACGCGAGACGCTGTAAGGGACTGTGTCGGTGACAATGTGCTGGGGCTGGGCCAGATCCGAAGAGGCGGAGTCAGCGTGGCGACGCGTGACTGTGGGGAGGTGGGGGATGCGTTCTGGATGCAGTGCGAAGGCTCTCTGGGAACATCTAGATTGATGGGTGATTTCCTGCGGGTGGTGAAAGAATCTGTAGTGTGTGGAACTATGTCTGTTAGGTCGTGGTGGAACCGGTCTAGTCATGCCCGGTTCGCTTTCATAGCCTGGTACTCGTCCCTCTTTGCTTTATCATTGTAGGCACAGTCTTTTGCTGGATGGAGTGGGGACACATCCGGCCGGGATTCCAAGCAGTGCTTGCACTTGTGTACCAGGATGCCGTACTGCCCTGCGTGGTCTCCAGAGAAGGTGCAGAAGCCCGACTGATACTTGGCACACGGAGTGTCTGTAGCTGACGGGTTGTCTACCCTGGTGCTGCTGTGTGTGGCCACCAGCTGCCGTGGGGGCAAAGGACGCCTGAGGTACTGCTCCTTCAAGTCCTTTAGCGCTGAGTTGATATCTGGAACCTCCAGGTCGAACAGCTTTCTCTCTGCGCGAAGCAGCATTACTGAGTAGAAGGCACGGATGCCCTCGAAGGTATACGTGGACACATCGTTCATAAGGTTCTTAAGAATCTGGCCTCTGTTTGCCCTTTCAGTGACGGAAGCATCGGACTCCAGAACTATGGCTAATTCCCCGGCAACTAGCTGGTCTATAGAAATGTTCTCCGGAGTTACTGGGGTAATACTGGTGAACACAAACTCGTGGGGCCAGCTTACCTCCCGCTTCACCTTGTCATGTAACTTGCGGGTGAGACCGCTCAGGAGCTTCTTCTTGCCAGTCCCCTGCTCACCCTCCCCGTTGAACGCGTCGACGTCAGCGGGGAGCCTGGTGTGATGGCGAGTCCCCCTAGGGGCTGTGGGGAGGGGGGCCTGACTGCCGCCGCCGAGGTTGTCGAGGAGCTTGAGGGCCCGAACTTCCCGTAGTGTAGGGTAGGCGTCCGCGTAGGTTCCCCTGCCCGGCTGCTGATACGTGATGGGGCGTTCGCTGGGTGTCGAACCGCTCCGCAAGTCAGTCCGAATCCTATCTGCTTGTCTATTAACTGCTTGGTCGCTTCTTGGTCCGCTCAAGTCTCGAGAAATCTCCTCCGTGAAGCGGCGAGATGTTCTGTCGGGGGGAGGGGGGTGGTTGTCGTCATGTGTCAGGCCGCCCGTGGCGCCGTGCGCTTCCTGCGCTTCCTGCAGGAAGGCGAGGTCGAGTTTGAGTTCCTCAATTTCCCTGGAAACGTCTGCCACCTGCTCCATCAACCCGGCCGGCGTGGACCTGTGTTGTGGACGCTCCAGGTCGTACGCGCCATCTTCAAGGTCATACTCGTCGCGGTAACGCACCGGTAGACGTATCTCTCGCTTGGGGCGCACAGCGCGGTCGGACATGACTGAGGAAGAAACTTACAAATCCCCGGGAAGATATCGGACACTGGGAGAAAACTTACAGATACTGGGTAGATAGGCGCCTAGCCGTGCAGCAGCTACTGGGGAGAGCCGTGCCTAGCCGTGCCGCTACCCTCTCTCGGTTCTGGGCGGAAGTAGCCCCGGAAGTGACGTGCGGAGGTATGCGCGAAATTCTCTGCGATGAGGCCCCCTCGGCCTCATCACCCCATGATGATGTTGTTTTAAATGTAAAATTTACCAGCAGACAAAAATGAGCAGACAAAATTATTTGAATTTTCAACAAGACCGAGATAAAAATACTTTTGAAGTACTCATTAAAAAAAATCATTTCCAACTGAAACTAAAACGTGTTTCTTCATTCATTATGTCCAAGCACCGATATTGTAAGTACCATATATAGTATCATAGCTTAAGGCATAAATAAATCTTAACTAATCTTATAAATTTATCAAGCCTTTGCCAAGATCATCTACGTTTCAAACGCTTCAAAGGTGATCAAAAGAGACGTTAAATATACTGTGGGTCATATAGACATTTCAACTACAATCGGTTGGTTTTTCTATTTGCTTGATAACTTGTGAGATACATGTAAGGCAAGTGTTACGTTGGCAAACTTGACTTGTTATGATAAGTTGTCGGACTACAACTTCATGACAGACCCTCCCCGAAATTCATTTCGATATTACAGACTATCTAGACATCGTGCGTACAAGAAACTACGGCCAAATATACTACATTACCCATACTTGACAAGGCTTTATCCAGAACTGTTATAAACCAACACATACCGTCTTGGACGCCTTTTATTCTGGCCAACTCTTCGTCCGAAAACCCCGTCCAGCCCGCCATCTTTGATATCTGCCACGTCAGGCACGAACCACTGCTCTCCAAGGGGTGCAAATATACCGGCGAGAAATTGTTTGGGCTTAGACGTTAGAATATCAACTAGTCAAATATATAAAGTCGTTAACTATAATTATTATCTATCCTTTTCGAATACTATATTTGCCTATTATTTTCTGCGTATTCAAACTAAAAAGATGAAATGAAACTGGCAAATCCGGTCCTCTGGTAGGTCAATATGATATCGTCCAATCCCGGAATTTCAATAAATCTCGCAGTACTTGGCGAGAGTTCAGTTGCAGGAGTTTGTTATTGTTTGACTTGCGCATTCCCTTCATTTTAATCTCCCAGAGGATCAGATATTTGGACTCTAGGAAGTGAGAGCTTTAAAACATTCGTCTTCACGACGAATTTAGGATTCTTTAATCTATCTCGACATGTGGTGCAGGTTATCCTGGGATCAAGATCTACATGTCCGTCCCAGGAATAGCTCTAGGAACGAGTTCAAACTTCTGACCAATCACAGTCGAGATTCCCAAAAGCCGCCATTTTGGAAAATCGAAAATTCTACGATTCGCTGAAAGCCTAGAAAATGCAGAGAAAGTAAAAGGTGAGTTGTGGATAAGTTCATAGGAAAATTAACATCTAAGGTTGTTTCTTCACCGATTGAGAGAGACATCAACTCGCGATCGCTGTATTCTATGTAAAAGGGGACATTTTGGGAGTGTATTTGATAGATCCGATTCCGTCACACTTCCATAAAAGATCTTACTTTTTGTGAAAATCATTTTGGATTTTTAATATTCAACAAGGTAAATCCAGTGAAGGATTCAGTAAATGTAGCGTTGCCTTTTTGTATCTTGATCTAAAAGCGACCTTTTCGTGTTTAACGTTATGAGCGTAGAATAACCCGGAATATCCGCGCCATCAAAATTATACCAAATTCCGAATCGCGTGCAAGTGGCCAGTTTCATTGGTAACTTTATCCCCATGTCACCTTCTTGTGTGATTAATTTGGAAAACAAATTGCTTGTGATCCTCCAGTCAAGGCGGAGAAACCATCACAGACGTTTTTAGTATCACCAGGGGCGCCATGGACAACGATCTCATCTGCAACTACAAGAAGTGTCGCAAGAGGCTCACGGCGTTCGCTTGGGTATTACAATGTATTTTCTTCACATTCGTGTTTCTATGAATATTTCTATTTTCTTCTAAATCTTTTCTTATGGATTTTTGCAAAACCTACCAAGGGAATTTTCACCCTTGTCATCTACCCATCTTTTCTAATGTGTTTCCAAATGAATGCTGTATCATTGTGTTTATTAACTGACCACCTCTACATAAGGACCACCTGGCCAATGTGACCACTTTTTGGTGGTCCCTTAGATAATTTTTCCCATTGACACAAGCATTCAGAATCCTGTCTATAGTGACCACCTGTCCACATGGACCAGATTTTTGGTCCCCTGAGTGGTACTCTTGATGACTCCTGTATGACCTGTTCTTCCCCCAGGTGACCTCCTGCTCCCATATATTCTGTGATGAGGATGGAACCAGGGAGTTCAACAAATGTTACACCTGCCCAGCATGTGAGTACAAACACACAAACGCTACTGATTCTTCTCTCCTAGCCAGGCCAGTTTACCCAAATAAAAGCTGACAAAATAGGAAGACTGAAAAATGCCTAAAAAAACATCCAAAACAAACCTAACCTCTGCTTGGAGAGTAACTGATTCCTGTCTTCTTTTCAAGAAGCTTCAAAGTCAGATCGAAACCCCTGATTATTTCTTCCAGGTGAAACCAGTTTGTCAGACAAGTTTGACATCGTCAGAATTGACCTCCAGCCTTCAGAGCAGTACAAGTCGGTGAGTATATTCTTTATTCAATCGAAAATTAATTTGTTTTGCTGTACTTGAAAAAGAACAAGAACTGTAGAGTGTAAGATGCTAGCTATGGGGGAAAAAATACATAAAAGCAAGACTGAAATCTTTAAAATGATTATTCATATTTGAAGCAGAGAGCTCATTTTGTGCCCACCAGATGGTGCTGGCAGGACAGAGACCAGAGGTGATAATGGAGATCTGCTCTCGAGCCATGTCCTTCTGGACTTACCAGGTTAGTAGAGGCATTGGGAACAGTCTTTAGCAGCAGGTTTACAAAGGAACAAATGGATTCCGAAGCACCAGTTCACAGTGCATCTGGCAGGCCTTTCATGTAGCAGCCCCATCTAGTGACTCCTCAACAAACTGCAACTTACACCTGCGCATCATTGTTGTCCATGTCAGCACTTCCATTTTCTATTCATTTCTGTCATGTTCAAATTTGAATCTATTCCTTACGGATAAGACATATTCAGCAGGCTGGTCTTTTGATTAAATAACGTCAGTTCCTTAAAGATGTTGAGAAGTGAAAGTTTTGGTTCTGCGGCAGTCTCACCAGGAGCGTACGTACCAGGAGTACATGTGTAACAAGTCCAAGGAGAGGAACGTTCAACTGGAGAAGTACTACGAACAGGTGCTGACCACAACACAGGCCGAGCTCAGCTGTATCCTTTTATAATAGTGGTATCTGTATCTGTATAGCTAGTATAACTGCCCTTCGGCGTAACACACCAGTTTCTGTATCTGTATAGCCAGTATAACTGCCCTTCGGCGTAACACACCAGCTTCTGTATCTGTATAGCTGGTATAACCACCCTTCGGCGTAACACACACCAGCTTCGCAGGCACGCGGCGCGGCGGCAGCTGGCTACATTACACCGAACCACCTGTTTAACACCTAACCTTTGAACGTCTAACTCTAAACAATGTTTAAAACTATCTGTGGTATCTACTATGGTAGCAGTAAGTTGGCCTATAGCAGTAGAATGTTGAGGAGAAACACTGTCAAAGGGTATAAGTGAGCTCGACAGAATGAGTGAGTGACATGAGAACAAAGGTAAACGTAAAGCTGTCATCCTCAACTGAGGTGAAGCATGATGCTTTTGCGAGAAACTTCTAGTGCGATGCGGTTTCGTTGCGGCTTCGTTACGGCTCGCATTCATAGCCAAGCACACTGGGTCACCCCTACTCTTCAGTTGGGTTCTTTTACCAGTAGAATGCTCCTCACCTCACCTCACCTATCCCTTGACCTCGTAGAATGCTACATAAACTAAAAAAAGGTAATGGAGTGTATATAGAAATAAAAGGGTTGATAGTGGTAGCAGAATACTACAGCTAATTACACATGTAATAAAACACTATCTGCCCATCATACACTGTCAGTCAATACAAACACAACCATTATATTCATAATGATAAAATTTGCTTTTTAATCAGCTGATTCTCATCACATAATATACATTCATTGCTATAGATTGATTTTTCAATATTATTTACATCTGATGTTGATTTACATCTGCTTTTGTGTAACAGTACCTATTTGATGATTTTCTATGATGGTGTTGAGAGATGTTACGTTTTTGTCATTAACTTTACTGAAACTAATAACTTTCACAGGTTGCTATTTACAAGCACAGTTGGCAAGTCTAGGCACAGCTTAGACTTATAAAATACATATAAGACTAGCACAAGTGGAAGACATTGTGCTTCTGTATAAAATCTTATAAAATCACTTAAGACACAAGCAGAACAACCACTGCCACAGCGGTAAGTAAGGAGTATAAGGCTTGTACCGAGAAGCTGTGGATGTTAGAGCGATAATTTGATCTCATGGACACATGAAGTACATGTGAAGTTGGAAACGTAAGTATTGTTTTCTACTCATTATGATATAAATATCTGTCAGTCTCTGTTCCCGGTGGTCTCTCACTTCAGTTCCCAGTGGTCTCACACTTCAGTTCCCAGTGGTCTCACACTTCAGTTCCCAGTGGTCTCACACTTCAGTTCCCGGTGGTCTCACACTTCAGTTCACAGTGGTCTCACACTTCAGTTCACAGTGGTCTCACACTTCAGTTCTGATTGTCTAGTCGTATCCCTGCAGCCTGCCTGGTTTCCATGGTTACCTCGGACAGCCGAGCGTTGTGAGCAGCACGACTGCTGTCAGGCCTGTGTACAGAATCCCTGTCGTCATGGCAACATGGACTGTACCAGCTCCTGAACCTGGGGGGGGGGCAGAGAAAGTTAGTTGTTGATCAGGTTTGAACCTGCTGGACTAAATTATTCAGTTTCTAATAAAACTGTTACAGAAAACGTCTACATAACGGGAATGGAAGGGAACAGTATCTGAGGCCATCATGAAAAATTGATGAAGTCAGGATAATCAATAATTCACTATTTTATTGATTTTTGGGGTCGTGGGGAGGTCTACTGAATGATGAATGTGCTTTTTGAGCTACAATTCAGATGTAAATCTGAACAATATACCCAATATTCGGGCATCATTACTCTAATTTACAGCAATTAGTGGAAGGGTTTCAGCCAGGGCAGACTCTTTCAACTGTGGAACTGATCTTCAGTTTTCCAGATGTGTTGATTTTATCATTTTGAGATATCAACATTTGTTAGTCTTATGGAATTGGCCTCAGTCCACAATGGTATTCAAG
The DNA here is from genome assembly GCA_013266295.2 of Branchiostoma floridae x Branchiostoma japonicum. NCBI lineage: Eukaryota > Metazoa > Chordata > Leptocardii > Amphioxiformes > Branchiostomatidae > Branchiostoma > Branchiostoma floridae x Branchiostoma japonicum. The sequence goes on from CM023828.1 coordinate 515,511, forward strand.
TCAAACATATTTATTGCTCTTTAGTGTAGCCTGAGAAAAAATGCAATATCATGCTCCTGATCTGACCCCAGTCTGTCTACTTTTGGTTGATACTGATCGTGTTGAACTGATATTCGTGAGGAAACTTCGTGATGAGGTTGGCTGGTGACGTAATTTGGGCTGGGTTGATATAATCAGTAGCTGAGTCATCGAGGAAAACAGGTCAGGACATGGAGTAACGTTCCTGCATACAGAAACAGTTCCCTCCCACATAACAACAATAACAGCCCCATGTGTGAGGGTTCTTTATTACCTATTACCTATAGGCAAATTCAAGTCAAGTACATGTAGTTGGTTTCAGATTCTTCTGTGAAATCTTTCGTTTGCACATTTGCTCAAATTAAAACATTCTGGTTATTTGCCTGGATGCAATGAGTTCTATATCCTCTATCTGAGATAGACCGTTAGTTCTATATCCTCTATCTGAGATAGACCGTTAGTTCTATATCCTATATCTGAGATAGACCGTTAGTTCTATATCCTCTATCTGAGATAGACCGTTAGTTCTATATCCTCTATCTGAGATAGACCGTTAGTTCTATATCCTCTATCTGAGATAGACCGTTACCTGCAGCCCTGCGCTGTAGTGTCTGGTACATGAGTTCTATATCCTCTATTCTCTCCTGCAGGCCTGATATTTCCCTCTGTAGTCTGGCCTTCTCTGCCTGCAACACAGAGTTCTCTGTCTCCAATTCTACAAGAAAATGACAAAAAGTAAGGTTAGGTATCACGGTCAGTCACTGAGTGGAAGGTTTATGCACACATTTGTGAGACAGTTGAGGAAGTGTCCTACAAAACTCTTTGTCCTGTGACTTGAGGCAAGGTTGTTGTCAATGTCTGCTTCTGCTAGCCTATAGCCTAGCTGGAAATGATGAAAAACAACTGACTGTGATGACTACTGACTAGATGTAGCTGAGACTACTGCTGAGAATATATAGCCTGGAATAAGAGCTAGAGGTGTCAGAATTTAATTCAAGGGGGGCTGTGGTCAAGTTTCCTTGGGGGCATGTTGGTCCTGGAGCCGAGGAGCTGGCCTGTGTTGACCCTGGAAACAGTCTGGAGCCCTGGAGCAGGTGCCATAAGATTTATGACAGCAGTCAGCAATGATAACGTTCCAGATGCCTGGATACCGGGGAGACCAGGGGAGATAGGAGCCAGATTGGTTCTTAATGACTGTCATCAGACACCGCAGTCCATCTCCCCTCCCCTGGGACTGAGCGTGACAAAACACACGGCTGGGCGGCTCCAAGCAGATGTAAGGCGCAGGTCGGGTTTACACGCCTGTTACAGCCACATTTGGTATCTGTTAGCCACGTTCGCAGGCTTAGGAGTAAGGCGTTTTGGGTTTACCAGTAGTATGTGTTGTTTTCTGATTGTATATCATCAGTTCTGACTGTACCCAGGTTCTAATACATGTACTTTAAAGTCCAAGCCGTAAGCTTGATAAAGGATGCTAGGCGTTTGGTATGTACGTCGTTCTAGTGAACGCCCACCCCTTTGAAAAAGCACGCACAAGGCGTACCATACATCTGCTTGGAGATACGTCATTGCCATCCCTGTGTACGCATTTTACAATTGTCCGTTTTTAACTAATAGGAATGTCTATATGACTCGAAAACACGAAACAGCTGCGATAATTTCTCTGGCTGACTGAATCTGTGTTTCCGAGGGAGTGAGTTATAAATTGCTGTCGCTGCTAATCACCAAGGCCTGTTTCTGATACTGTGAAACCGAATCTGCAGTAGCGCTGCTTTGTAATGGCAGGTTTAACTCTGCCGGTCCCGCGGGTGTAACGGGAGTTTACTCTGGGGACCCGTGGGAAAGGACGCGCTCAGGCTGGGGCCGCTAAGTACTGACAGATCCAACACATCACAGGCTCCAAGCAGATATATATACTATAGATTGGTTTATAATTTTGGTTAGTTTGTATGTGTTGAAAAGTAAAATCGTTATGTTTTTCTGGCGCCCATTTTTTTGGCCCGGAGAGGGGGGACTATGCCCCCGCCATGGTTGTATAATCCAGTACGATAGGAACCAGACAGTAGACAGCTACATGCGGATAGATATATCAGGATTCAGGAAAACCCATCCTTTTTCCTTGTTATTTTTGGGACTCCCACACATACCCTCGGATATGAACCGGAAAAGTGAAACCATGTGCCAAAAAGTTCCCACAAGTTGGTTCCCAGCTCCTCAGTTTTTTTTTCTGGCAGCATGCAGCGTCGGTGCTATAGATTTCCAAGCAGGTGTGGGGTTCTGGATTTAGAAAATTTATCCAGTTTCTTCATATATTTTGTAACATGTAGGTTCTGGTTGTTTTACACGTGTTTTACGGCACTTTAAAGGGGCTAGGAGGAAACAGAAAACGTAGCGATGGCAACATCTGCTTGGAGATCAGGCTGTCCGCATTTTAAGGGATCCAAGTTTGGAATGTTAGGATTAACATGCCGAGCGGGAATCTCAACAGCGCATCTTCAGAATACCGACTTCTATGGTTTCCACTGTCTTGTCTCTTGTCTGTCGTGTCGAGAGGAAGACGACCCATCTGTTCTGTCTCCTGCCGAGGTTCCACGGGTTTTCTCGGAACCAACCGGGACTGAATCAGCAAGCCGTTCTGTTTGCGGGCGGGGCTACAGTTTCACCTAGCCTCGAACAGGCTCAGTCAGAGGCGGCTGGATAGAGCAGATATTGGCCTAATAGAGAGATAACATGCCAGGGGAGTTAGTCCGCTAAAGGAGTACAGTTTGCCGCTCCCGAAACAACTTCAGTAAGGTTTACGCTTTCCAGTCGCTTTTGAAGCTTGGTAGAGGCTACCCCTAGCTAGCTACTACTATTCTCGGTCACTCTCCAGTTTCGGGCACTCATTTTTGTACTGGTACTTTTTTTTTACGCCAGCCCAACGGCAAATGGTAACTGCCTGGAAAATGGATACAGCCTAGCTAATTCATACTGTCTTTGCAGCCACCAAAAGATCTTCTAGTAGATTAACCACTAGCCTGCCTGTTGAGACTGGTAGCCAGGCTACAGTTTGACCTCCCCACTGTTAGACATGGTCTCCGCTCACCTGGCAACAATAAAAACCGCATCCGCTCCGTCCGCACAAAAAACTCCCGATATTCGATCATACTTTCCTCTAACCGTGACGTTAGAGCACGTCAGGTAGTTTCCTCTGCCCAACACCTTGACGCGCTCGCGTTTCGTCCGCCCCGGACCAAAACAAAGGGGCTGTTTGGATACTTTTCTGCGGCCTCGTGGCGTATTTCCGTCTCCTCAACAATCCAGACATCCCGCCACCCAAGCGACAGGAGCCAGCTACATTCTGTCAACGTGTGAACAACGGTCCTGTTTCGCATTGTCATGTTGAAAACACAGGCGATCCGATGCAGAAATGTTAATAGGATGTTATTGTGTTTATTTTCAAACAATGGATCTGTATAAAAGCACTTTGCGACTCAATGGCAAGTCTTTAATCGGATCTGAATGAAAATAACTTCAGAAGCCGCGGAGCTTTTTGAGACATGACTGTTGGGTCCTGCGGGACGGAAGGTATTCATGTTTCACTCGTGTTTTTAGCGCTTAGGACTTAATAATTCGGGGGAAGGAAGTTGCCGCAGACCTGAACGCAAACGGCTGCTTCCAGGTGAGACGGAGTTTACTTATGGACAAGGGCCACTTCTGACAGACATACCAACAGGACAAGTCGTTTTTACAAGACAGGCGGTATTTTAATAGTCCAAGCAGATCTTTTGGTGGCTACAAGACAGAAACAGTATCCAATACACCACCGGATTTTTTGGCTGGCGAAAGAAAGATACCGGTACAAAAAAGAAAGCCATCAAGAAAGAACCACCTAAAAACACGTCCAAAATGAAGCCTAACTAGCCCTAAGCCATTTTTCTGACACAGAACCATCAGAATTATGAGAATATAATTTATGCAATAAAGATTCAAGTATAAACGGGAAAACTAGAAAAGTTTTTTTTTCTATTATGTTTTAGGGGTTTTATTTGGCCAAGAGGAGCGGACATTGGTGTAGAATACATAATTGATCTCAATTATTCCATACCAAAAATACCGATTCAATCAGAGATTCAATATTTCTATCGTAAATACGCAGGGCGGCTCATCATATCATGCACGGCGTGCATCAACATTGTTTTGTCGATTTCACAAAAGCCTTTGGCTCAACAAAGTATGTTGAATCAAGGACAAAGGTCTATGCGGTGAACGTCAAACCAAGGGAAGGAGATTTGGTCAACATTGCTTTGCAAGTCACGTTCGTGTGGTTGTTAGAAATATATATATAATTTTTCCGGACACACATTACGCCGATTTTACCCCAGATGGCGTCCGCCTTTGTTATCATCTCAAAAAGAGAAAAGTCCACAGGCGGCAGGAGCGAAGTTCAGCTCGAAACGCCGGCGCCATTGTAACCAAAATTGTTGGCAATTTTCTCAGCTTGCGGTAATTATATAATAATACTGAGGTCATGAGGATGTGAAGGGGTTTACCGTGATTAAACGTGTCCTGTGGGGCCCAGCGGGGGGGAAACCGCACATCGCATTGTCCCGGAGCGAAGGCGTGAATGGTGTTTGGCAAATACCGGCACAAACAGCGCCAAACAACTTTTGTGGGAGCTGTTATGGTTTCGTCTGTCGTCGCGTTTGTACGAAGAAGTCGGACACGCTTTCGGGTATTGCCAATACACACACGGACTTACTACATCAGGCTAGAGTAGGGCAGCGAGCCGCTTCACCGTCCAGCTAGCCTGGGGCGAAATAACTACTCACCACAAGTTCGTTATTTCCCCCAACAAGCGGTGAAAGGGACAAGGACGATTTAGTAAAAATGCCATACTTTCACTTCAATTCTAACCCACGTTTCACGTCTCAAAACTTCTGTAAGTTTCAGTAACAATTCAATGTACGTGACTTAAATAGCTGATATGGACCGAAAGTTCTACACCAGACAAACAACGAGGGTTAAAAAAACAGTAAAATTTAGCCAAATAGGGAGAATAATTGGCTAGGGGAGTTTGGCTACCGTACAATAAATCATCGAAGGGGAAATGAAACCCTAACGGTGGCCAGTCGGACCCTATTTTTGCCGAATTCTACCATCCTAACCCCCTAAGGAATGCCTGGTGGAGGCTATTATTTTTTTGCCGAGTTCTACCATCCAAACCCCCCTAGTAAAGGCCCGATGGAGGCTACCGTAGCTCACCCTGTACTCTGTCGGGCCCGGCCGCCTCCAGCGCCGCCGTCAGGTTCGCCACCGCCTCGGTCAGCTCGGCGTTCTGCCGCTGTAGCCGCGTGATCATGTCCGCCAGCTCGAACCCGGCCGTCCCCGCGGCGAAAACACACAGCACCAGCAGCGTTACGGACACAAATCTCTTCATTTTGTACTCCTGTACGTGAAACTAGCGATCACACCGTCCGCTCGGCACGTTTTTATGTCCTCACCGCCCGACTACGTCATGCCATCAAGTTTGCCTGTCTCCGTCGGTTTGATTACATAATTAGCCCGGCCCCCATCTCCTTATATGGCGGCGGGAATGTAATTTGATACCCCTTGACCTCCATATTTGGAGAGGGTGACATAAATCAGCAGGGTTGATGTCATCTGAGTGCAAAGCCTCACCGGAAGCGCTACGAAGGCGCTCGGAAGGCGCTCTGTCAACAGGGAAATACCTGACGTAGCATTAGTCACTTCTGAGATAATATTTGTTGTTTCTGCTCTTTCCCATCGCATTCCACCGTCCGTCGCCATGGTTACGAGCTGTTTCTTCCCTCCTGTGGTCGTGCGAAATTCAGAAGTCGCCCAAATATTTCAGAATGTTCCTTTCTCAATGGGGATAAAGCAAAGAGTAGCCAGAGTCCTTTCCCGGGTTTATATGTAAACACAAACGGTGATTTTTATCTCACAGCGCCAGCCAGTATGCAGGGCGATCTAAGAGCTTCTGAGAACAAGTCATGGTCTGTGTTGACAAACGGTAGGCTATCGCAAACCGGCGCCTACAAGGCTTTGTTCAAGCATTGGGTCAAGTGTTTCCTTTACTACTAATAGTCATACGTATGCGTAGGTCCTAGGGTATTTTTAGCTCAGGTCAGAGATTTTTCCCGTCAAAACATCGATCCAAAGTCAATTTAAAAAACTGTCGCATTTTTCATGCAGCGTAGATCACCAATTTATCAAATTCAGAAAAAAGGGCAGCTTGGAAAACGTTACAATTACCCTCCCCCAACGTCTACTTGCCCTACAGTTTCTTCCAATAGAATACCCCTAATCTCCAAGCAGATATATTTCGGTGGCTGCAAGACAGTATCAAATTGGCAGGGCAGTATCCAATGCATTGTGAAAAAAAGATACCGGTACCCAAAAAAGAAAGCCCCCCAAACGCCTAAAACACGTCCAAAATAAGCCTAAGCCTAAACCTCTGCTTGGAGAGTAGGACCCCCCTCTAGACCCGGGCCTAGCTCAGCATCCACACTGTTGAACACGTCAGTCCGATACATCAGGTTCACAGCCAATATCGCACCTTGTCCGTTAGAATGCCATGGCTGAGTTTGATATGTCTCCATATTAAAGCACACTTTGTGTCGCCAGACGTCAAAAGTGATTCCGTCTGCACTATTGCACACTATATTATGTTTGATGGAAATCATTAGCCTCTACCAGGCGCTTCGGGAAGCGGTTGGAAAGAGTAGAAATTGGCCAAATAGACAGATAACACGCCAGGGGAGTTGGTCCGCCAGAGAGTACAGTTTGCCGCGTCCAACTCCCCTGGCGTGTTATCTGTCTATTTGGCCAATTTCTACTCTTTCCAGCCGCTTCCCGAAGCCTGGTAGAGGCTAGGAAATCATCCCGAAATGACAACTTCGTTTCCATCCGTCTGGTTGGAGAATACCCATGTATCTGCCTTTTCCATTACTCCTGTAATGTTGCTGTAAATTGGGTTCATATCATTTGGAACGTTCCTGCACCAGGCAGCCTAACGGTGTCATTAGTGAGTCATCAGGCGGGCTGATGACATTGTAACGATGTGGTTTAGACTTTTAGAGGAACAGTAACGTTCCAGCACTAACGGCTGAGTTCACGTAACCTCCACCGTACCAGGCCTTCCTAAGGGTTAGGGTAGTAGAATTCGGCAAAAGGCCAGGGAAGTGAGGGTAACATTTCGAATGGTGGGCAAACTCCCCTGTCTGGCAAATTATTCTCCCCATTTGGCTGAATTTATTTTTCAGCCAGAGTACTAGTAGCTAGTCTGGTGGAGACTGCCGTCTGCCCTGCACTGAAAATACATCGAATCGAACATCGCATTTTATGATTTGATTGTAATTCTTGGTTATGTCGTCAGATGATCGAAAAGCGCAGTGCTTGAATACGGTGTATATGTACCAGTTCCGTTTGTTTCGTGCCTCATACAACACTGAAATTTAAGCCGATGAAGGTTAGACATCTATAGGTAGAACATTACGTAATACATAATTGCCAAAAATTGCCACCAGTCTCCCCAGTTCCCACTGATTGGACTGTTTGCCCAAACAATCCACTTTCGCCCGGGACTGTTCCGCGCCATTTGCGTAATTTTTCCGCTAATGCGGAGATAACCTAATCTGCAAGCAGACCTTTTGGTAGCCTGGGTGCCATCCTCCGAAGTTACCGCCGGCTCCCTATTGTCGCTGGCTACCACGGCGGTAACTACGGAGGATGGCACCCAGGCTATTAAATCTTATTGGCAAGACAGTATCATATTGAAAAGACAGTATCCAATACACCACCGAAAAAAATGATACCGGTACAAAAAAGAAAGCCCGATAAAAACGCCTAAAAAGACGTTAAAAAAAACCAAGCCAAAGCCTAAACCTCTGCTTGGAGAGTGTAATTTCCCGGCTAATGCGGAGATAACCCGGTCGGGCCCGTGCGCGCAGGGACCGTGATCTGATTAGGCTCTTCTCGGCGCGGGAGTGGCCCGGCCCCGAGGGACTCCGGGCAGACTTCGCTGCCGTAATTACCGGGATAAAACATTCATAACGGGCTGATTTATGAATAAGTACGACACGAACTGAGATAAAATGTCTGCATGTTCTACACTCGAGAAACAATGGAGGGGAGGATGTTTGATTGATTGATTGAATGAATGAATGAAAAACCTTTATTGTACATTTATGCTCTTACATACTAAGTACAAGTCATGGTGATAAAGTTCTATGTTCAATAACAGTTATACAAGTCTGATAGTGTCACTGCATCTACAGTATACTAGTATGTACAGGTTTAACTTCTTCTCGCTTCTTAAGACAGTTGTAAGTGTAACTCGGAGAAGGTGGAGCATATAATTTATGGTCATGTGTTAGCGGCCCGGGTTCTCGCCTGGGTCTACCTTATGGCGCCAAACTTCTGCACGTAAAAGAACCCAACACACTTATCGAGAAGAGTAGGGGTGACCCGGTGTGCTTGGCTATGAACGTGAGCGGTAGCGAAGCGGCATCGCACTAGTAGCTACTTGAAAAAAGCACCATGCTTCACCTCAGTTGAGGATGACAGAAGAAGAAAAAGCTTCCGCACAAAGGAATATATTAGCTTTGGTTATCTGGCTGGCTAATGACTCCTAAACAGTGCAGAGTAGAACCAACGGATTTGCACGTAAAAGAAAGTGTTACAAACCAGTGGCGTGCCATACTGAGGATTCTGTATTTCTGCATGTTCTTTATTGTTTAGTGTAGCTTTCACTTGTATGAGTCACACCTGAATGATCAAACATGTCCTTAACAGTGTACATCTCAGCTCTCAAGAACCAAATCTCAGGTGAGTACGCCAGGTATGAGACTTGAAGGGGCTGTGCGAGACGAACTGCACGGATGGGAGCCTGACAAAACCTTAAAGCCAACGGTTTCCTGAATCTCCATTCTGTTTCAAACATGGCAAAAGAAATGTCGTAACTTTTCTAGATGGCTAGAATGTATATTCTTTATGCTTGGAAGGAAACAAGAAGTTTAGGCTTCGACTTATTTTGACGTACTTAGGCATTTTATCAGGCTTTCTTTTTTGTACTGGTATTTTTTTTTTCAGCCAAACACCAGCGTTTTGGATACTGCCACTTTGATACTGTCTTGTAGCAAGGAAGTTTCAATCTGATCGAACTTCATCCTTGCTTGTAGCCACCGAAAGATCTGCTCTGTAGATCAGTAGACCCTGCTTGTTTGCCAACACGGATCTTTCCCCACAGCTAACCGCAAAGAGCTGGAGAGCACCAAGAAGCGGTTTAACGAGGTGTCGGAGAAACTCATGGAGCGGAACAGACAGCACCAGAAACTCCAGGTCAGACTTAGAACCACACACTACTCTCCAAGCAGAGATTTAGGCTTCAGCTTATCTTTGACGTGTTTTATCGGGCTTTCTTTTTTGTACTGATATCTTTTTTTTCGCCAGTCAAACGGTGGTGTATTGGATATTGTCCTGCCAATTTAATACTGCCCTGTAGCCATCAAAAGATCTGCTTGGAGATTAGCAGAACTGCAGACGTGCACTTGGCACTACTCTTGTGTTGACAGTTGTATTTTGTCTGTCTGGATGGATGGTTGGTGTTGCGTTACACTGTTAGGTAGCTTTGTACCATGGAGTCTTATGATAATATATTTTTCAGCCATATTTTCTGTTTTCAATGCTGTTAAATCGTTTTGTGTTTTGTGTTGCAAATGAACAAAAGGGTTTCGGGCTGAAGAGGTTATCCACTTAAGGTGCTGTCAGATCGTCTTCTGATCCTATAAAACCATTTGGATACCCTGCCGAAACGTCTTCAAGACCCTAGAACGTTTTCACCTAGGCCTTACGTGATCATCTGCCAAACATCTTAGGATGCTGCGAGATCCCTAACATTGCACTAAATCATCCTGAGACAATGACAAATCGTCTGAAGACCCTACTAGATCACCTTCACATTGGCAGCTAGACATACGCTTCAGTGACTTAAAACGCCCTAAAGACATATATCTTCTTAATGTAAGACCTTTTACTGTCATGTTAAGACATTGATCAATCGCCTTAAGATCCTTCTATATCAACTTAAGACCCTGCCCCTGCCCTTAAGACCGTGAGTCCTGTATAAAGCCGACTGTCAGGCTTTGTATCCAGGTATATTTACCTTCTGAGTAAGCGTCGGGAAGCTGGCTGGTGTAGGTTTTACAGCGAGGTTGTGTGAAGTGACGGAGACAAGTGCGTTACGTCACGGCGCAGAGCCCGTGAGACTAACACCCCGTTCATACCGTTTATATTTAGCGGTTTCAACCTGTTTTTCAAAAACCGGTTTATATTTAACCTGGTGTGAACGCAATTTAACCTGTTTTTTAGGGGTTTAAATCCGATTTTCAAAAACCACCTCGGGAGGTGGTTTTTGAGGGGTTTTTGAGGGGTATTTCCACCGAAAAACCTGGTCTGAACGCTAAGGGTTTATTGAACCGGTTTTTGCGTCATAATTCCGGGGTCACGGGGTCAGCATCCGGGCTGTGTGCCAAAGTTTTCGGGATTCCACTGTTTTTTTCGCTGTTTTGTTTCATTTTGCGATGGAATCGGCATACGTAACCTGGATGGCGGAGGAGACCAAGCTCCTGATATCCATTTTTGGAGAGCAGGAGACGCAGAAAAAGCTCGGGGGGCTGTACTGAAACAAGAACGTATACCTGGAAATTTCAAACAAGTTGCGGGAGCATGGTTTCGAGAAGACATTGTTACAGAGCAGTGTCGCAGCAAGATCAAGAATCTGAAGAATGCATACAAGAAGGCCAAGGACAAGGTTTTCATTTAAACTGCAGTCTTGGCTTAATGGCTGATTAACCGGATATTCGCCGGACAGGATTTTTGAAAAACCGCTTTATAAGTCTGGTGTGAACGCTAGGGGTTTTAGCCGGGTTTTCTCCCGCTAATTATTTAGCGGTTTCAACCGGTTTTTAAAAGTCTGGTCTGAACGGGGTCAAGTGCCGACCCTTGAATTAGCCCGGCTTTACCCATCGCCCTGCCACTGGGGAATTCGGTTCGTGTTGTTCCCTCGGCTTCAGACATCCGTGGAGAGGAGCGCGGCTGCCGTTTCACATGCGTGACTCGGATTCCAAACCGCCACAGAACCGCCCGCTAACCGCTTCCCAAAAAACTTCCCGTGTTCACGAACACTTATACTCTCAAAAATGTTTAGGTCTAGGCCTGTTTTTGACGTCTTCTTACTAATAGACTTCTTTTTTTTTCGAGTTTCCCTTTTTTTTACCGGTGTCTCTTTTTAGCCAGCTAAACGACAGTGTGTTGGCTACTGTTTTGCCACAGTTTGATACAAATTTGTAGCCACTTTTTGGAGATCACACGCTCGCACCTGACGCGTCACCAGTGCGTTTTTCCTGTCGGGTTGGTTCGCCATTGTTCTGCAGTTCTTGTACGTTCTATAGCGTGAGATACAGGACGTGCGTACGTGTAACTCACCGCTGTTGTTCTGCTTTGTTTCCACAGTCCATGTACGACGCGCTCAGGAGGTAAGTTCATAACATCACGCTTCAACAATGCCCCGTATTTTAAGTTAAGGGCTGCCTGCCTGTACGTTGATTGGCGACTGATGTCTGTCTGCCCGAAAAAGCGGTAACAGACAAAGGAGCTATTCTCTAACGTGTAACTACAGATTATTTCAAACAGTTAACACAATTTCCACATCCTTTTCTCTTTTCAAAGATCACCAAAAGACTACGTTTCTACTAAGATCACAAAACCCACTCATTATGCAAAACGTGGGACTATTCATTATCCACTGCCTTCAAAGAAGAAGTCAAACCTCATAATAGCAACCGTAGTAGTACAATGTAGAAGTATAAGTTTTCTTAGACAGTAGGTGTCTCTTTCCTATTATTGTATTGTACCATATAGTACCTTTGACTTTGTGAAAAGCAATTAGCCTTCGGGCATGACTTTGCAAATAAACTACTTTACTATAACATCAGTTCAACTGCGAATGTTTCATTCCAAGTTGATATCATATCAAAAGTAACTCAGACACATTAAAAAATTCATTAACTTTGCTGCGGTGCTTTTAAAGTATCTGAAGGACAAGTTATCTGTACTCTGGAGCTTCATCGTGATTTTACCAAAGTTTTAGGTCTCAGTAAAACACGAAAAGTCGAACAACGATTTGCGTTAAGTGTATTTTCCAGTAGCCTATACTGTAGGAATAATCTGGTAGAAAAGTAACTACAGTCTTCAGTGACTCACGCCCTTCTGACCCCCCACAGACGGACGATCACACCCTCATGCTTCGACGGGCAGCTGGGAAGAGCGCCCCCAGCGGCGCTGAGGGGGCATGACAGCAGCTTCGACATGCCAATCGCCACAGGACAAGGTAGGGAGAAAATAGCCTCTACCAGGCTCCTCAGGAAACAGTTATAAATAAAGATTATAAGATCTTTTTCGAGTTTCAGGCTAGTGGTTTATTCGATGCACATACGGTACTCTTGATGGTCGACAAAAGATTATATTATCCGTACTGAGTTTCAAGTCAGAGGGTCTCCACATGTACATGTATTGTACAAATCCCAAAGTGCAAAATACGACATTGAAATCCCGATTTGTTGTTTGTTAACTCTCTGAATACTTCCAGTAGGTTTGAAATGTCGGATTTCTTGTTTGTTTCTTCAGACGTTCTGGCGCGGCAGAGCAGTTTGTCCAGCATGCTGAGAGCCACCGGGACCCCGCCCGAAAGTAAGCTATATTTTTCATTTGTTAATGATTAATACCTCCGCAGAACAAACAAATAAGGTCAATGACCTGGACCAGACGGCTGTCACCATGGTAACTGGTGCTGTAGCAGACACCCCGTGGTGTTGGATTACATTATGTAGCAAGTGGCAGAACGGAATTGGAGGGGCTGGTCACCATATATACGAATGTGTTTGAGTAAGAATAAACAGAACAGTAGTTTTTTTAAGCTAGACCATGTGAAGGTAAACATTGTGCATTTGTTTTGCAAATGTTTCTTTTCTAATTTATCTATTTTCTTGTCTGTAAATGTAGTTGAGGAAATATGCTGTTCATCGTTTATCTATTTTCTTGTCTGTCCTCAGAAGAGTTTGTCCTGCGCCCATCCAGCACACCTGTGCAGCTGAACATGTCCCACCAGGACCTGAGCTCCGTGCACATCGTGCAGAACAGGTTCAACATGGAGCTGGGAACGCCCTCCAAACGGGCAGGGGGGTACCGGAGGGGGGCCGACTGAGGGGGGGGGGGTACAGGAGGGGGGCCGACTGAGGGGTGTGTGCAGCTGACCGAACGCGAACTGGGAGCGCCGTTCAAGACAAAGCTAGAAATCCAACGTGAGAGAAAAGAGAACGTTAACTATTTCAAGGGCAGTAATTTGAGGTGCCCAACCTTGTTGTGAATGTATGCCTTCCTACCTACCATGGTTGAAGTGAGTTCGGCATTGCTCCGGAGGACATATTCGGCTATGTGTGGCGGGGGCTTTAGCTTTGTACGTTGATTCTGCTTGTTGGTATATATGATCTTGTTATCAGGTATTGTAGTATAAAATGTACTGTTATAATGTAACCTTAGAATACTACAGCTGGTAGCTCTGGTTTTAAGTCCAAAATTTCAGACAGCTGAGAGAGGCACTGTTGTATAGACGTTATATTTGTCACAATTAGCCTCATAGCTGTTAGTCTGTTGTTCATATGTGCAACGTTGTCCAAAAGACACAATGTAAATTAACGATGTTAAGGTCATACGTGTGATGACATGCAGGAAGTGGAGACAGAAAAGCCTGAACGACAAGTAGACCCAAATGGCCGGAACTCATGTAACATAATATATACTAGTACTCTCCTGCTTTACATCATTCTGTGACCTATTAGCTTATGATGATGTGCATATACTTTCCACGGCCATGATAACTGTGGCCTGCTTATATGCTTGATTCTGAATTTTATCAGGCATGTGTTGTAAGTGTGGACGACTCACTATGTTTCACTTGGTGTCACATCACCTTAAAGAATACCTTCATGTATCACATCATCGCACTTTAACTACGGATCAGAGAAGCTTATGGAGAAATTTAAAACGTTTTGGAAAACACAACAAAGCCAAATGCACAAGAAATGTCCTCAAAGCAGACATTGAAAAAGCTCATCCCCATATATTTGCCCACCAGTTACGCTTTACATTGCTCTTTCTCTTGTGATCTTGCATGGCCATTCCTGCCCTTACTAGCTTAGTAGTACTCATTGGCAATGCATATGGCTTTCTCCTTCTTGGGCTTGGAGGCGACGATGCTGAGTTGACTGACGATACAGTCTGAAGGCGTCTTAATTCCGAACGTCAGCTGAAGAAACTGGCGGCAAACATGATGTCTTACACGGCTTGTACTTACTGTACGAAACTGGTGTGTCACACCTAGAGCTGGTTTACCAGTTACAAATGTTTTAAGTCCTACTGCGTGTAGAGACTAGCGGCAAACACGATGTCTCTCTTGATCTTCTCGGAAGCGAGCTCCATCTTGGCGTAGAGGTTCGGATCGCCGATGATACGGGCGGCGCTGCGAACATCACGACACGCTTCGTCCAACCTTTGGATACAGCGTACGATCACGCCTGGGGAAAAACAGCATAAAATGTCTCCACCTAATCTCAAAACTTTTATAGAACAAATAACTGAAAACAAATACTAGCAACTGAAAAAATTCTTACAAAACTGAAGAAGTTTTTTTTATAAAACTGAAGGAAAGTTTTACAACTGACCTTCTTGTACGTCAGTCAGCTCAGTGATCTTGGAAAACGGCTGAATGGAGAAAAAACACAAAATTGTCAAATTTATCACATTCAAGCTAAAACATTTAACCAAACTGCAAGTCTGCAAAAAGTCATATCACAGGACAGGTCTACAGTGAAATGCTGGACACCACCATGCCTTACCCACCATGCCCCTGTATTACCCACCATGCCCCTGTATTACCCACCATGCCCCTGTATTACCCACCATGCCCTGGGTTACCCACCATCATGAGTCATGACCATGCCCAGTATTACCCATCATGCTCCAGTATTACCCACCATGCCATGTATTACCCACCATGCCCCAGTATTACCCACCATGCTCCAGTATTACCCACCATGCCGTGTTACCCACCATGCTCCAGTGTTACCCACCATGCCCTGGGCCACTGATACACGGCCTCCACCAGGCCCCAGTATTACCCACGATGCCCCTATATTACCCACGATGCCCCTATATTACCCACCATGCCCTGGGCCCATTCGTACACGGCCTCCACCAGGCCGAACTTGAGCTCCTCCACGCAGTCCTCCACCTGCACGTTCACGCCGCACTCACGCTGCAGCTCCGCAAGACGAGTCGCCATGGCGATGATCGCGTCCTTGCCCTGAGGGAGGTAGGTTAGCAGGAAATGTCAGAAAAACTTCAGAAAAATTCATGCTTCCTTCCCCAGAACCGTTCCTATCTAATTCCATACCTGAATAATGTCTGGGTTAGGATTCTGAATAGTCTCCGATCCGCGTATCCAAGAACGTAGATTTGCCCCAGGCACGGTTCTGGATACGCGTGGACTATCCAGAACTGTGACGGACCATGATTCCGGATGAAGCTCGGGTCTGAATACAAGACCTCCTGACTGATTATTTCTGACATTCTATATTGGATATTACTTAACATCACATCACACTGGTCCTACAGACCACACAATATATAATATACATATTATTATATTATATAAAATACAATGAGATGTTACATGTATGTACATGTATTATAAAATCCTACCTTTTGCAGTGTTTCAGTCAGCGTGGGCTCCACACATCTTCTCTGTATGGAGAGGGGAAAAAAAGTTTGAAGCATAACTTTACTAACAAGTCTAACAAAGATTACTGTTGAACAATTCTAACAAAAAATCTTTTCCATTCTTTTAGGATTTAGAGGAGCTGGTCATTATATATTTGAAGGTTCTTGAGTAAGAATAAACAGAGCAGTAGTTTGTTAGGCTAAACCATGTGAAGGTAAGCATTATGCATTTGCTTTGCAAATGTTACCTTTCTAGCTACATAATATGTTCTTTGTTAAGGCCACACCAATTTTATTTGTTGCTTCTCGGATTTTTTCAGAAAAAATATGAAGCGACAGGGCAAAAAAAATAAAAACAGGACTGGGTATCCTATTATAGCCCCAAATACTAGAATAGGTGCCATGAAGTCAACACAAAAGACTGGGTTAAAATTTAAACAAGGAGACCCAGGTTCAATCCCCAGGGTTGGACCCAGACATGTCCGGACATGCACCCAGACGTTGTGCCCTTGGGAAAGGCACTTAACACGTATTTTTCCCCCCTCAGTTAGAGGGATCCTGGGCCCTACTAGGGTTTGGGTTGGCATTAGGAAGGGCATCCAGCCGTAAAAAAAATCCTGCTTCAAAAAAGACTTGCACTTGATGCAAGCACGTCTAACCCCCGTTTCGGGGAAAAAAGACGTTAAAACTGGATAAGAAAGAAAGAAAGAAAGAAATTTTGAACTTTTAATCAAACCACTGCATTGGTAGATGTAATAACTGTAACAACTAGGAAGAAAAGGACTTTTTTCAACTGTTGGGGCCAAAATATGTGCATTTTAGAGTTGATTCAGAACCAGAATTTTTGATTTTTGTTTTTGCTAATCAGAAAAATATGAAGAGGCGAATCCAAGAAGCAACAAATTAAATTGGTGTGGCCTAAAAGAGAAACCTTCGAACCTCCTGAAACACGATACAGGACAGCAGGGCGGCGATCTCCTGCGGCTGAAGGTCCGTCAGGACGTTCTCAAACACCAGCTCCGTAATCAGCAACTCGTGGTTACTGATCTCACACGCCACGCGCCCCTTCAGCTGCACCGTACCTGCCGCATCCAGGTAACGCAGACACTTCAGCACCTGGAACAGGTGGGAACAGGTGAGTTACTGATCTCACCTGCCGCATCCAGGTAACGCAGACGCTTCAGCACCTGAAACAGGTGGGAACAGGTGTGTTACTGATCTCACCTGCCGTATCCAGGTAATGCAGACGCTTCAGCACCTGGAACAGGTGGGAACAGGTGAGTTACTGATCTCACCTGCCGCATCCAGGTAACGCAGACGCTTCAGCACCTGGAACAGGTGGGAGCACAACAGGTGAGTTACTGATCTCACGGTCGACCAATGATGATGATGACTGATCTCACCTGCCCCATCCAGGTAGCTAAAACAGGTGGGAACACAACAGGTGAGTACACCTGTATCACACCTGTAGAAGAGATTCATGTGTCTCACCTGTACTCTTTGTTCGTACTCAGGTAACAGAGCCAGACTGTTGTCCGACAGCAGGTAACACAGGTGGTTCAGTCTGTCCTTCAACTCAATGTTCTCCCTCAGCTCCTCAAACTGGAGAAAAAACAAGTAGGAAACATTGGGAACAGCTAATATCAAAAACCCCCTGCTTCCCTGTACTTGGTACAGAAAAAACCTTCCCAGTCTCAAGCAAGAATATATTTTTTGTACCCTAGCCCACTCAACCATGCATCTTATTACCCAGTACTGATCGAGGCTCACATGCTCCCTGAACTTGGTGCAGTGGACTCCAGAATTCACCCATCTATGCAGTAACCCACCCAGTAACCCACGCCAGACTCACATGCTCCCTGAACTTGGCACAGTGGATGCAGGAGAACTTGTCTAGAGACTCCACAACCCACCCATACAACCGACCCACCCAGTTACCCACGCTGGACTCACATGCTCCCTGAACGTGGTACAGTGGATGCAGGACAACTTGTCCAGGGACTCCAGAACCCACTCACCCATGCAGTAACCCACACTGTAACCCACATCAGACTCACATGCTCCCTGAACTTGGTACAGTGGATGCAGGAGAACTTGTCGAGTGACTCCAGCAGGAACTGTTTCCTCCGCAGCTGCTCCACGGAGTCCACGTCCCGCACACCCAGGTCCTTCACCGGGTCCAGCGGGGTCAACCCACCCGGGTGGGTCTCCGTCAGCCGCAGGAGCTCCTGGGTCGCCACGGTAACAGACTGGCCGGGTGGGTCGTTCCTGAACCTGGGCTGCTGTCGTTTCCTCACGTCGTCCACAATCCTGTCAGCGTTGACCTTCAGGGTGGAGGTCGTTACCATGGTGATGTCCTCCGGGCGGAGTGGCTCGACCACGTGACCACACGGCCCGTCTGGAAGGAAGAGTGCGGAGTTCGGGAGGACTGGGGTGACCTTGTGGTCAGGTCGTGGGTCGGAGGTCGGACTTTCTGACCCCGAGGGGTCGCAGATGATCAGGGTGGTGAAGAGCTTCTCGTTACCACTGCCTGAGGTTACCTGGGAGATGAAAACATAAACAAATAAACAAGAGGACCAAAAACATGGGGAATCAAAACACATTTACATATTGATTAAGCTCTCTAGGAGATAAAAAGAGTAGGGGTCCATCCTGGTGCGAGTGGATCAAGCAATTTATTCTCAGGTCTTTTTAACCTAAGTATATAAAATTGGTGTGTTACACCTAAAGGCATTAAATTTCATGGTTATACAAAACAGACAAAAGACCCAGTTTCAGTTAACAGAAATGTGCTGGTACCTGCAGCACCACTCCCAGGGCATTGTTGTGTCTGTGGTTGCTAACGGTTACCACCCTCCCTGCCGACAGGGCCTTTAGTCCGTGAGGCGACGTCAGGATTTGTCTCTGTGGGAAACACACACATCGGTCTTACAGTTAGTGTGACAGAACCTTCAAAATCATTGTATTTCAAGATGATAATCTTACAAAACTGAATACAATAATAATGAAAATTTGGAATTTTTCACAAACATGCATGGCAGACTTCCAGTAAGTGAGACAGAACCTTCGCAGTCATCGTATCTCAACCTGAAAATCTTACATGAAAATTTGGAATTTTTCACTAACTTGAGAATTTAAATATCTGCAAAAAAAGTGTCCACCAAACTAACAATGCTAGCTGAAAAATAGCAAACTAGGAAGAAATAGTTACCATGGGAGTTTTGCACTTTACAATCCTGACCATTTATTCACCCTATCTTAGTCTAAATTTTGACCTCTGACCTGCAGCTGCCTTCTGAGTTCCCAGAGTTCCTTGCAGGTTGTGTAGTAGTTTTCGAGGTCGAGCCCACACATGTAGCAGTCTGGACCCTTCACTGTTTTTAGTTTCTCCTGCAGTTCAAGATAAACAAACACACAAAGTTAACACACATTCAAATGAATACAGTAACTGTATCTTCATATTTAGTTTCAGTGTTGTGCATGAAGGTTAGACATCCAGGTAGTGAGATACACAAGAAAACAGTAACTCAAGAAACTGGATAGATTTTGAAAACAGTCACTGACAAAAGGTAGTGGATGATACTTGAAACGTCTGACAGTTTTGAAAATCTATCCAGTTGCTTGAGTTTTCTTGTGTAAATTTTCCGCATCTTTACTTGTGTAGCTCAATTGTCTTTAAGTCACCATGTCTGAGTCACTACATCTTAGACACAGTGTCTAAGACATAACGTCTTATTCCCACGTCTTACCTGTACATCCTTGACCTCTCTCTGGTGCACCTGAGTGTCCTTCCTGGTGTGGAACTCAGAGAAACTTCTCTTCATCATGTCCTCTACCCGCAGCTCCTCCACACGCAAGAGGTTCAGGATCATGGTGTACGTCAGGCGGAAACGGGACTCCAGCTGGGTCGGCTTGCCCTGTAAACAAACAAGTAAACAAACAAGTAAACAAACATGTCCTCCACCTGTTACACCTAACCTTTGCACATCTGACTGCAATCTTTGCTTCAAGCAATCTAAGGAATCCGATACAGTTTTTTGGGGGGCAATGAGTCCCATTTTACGATAGTTGTGGGAGAGTTAGTAAAGTCTGGTACACATATTCCTACAAAGCTAGACATGTTTCTATGAAGGGCAGTGCAGAACAGATATAGAAGAAAACAGCACAGGACTGACCAGCATCAAGCTATGTAGTTACAATGTAGAATACTGTTTTCGGTAGCAATGAGTCCCATTGTATGATAGTTCTAGGAGAGAACGCTTGAATCCTGACTCTGGTACACACAATGTTCTTGCAAAGATGGACACGTTTACCAAAGGGCAGTACAGATACAGAGGAAAACAGCACAGATCTACAGAAGCCTGCGGGCCGATTTGAGCTTCTCATAAATAAAGAAATTGGTTCCAAGAAACTCACCAGCATCATCTTGTGCAGGTCGGCCATCTCCGGCACGTCTCCCTTACACAGGATGATCACGGTCCCGGTCGTGTCCAGTCCACGCCGCCCTGCTCGGCCCGCCATCTGGATATACTCACCGGGAAGCAGGTCTCGCATCTGTGGGGGAAAAAACAGTATAGCACTCCAGTTAGAACCAGTCTGTACCGGTTAGAACCAGTCTGTACCAGTCAGAACCAGTCTGTGCCGCCCTGCTCGGCCCGCCATCTGGATATACTCACCGGGAAGCAGGTCTCGCATCTGTGGGGAAAAAACAGTAATAGCACTCCAGTTAGAACCAGTCTGTACCAGTCTGAACCAGTCTGTACCAGTCTGAGCCGACCTGCTCGGCCCGCCATCTGGATATACTCTCCGGGAAGCAGGTCTCGCATCTGTGGGGAAAAGAACAGTACAGCACTCCAGTCAGAACCAGTCTGTACCAGTCTGAACCAGTCTGTACCAGTCTGAGCCGACCTGCTCGGCCCGCCATCTGGATATACTCACCGGGAAGCAGGTCTCGCATCTGTGGGGATAAAAACAGTATAGCACTCCAGTTAGAACCAGTCTATACCAGTCAGAACCAGTCTGTACCAGTCAGAACCAGTCTGTACCAGTCTGTACCAGTCTGAGCCGACCTGCTCAGCCCGCCATCTGGATATACTCACCGGGAAGCAGGTCTCGCATCTGTGGGGACAGAGCATGGGTCAGTACTGGTCAGAACCAGTCAGTATTGGTCACTACCAGTCACTACTGGTCATTACTGGACAGAACTGGTCAGTACCGGTCAGTACTGGTCAGTAATGGTCACTGAGTGGGTAGGCTAAGGGACACAAGATTGAGACTCTGGTCACAGGTTCGATTGCTGGTATTCCTGGCTAGACGTTGTGTCCTTGGAAAAGGCACTTTACACAACTTTCCTCACTCCACCCAGGTGTAAAATGGGTACCTGACTTTGGTTGGGGAGGTAAAAGGCAGTGGAAGGAGAGGGACGGGCTCTGCTCTGGTTGGTTTATTGATAGGTTGATTGGTTATTGATAGTTATAGACTAACCTGTGTGCCGTCATGTTTTCTGATGGAGTCGAACAGAACTGTGCGTGCCGGCATGTTTACTCCCATGGCAAACGTCTCTGTAGCAAACAGGAACTGCAAAACAGTAAACAACAACAGTAAACAACAACACATCAGGATAACTGCAGTATCAAAATGATTTGAATAAGTCAAAAGTTTCTGAATCAGTACTATACAAATCTTGCAAAATGTTACTTCTCAGACCAAATTGATCATGTTAAATCTGACATTGTAACCAACTATGGGAGGTGTATGTTGTATCCAGAGCTGTGCTCAAAAGAGTAACATGCTCAAGCACGGTTCTGGATAGTCCACGCGTATCCAGAACCATGCCTGGGGCAAACTACGTTCTTGGATACGCGGAGACTGTCCAGAACCGTGTCTGATCCTAACCCTAACCCATTCAGGTATAGAACTAGATAGGCACGGTTCTGGATACGATAGCGACTATCCAGAACCGTACCTGATCCTAACCCTAACGCATTCAGGGATAGAACTAGACGGTTCTGGATAGTTTCTATCGTATCCAGAACCTTGCCTGATCCTAACCAAAACTATATAAGCATGGTTCTGGAAACGATAGGGCCAGAATGAACGAGTGAATGAGAGATTCTGACCTTGACGAGTCCCCGGCTGAACAGCATCTCCACCACTTCCTTCAGGATGGGCAGGATCCCGCTGTGGTGCACGGCCAGACCTCGCTTCAGCAGCTCCTGCAGGTGTTTTACCTGCACAGGTGAGACAACATACAGGTAAGATAACACGAGTGAGTGAATGAATGATCCTGTGGTAGGCCCCTTCAGCCTCTGGAGTGACTTCTGGATGAGTGAGTGAGTGAGTGAGTGAGTGAATGAATGAGTGGGTGAATGAATGACTGAATGAGTGAATGAATGAATGAGTGAATGAATAAATGAATGAGTGAATGAGTAAATGAATGAACCTGTGGCAGGTCTTTGTCCGGTCCTTTCAGCCTCTGTAGCGACTTCTGGATGAACAGGTGGATCTCGCTCTTCTCCGCGGCCGTGGTGAGGTCGATCGAGGTCAGCATGGCGGCGTTGTCGTCGCAGCGGCGCTTGGAGAAGGTGAAGGCCACGACGGGCAGCTTGTCGTCCCGCTGGATCGCCTGGATGATCGACAGCCACACGTTCTTCTCCTGCAGGTGAGACACAGGTGAGACACAGGTGAAGTACAGGTGAGAACAGGTGAGATACAGGTGAGATACAGGTGAACTACAGATGAGATACAGGTGAACTACAGATGAGATACAGATGAGATACAGGTGAACTACAGGTGAGATACAGGTGAGATACAGGTGAGAAACAGGTGAGATACAGGTTAGAAACAGGTGAGACACAGGTGAGACACAGGTGAACTACAGGTGAGATACAGGTGAACTACAGATGAGATACAGGTGAGACAGGTGAAGTACAGATGAGAACAGGTGAACTACAGGTGAGAACAGGTGAGAATAGGTGGAGTACAGGTGAGATACAGGACTGGTGAACTACAGGTGAGACAGGTAAACTACAGGTGAGAGGAAGGTGAGAGACAGGTGAGGGATACAGGTGTTTAGTTAGGCCACACCAATTTATTTCCTTGTTTCTCATAAGAAAGTAACAGCTTCTCACCTGTCTGGGGTCTCCTCCTCTGGTCCCCTTGGCTCCGTACCCGGAGGAAGACTTGGAGGCGCGGGCTTTCTTAGCATCGATCGCAGCATAGTACCTGGGGGGGGGGGATACACTGTAGAGAAACTTGTCTTGTTTTCTGTGTCTGAATCTCCAAGACTTGTCTCAAAAGTACCAAGTACATACATACATACATACATACATACATACATACATACATACATACATACATACATACATACATACATACAAATTCTCAGTTTGAAATATCTGATTTCTCGTTTATAAAGGAGAAGGTTACCCCTTGGTAAGGAAGTTCCTTGCGAAGTCCACAATGAGAATGACTGAGTGAATGAATGAGTGAGTGAGTGAGTGAGTGAGTGAGTGAATGAGTGGGTGAGTGTGAGTGAGTGAATGAGTGAATGAATGAGTGAGTGAGTGAATGAATGAATGAGTGTACACAGTTTACCCCTTTGTAAGGAAGTTCCTTGCAGAGTCCACGATGAGGAGTGAATGAATGAGTGAGAGAATGAGTGAATGAGGTACACAGTTTACCCTTTAGTAAGAAAGTTCCTTGCTGAGTCCACGATGAGAAACCTTTCCTTGCTGGTCTGTTTGCTGTTCCCGGTGTAGAGGAAGTGTTCCAGGGGGACCGGCCGCTTCAGTGTGCTGATCACGTAGATCTTCTTCTTCTTAGTCCTCCTGTGGGAACAGCAAGAAAACAATTTACTTCTTATACATTAAAGAAACTAACTTACTTCTTATTTCATACAAGAAAGAATACTTCTTAGTCCTCCTGGAAATAATCTTTACTCACTTCTTGTACAAGAAACGGTACTTATTTCTTGAAGTTCTAATAAAAAAGCTTTATAGGTAGGTGATAAATAGTATATAGTATTATATATAAGTTGTAATATTTAGACTTTTAGTACTTAGCATTAGAATGTAGCATTTCAGTATCCAATACTCCTTGCTCTATATCCTCTAGACCACACTTGGTCACATGTGCATTTAGCCCATCTGGGGCAGGAATATGCAATAAAGATTCAATATCAATATCAATATAAAAATAAGAGAAGGAAGGTTGTTCTGACCCGATCCAGTCTGCGAACTCCATGGTGTTTGGCACGGTGGCGCTGAGCAGGATGATGTTCACATGTTCAGGTAACATGATCAACACCTCTTCCCATACTACACCTCTCTGTAACACACAGTTTTAGTCCCAAACAGTCAGAAAATGGTCCTAAAAAATGAATATTGCAGCAGATACAGGTAAAAGCAATTAGAGCTGTCAGCAAAGGGTTGAATTGCTCTAAGTTACAGGACTTTGCCAAGTGATGTTTCAGTACAGTGGACAGTACTACTACTATGGAGAACACAGCTGTATAAAGATTCAAGATGCAGCTGTATTGTTTATAATCCAGAACAGTGCCTATCTAGTTCTATGCCTGAATGGGTTAGGGTTAGGATCAGGCACGGTTCTGGATGTCTCTGCTTATCCAAGAAAGTAGATGTCCTAGGCACGGTTCTGGATACGCATGGACTATCCTGCACTGTGCCTGAGCATGATTCTGGATAAAGCATGATTCTGGATAAAACAGGATGGTGGATAAAGCATGGTTCTGGATAAAGCATGGTTCTGGATAAAGCATGGTTCTGGATACAACAAGCCATTTTCTCACCTCTGCATCGTTGATGTAATGAACCTCGTCGAATATGACCCACTCGAGGTCGCGGATGACGTCCGAGCCGTTGTAGAGCATCGAGCGGAGGATCTCGGTCGTCATGATGAGGCAGGCCGCCTCCGGGCGCAGCTGCACGTCTCCCGTCAGCAGACCGACATCCTCAAACGTCTGCTTAAAGTCTCGGAACTTCTGATTGGACAGGGCCTTGATAGGGGAGGTGTAAACTGTCCTGGAATGGACCAATGGCAGGCTGTGTTACATATGAATGGAATGATAGCAAGCTGTGTTACATCTGAATGAACCAATAGCAGGCTGTGTTAAATCTGAATGGACCAATGGTGTGGCCTCAACTGGTGACATCTTTTTAAATCTGAATGGACCAATAGGAGGCTGTGTTACATCTGATACATTTGAATGGACCAATGGGGAGGCCTCACCTGATGATGGTAAACAGGAAGCTGTGTTACATCATGAATGAACCAATAGGAGGATGTGTTACATCTGAATGGGCCAATAGCAGTCTGTGTTACATCTGAATGGACTAATAGGAAGCTGTGTTACATCTAAATGGACCAATAGCAGGCTGTGTTACATCTGAATAGACCAATGTGCGGTCTCACCTGGTGACGTGTTTCTGTGAGAGCGCGATGGCGTACTCGGCCACCACAGTTTTTCCCGCGGAGGTGTGCGCCGCCACGAACACGCTTTCGTGGTTCTCCAAGTGCAGTATCGCCTGCTTCTGGAACACGTCCAGCTCAAACGGCCACTACAAACAAACAAACAAACAAACAAACAAAATCACACACAGCTCTGACATTGATGTACAATGTAAGGTCAGCATGTATACTCTACTTGTTTTCAGTTGACACTGGACATGAATGTAGAAAGTTTAATTTCAGTCTTCTGGGAATTGATGTTGTGATTTTTGAATTCTTGCATGACATCACTTACTAATGACTTCCGACTGTGGACCTAAACCATGCAACAACACCCAAAACTAGAAAGGTAACATTTGCAAAGCAAATGCATAATGTTTACCTTCGCATATGGTCTGCTCTGTTAATTTCTTACTCAAACACATTCATATATGTGGTCAGACAGGGGGCTAAATCCCTCCTGCTATAAAATCGCAACATGATGTAACCCAACACCAGTTACCATGGTAACAGTCTGGTTCAGGTCATTGAGGTCACTGTTTGGAGAAGAAGAAGAAGAAGAAGAAACGTAGCAAAAACAATATGTTTTCCTTCAGTAAACATAATAGTTCTATACCCAGATGTATAAAAACGAGAGAAGTGGTTAGTTGCCTGACCTGGTAGGCAGGGTTGGGGATCCTCTTGTGGAAGTCAGCTACAGGCGTGCTGATGTCCACGTTCACCGCCCATTGCTCCTCACCCTGGGGGGGTTTCCCCACGCTTGGGGGTCTGGGCACCTCAGCAGCCTGGGGCTCCTGTTATAGAGACATACAACTTTTACATTATTTACAGTAGTATTTGGGTCTACTGTTATAGAGACAAACACAACATTTACTCTTGAACAACCTACTAGTAGAAAAACAAACATGTCCTTGTATATATGTACATACTACTAACACACTAAATTCACTTTTTTCAGTCTTTTGCACCCAGAGAATCAGTAATCTAGTATGTTCCTTAGTGTCTTTACCTTATTTTCACTTGTTTATTTGTACCGATCACTTGTGTTGTAACTAACATGTGTATGCGCACTGCTAATAATCTGATTATTACTAGTATTGGGCTTAGCAGTATAAAAGAAGAAGATGAATCTACAGTATCATACTCTCAATGACATTATTTTTGAAAGTAACGCCAAACTTAAGAACAAAACAAGTGTCCTTAAGACACCGTCCTCACCTGAGGAAGCATGTTCTCCAGACTGTCAGCCCTCTCAAGTGTCGTTGGCTGCTGATTATCCTCCTTCTTTTCCTGTTGGAAATCAGCAAATCAAACTTAACACACTTACACATGTACACAGGATACAGTTCTGTCTTGCTAGCTATTTGGGCCTTGTAGTTTTCAGTTGTAGGATCCAGCAGACACCTGGCCCACAAAAACACTGTAAAAGTTAAGCCTGCTCAGTGTACTTTGAAACTTGATATAAACTTGAAGACTGACCTCAAGCTCACTGAGGTCATCTACAAGTACTACAAGTACTACTGTACAGTAAACAAGAGCTAAGGAAGTTTGTAAGATGCAAAATGCATAGGTAAAACTTGAAGACGGATGCTTGAATGCAACTCCAGGGCGATTCAATGACGACGATTGAGGAAATGATTCTGTCTCCATAGCAACCAGTCCTCTCACCTCCTCCTCCTCATCACTCCAATCCATCCCATCATCCCCTGCAAGGATGTCTGCCAGGTTCAGCACGTTTGGGGCATGCTGGGAAGGGGCGGCCATCTTGGCTGCAAAACAACGAAACTTTATCAGAACAAGAAACATGCATTCAATGTTCAGGATAGGATCTGCACAAACTGCTTCATAATGAGATGTTTCTTTGC
Source organism: Branchiostoma floridae x Branchiostoma japonicum (assembly GCA_013266295.2). NCBI lineage: Eukaryota > Metazoa > Chordata > Leptocardii > Amphioxiformes > Branchiostomatidae > Branchiostoma > Branchiostoma floridae x Branchiostoma japonicum. Next base: position 542,699 of record CM023828.1, read on the forward strand.
AATGTTCATGTTTCTTTGGTTTTAATCAGTTTAAACACTGTGACCTTGATATTATAGATGGATCTGGTTTGGTTTTCAATGCCCACGATCATCATATTAATCATTCTGGCATACACATTTTCACCTGAGTGAGGTGAGGAAAGTCGTGTAAAGTGCCTCTCCCAAGGGCACAAGATCAGTGGCAAGGCAGTAGGATTCGAACCCAGGACCTCTTGATTCTGAGCCGAACGCCATACCGCTACGCCAAACGACCTCACAATCTTAACTACATGTAGTGACAGTTCTGACTTACCCAGCTGCTCTTCTTTCCTCTTCAGCTTTTTGAAGTCGACTCCGTTTTCAAACCCGGGCGGACAAGACAGGAGGTCTGTAAGAAAGAAAAAAGTTTTGTTCCTGTTGGCCAGTTTGAAGACAAATAGACCAATCCTGACTGTCCAGCACAATTAGCAGTTCAACCAATGATAGCAGGGCAATCTGCAGTTTGACCAATGAGAGAGTGGCTGCATGTCTGTGAAATACTTGCATTTTTATGTTTTTATTTTGCATTTCTACCTTTTGACAGAACTGGGTAAAGCTATGGGAGAAAGCTTACCTTTTTTCAAGCAGAAAACAAGCAGAAATCTTATCAAAGTCCATTTCAAATTACCGTTCTCAAAATCGATGTCCCCTCCTCCCTCCCTCCCCAGTACAGTCTCCAGGTCAGGTTCGTCCATCCCCCCCGGCCAGAAGGGGTAGTTAGTGGAACTCCCCCGCGTCGCCTCCGTGGGGGGTCCAGGTGGTCGCCGTAGCGACAGCGAGTTCTTGGCAGAAATCCCCGTGTCTTGGAGATACACCTGGGCAATAAAAGTATAAGGAAGATGTCTCAACAGATCTGAAATACATGTTCTCTTATATATATATTTTCCAGATTAACATTGAACAACAAACATTTCCAAGTTATCAAGTTTCTTGTATTGGAAATTACAGTTCAAACTTGTTTTGTAATGACTTCTACCAAAACAGACTTTTAAGCTAAGAATCAAAGCATTCTCCCTGTAACATAAAGGGAATTCTGAACAGGTAGATTAACACTAAACAACACACAATTTACAAGTTTCTTGTATTGCAAATTACAGTTCAAACTTGTTTTGTAATGACTTCTACCAACACAGACAAACTTTCAAGCTAAGTATCAAAATATTCACACTGTAACATGAAGAGAATTCTGAACAGGTAGAGGGTTAAACCTTAAGACGTTTGTACCTCCTTGTACCCGAGAAGTTCCCCAGTTGTTGGGTTCCTGTCCACCTGAAGAGTCGTCTGGACGGGACAGAGCTCTGCTGAGTACAGGGACTCTGGGTCTCGCTCACGGGGCCAGAACCTGGGGTTAGGGTTAGAACAGTTTACACTAATCTCCAAGCAGATCTTAGGGTTGGGTAGGAAAAGGAAATAGGCAAAAATACAGCATCAAATTGGCCAAGCTGTAACCATTAGCCAGAGAGGGTCCAGTCCCCAACCCAAGTTGGCTAATGGATACAGCTTGGCCAATTTGATACTGTATTTTTGCCTATTTTCTATTGCTACCCAACCCCAAGATCTGCTTGGAGATTAAGTTTACACAACATCTCATCCAGTAGACAGCCATACATGGTTAACTGGTTAGCTCTAGTGGAGGAATACAAACTTACCAACGAACCAACCGAACTTGTAAACACTTTTATTTTCTAGACGGAGACTAGACCATACTTGAAACATGCTTGTCCAGACATGTTTTGACTATGTCTCGAGGCCATCAACTTTGACATAATATATTACCCACAATGCACCATGCTGCAACCGTGCAGCTCAAACAATAAGTTACCTGAGGAGTTATCATGCCTAGGCAACTAAGTTACTGACAAACCGACTCACTTCTGTGCCTTCTGGAAGTCATGGATAGGGAGGTCCTCAGGACGCTGTAGGTAACCTCTCAACTGGGCCTGCAGATCCTGCAGTACCGGCGGCAGGCCGTGGGGGAGCTGCAGCACAACATAGACAAATGCCTTATTCAATGTCTTCTGTGCATTGTAATTACTACATTTATATAATACACCTTTCTTTATACATCTAGTAGTTCCTATACAAAGTCTAGTAAAACTTCTTAAAACTTCATAAATCAGTATAGTATTTTGTACTTCTTATAATCAAGTAAGAACTGTATTGGGCACTACAATGTTGATGATTTCAAATCATGGTACCGGTACAGAGGTTTAGGTACAGGTCCGGACCTGTACCTGTACCTGAACAATTTGGCAAATTAACATGTTTTACTGAAATTCTTCAATAATGACAGAAACATTAATAAAGTGTACACAAACTTCTCCTTTTTGATTCCTAGATGTCTGTCTAACGAAAATATAGTATGCAAAAATATTGTTGCGAAATGCGAGAGAAGGAAACTAACTTTATTTTAATGCTGGATGTTCATTTTCCTGGCAGGCTTTCTTGTGTGTAGTGATCATCAGTAGTAACAAGTATGGATTTTTGTTCCGGTCAAAAAAAACGGTCCACCGACGTTTCGGTTTTTAGGAAGGAAATATACAACATTTTTGCACCACGCAAAATTAAAGATACATGTATAATATACAGAAGATACGACCCCTACCGTAGTCAGTGGAGGCAGCGGCTGTTTGGCCGTATCCCCCCCGGGGCAGACGTGAACCTTCCCCACACATCCCACCTCCAGCAGGGAGAAGGGACAGTCCAGTAACTCTGCAGAGGGAGGGGCTGGGAGGGAGGGTTTAAATCAAGGTTTTGTTTTATCAAACCAACTTCAGGTCTAAAAGCTACATATAATGTTATAATCTACTGAGTAAGTGAGACTCCAGGGTGTTTTCCACCCACATGAAAATTTGGGTGACGCTTAAGATCTTCTTCTTCGTTACTGCTTAGCCCCACTGCTGGGATGAACAGAAGGTTGCGTATGGGTTAGTTACAAGTGACCTAGCTAGCCGCGGCGACTGTTGTAGGGCTTCTCTTGCTTGTGCAGTCTTTTACACTAGCCCTAACAATGTAAAAGACTGCAAGCAAGAGAAGCCCTACAACAGTCGCCGCGGCTACAAGTGACCCAGTACATATAAACGTTTGGAAGGGAACGGATAATAAAGAAGGGAACATAAATGTTTGTTTCGTCGGTGAAGGTTAGACATCCAGGTGATAAGATACGCCAAAAAACAGTTACTCAAGCAACTGGATATGATTTTGGAAACGGTCAGACGTTTCAGGTAGCATCCACTACCTTTCGTCAGTGACACTAAGAAACTGCGGGAGAATTGCAGGTTTATAAGCACAAACCATTGATTGATATGCAAATGAGTGAAGACAAATGTTTGTTTTTTTTGTGTGCAAAGGACTTGGTCACATTTGGTGTATCTTTCATTCTAATTTTCTAAACATTCATATCTCACATTTAATGGTCTTCTAAATCTTAATTCCCATTTTCATACTTACCAAACTCGACAAAGTGCCCATTTCCATATTCCCTTAGTTAGAACATCCGTAGCCCAAATGAGTGTAAAATACAAATGTATAATTAATTGGAATAATCTCCCCCTCCACCTAAAATGTCTAACATCAATAATTAGCTTTAAACGTAATCTTAAAAACCATCTACTTCTCTTTCCAACCGACATTTGACATTTTATCTTAAGTTAAAGTCCCTCTTCAATATCATATGTGTAAGTTTGAATTTTCAGCCCCCTGTTTTAGATTCTTATCTTCAGTTCTTAAAATCATGTTAAAACATTTCCTACTAAACAACCACTCATCTGTATAATTTACATTTTTTTCTCATTCCCGTTGCATCACCCTTACAGCAGCATATACTACTTACCTGTGTAAATTTTCAGTTGTATTGATTTCTAGTATGTATTAATTTCATGTCCTTTATATTTTGTTTCTTTAGTATTCCATTTTGTTTATATTCTAAACTGAATCAGTTTTGTTCTGTTATGTTTAGGTTTTATCTAGTTAATTTATTATGTTAAGTTTCATGATTTATACTCTCTGGAGTTAAGTTAAGTTAATTTCTTATGTTAAGTTTTATGGAGGAGGACTTTAGACAAGCCATTAAGGCTTCTTTCCTCCTCCTGCACGCTGTTTTTTTTCCTTTGTTCTCATATTTGTTATTTAATGTCTTTACTCGTGCAAATAAATAAATGAAATGAAAATGAAAATTAAAAGGCTAGAATTTATGACAGGTATCTTATTCAATTGAATATGATTTTCTTGGCCAAAAAACACGTAACACAGCTCAGTGGGTTACTCGTGCTTGAAAATATCCCTCTACAAACATTTTCTCCGACTTGCGTGGAATGTTGTTGTTGTTGTTGTCTCTAGTCATCCGCTCTCTATCGTCGGGTGATGGTCACATGTGCTTTACAACTTCTTTTCCTTGTGCTTCATCATTTCCTCATGTGCTAGTCTCTTGTTGCTTTTGGAACGCCCCCCTCCCCCTTCTTCATAAAAAATGCGCCAACGAATTGAAACATGGGACGCCAGGAAAACTGACAACATCCCTGGTTTATGACACCAGGCTCCACTCATAGCTCCAGTTTGTAGAATTTTTCTTGGCGAAAATGTCCCTCAAACTGTACCTGTTTTCTGCGCCTCCAAACTTTCCAGCTCAGCGGCCGCCATGTTGGTGTGACCTCTGACCTTACCCAGCTGACGGCACGTGCCAGAACTGAGGCCGACCTAGTCGACCTTGAATTGAAAAAGTGACCTATCCTATTCAAATAAACCTCCTTGGTACAGGTAAGGCTTCACAGAACTGAGAGACGATTGGCTGAGACGAGATAGCTAAACCGATGACCGTTACAGGATGAATTACGGTAACGTTAATAGACCCTTAACGTTAAAGTTAATAGTGTGAAATTATTTAAAATCTAACTTAGAATAAGTTAGATGTAACGTTAACGTTACATGACTAGTTAACGTTAACGTTACTAGATAGATAGCGTTCTGAAGGTTACTGCGACCTTTTGGAGTCTCAGGTTCGGTCATCATTTGCTGCTAATGCATGACATTATACAGTCTCAACTCAAGGATGTATGACAGAGGACATTTAGCCCCTTGCCACGTCTTTAAATTTTAATATGTAACACTATCATCAAAACTGTGGATGACATAGTATGAAGTAGGGGATCATGCAATATTGTCTCACCAAGGACAATGTGTGTAATGTCCTTGGTCTCACCAACATTACTACAGTAGTAGTCTAAGGCATTAGCAAGTGAGGCAAGAAATAAAACAAATGGACAACTTGTGTTCATTCATTATTTAATGGTCCATAAAAACACAATCACTGGCACTCATGTTTCAAGGCGCCATGTAAAAGGCGGTGCCACATATGATATACATACAATGATGACAAACATCATAAATACATACAAGTCTGATCATAACTGCACCTCACTCACTATCCCACAGGTTTAACGTCAGTTGTTCCCTGTCTTCCGAGGTTTCGACAACATCACCACAAAATATCTGTAGTACATAATATCACTTGGTCTCTTTCGGTGTAACGTTACTTATTGAAATTGGATGTAATGTTTTGCCAGTACAGGATAAAATACCCTTTTCTGTCCTTCGCTGCCAATAGTCCGAGGTCTACACAGGAAATAATTGTTTAATAGTCTTTGCGATCAAAACCAGAGATATTGTTACTTACTATGCCGTCCTGTGTTCCATAATATGCAATATTTATATACAAAGCTGTTAATATAAAATTATACATCTTATACACCTACAACTTAGTCTTCTTATGAATCAGCATAAAACAAATCTTCACTTGCCCAATACATATTTTTCAATACCATAAACCAACAAGAAGTACATGGTATTACAGACTATGAAACTACAAACTTAGATAAGATAATCAATCTCAGCAGATATTAAGTACGGAGACAAATTTCACAGACTGTCATCTGTTGTGTTTGATTTTTCCAAAAGAACGCTTTCTGCTTGGTCAACAGAACCCAAATTTGATTTTGCTGGTAAACATCTATTTTGCATTATCAAGTAAAGTAGAAACATTACTTAGTCTTGGATATGTCCATTTGTGTGTGCAACTTCTCAGTGACATGCCAAAAATGGCCTCGATGTGTACATATATTTTACATGTACACGCAGAAATGTTGCGCAATCTTGATTTGAGTGTTCAGTTCTTTCCACTTATACAGGCATGGGTTATTGCGCTAATCTTAACTCACACCAGTGTTGTATGATAGGGTTTTAGTCTATTACAATGTGGAGGCAGGAACATCTAAATGCCATGATGACATCTAACTGAAGAAAGTTTTGTGATATCATTAAAGATGAGGACTGTCGTGCTCTTGTCAGCTGTAAATACAAACAAACGCTACCAAAGATATAACGTTCTTAGCGAAGGTAAAATAACCTTTCGTCTGACTCACAAAACTACATGGGTACAACATTAGCAAGAATTCATTTCGACTGAGGAACCAGTTGCAAAAGACACACAGTCAAACATAGTGATTCTGAGTTCCTTATAGTTGCTGGGTCTGTTACACATCAGCTCGTCAATAATCTCCTGACAACCCAATGACTCCAAGAACATCTCTAACCCCTTACATAACCCATTACAGATCATTCCCTCAACCTCCAGCGTCTCCAGAGTTCGGTTTTCTTGGATAGCTGAACACAGGCTGGAGAGGGACTCATTACTGCAGACCCCATGGTAAACTTTATTTGTTATATTTGTCATATTTCCAGGATCCCAGCGCCTCCACCTAAGCCTGAGTGTCTTCAGCACCTTGTTTTTCTTGATACATTCTGTGAGTTCGTGAACCATTGCCTCCACGTCGAATGTCTCAGGAATTTCTTTGACTGCAAATCCCACATTCTTTATTGTGGATACATCGTTTCCTGGAAGCTCAAACTCAACATCCTCAAGTGTTGAATGTTGGGAGATGCTCTGTAGGGTCTCTGTTAGGTTACGGAACCCCCTGGTTTCAGGATACACGCAATACCACTCGCGTATCTCTAGCTTTAAGGACCTGAGACAATTCTGCCCTACAATCATTTGGCCCAACAAAATGTCACACAAGAAGAAGTTTGCACAAGTTGTAGTATTGAAGCCCAACATACCTTTACTTTCCGTATCACCACCAGTAGTGATTCTGATATGCTCTATTCTAGGTGCCTCAGACAGCTGTTCCAACGAGCTTAACAGTGACCGATATGATGTACCATGAGGGTTGATATGAATAGACACACTTTCTGTTCCACATCGAGGTAATAATGTGCACAGCGGTATGTGAATATGGGTATGTTCCCTTACTGGGCCACCACCAGTGTCAACAAATGTCACAGAGCTTATTGCGTCATAATCTGATAATGAATTTTGCAACATCTGCAGTTTCTCCACCGTTAGTTGAGACAGAGCGGAACCTATATTATTATAGTTCGCCGTCAGACGCCGTGTCACCCTTGCAGCAAGTTTCTTTTGACAGGTCAGTACGTGTGACAAACCTACAAACCAATCTTTAGAACTGTCGTAGTGCTCACTTAAATCGCTAGTTATAATTAGGTGCTCAGGCAAACATTGTGCCACAATCTTTGCCATTTTAACACCTGCACATTCAGTTCTCCCAAGCCACGCGATACACACAAAAGACAAAACGTCTCTGTCCTCATCTTTTTGAACTTTGTTAAGTTCCTCTGCAAACATGTCAAACAGTGGGTCTGCATTCTCACCTAGGATCAAAAGTAACCAGTCCTGAACCTCCCTGTATTTACGGCGACTATCTAAAATCAGTTTCCTGTTGAAACCAGTATCCGTTGTCAAACCAAACAAACTACGAAGACATTTCATCCCCTCTTCTCTGCTACTTCCATCCGTGACCAGGCCACTGATATAGCGGGCGGCCATGTATTCCTGAAATGTTTTGTGCAGGAATGCGCAGAGGCAGGTGCGTTTGATTCTGGAGAAAGAGTAATCTATAGTCAGGAGACCCATGTTCAACATGTTATCGGCGTTCGTGCCATAGTTCTTTGTGATCTCAGCTATGTTAAACTGGAGCTGCCTCTGCTCCTGCTCTAGCCCCTCCCAGGACAGTTTCCCCAGACCTCGCAACGCTGCTTCTATGTCTTGAGGAAGTTCATCGCCTTCCACCGGAAGGTCTATCTTTGTACAGAATCGCTTAGCAACTGAAAGCACAAGCATTTTATACAATTCAGCTTTGCTAGAGGGCAGTTGGCCATTGTTATCTTCCCACACAACACATATGAGAAAGTTGTTGAGGGGGTTTACTACAATTTCTGACAGATTTCTGTTATTGTGAAGCCGTTCCACCAGTTTTGAGGCAGACTCTGGGGATTCGCAAAAGTATTTGCGTATGAACTCCTTTGAATTTTCCTTACTATAGCCTACTATCCTGTAGAACTGGTGACATTTCTCCAGGTCTTTGACACAGTGGTACGGCCTGGAGGTCACCAGGACATGACAGTTCCGGACGATTTTACCCTGAATCAAGTCCACCACATCTGTGACTTGCCTAGCTGCCTGACTGAGCTCATCTAGACCGTCTAGGATGAAGAGAACATCATCCTGGTTCTGTTGGATGTAGGACCAGAGCTGGTCCGGGGTCGTTTTTGTATCCTTTGGTAGGAGCTGCTCAAATATTTCATCTTTTACCTTCCCAGCTAAGTGTCGCATTTCCAGGAAGAACACAACCTTAAACTTTTTCAGTTCCCCACAGAACCAATCATAGGCAAGCTTCTGACAAGAGCACGACTTCCCAATACCAGGGTCCCCCTCTACTCTTACTTTCTTGACAGCTGATTTTATGTTAACTTGGCCTTCAGGTTTATAGATATCGGCTAAGCTAAGGATAGTGCCTATGTCCTGAAAGTGCCCCCTACCGTCACTATGCTGAAGCTGCAAGTTGGTGAAGACTTCTCCAAGGTGCAGGTTGAGGTCTTCGCACCAGGGCAGAGGCTGCACATGCGCAGAGTCGGTACGGTACAGGTCTTGCAGACAGGTGATGACTTCATCAGCAACATCAGCCAATCCTGTATGGTGTGGTGTGCAGATTGTCACAACATTAAACATACTGCAGACAATTTGTAACATATCTCTTGTTCATGTTTCAATTAATCTAGACAAAAATGTAAAACATTATCAAAACACGACACCTTTAAATTTATTATATCATGTACAAATGTAGATATCGATGTAATGAATGAAGTTTGCAAGTATGTTTCGAAATATTTCAAAAGGAGAGAAGAAGCCGTTAGAACGTAGATAGATACGGCTGCTTTATATAGTTTCTAGCTTTTTATATATATACCTTAGATCTAATGTTAGCCTTTCATCCTCTCATCTTTCGAGATGGAAGGATGCCTACTACTAATGTTAGCCATTTATACTTGTTTCTAGTACATTGTATTTCCATTGATCCCCTGCATTTATCCCCCGGGGAATGAACATGCAATAAAGATTCAATTCAGTTTATCCAATTTGGGTTATTTTTATATAATAGTATGACAGATATGGGATGGCAACTTGTTTTTTTTTCGGGGGGGGGGGGGTACCGGTGAACACAGAGAGGCCTACCAGTTTCACTACTCCAACTTCGTGTGGATCTCTTGAATCTGCCAAATCCCTACCAGAAAGGGGTGATAAGTACCAAGGCTACGGAGGTCAAAAGACTACGAATTTGTGTTGCCGGTCGAATGTACAGATAACATCCGTTGTGACAAATCTTACCTGCCATGGAGCTTGACTCTTCACGTTGTCCGGAGTTTGTTCCTGGGCTCTCGGCTTCACGGTCTTCCTCTAACAAACTTTTTATCTCCTTCAGTTCTTTCTTCAGACTTTGCCCTTGATCCAAAATTTCTTTTCTCTGGCTCTCTCCTTGGGCCAGGAGTGCTTCTTGCTCCTTAACAAGATCCAAAACGTCTTCTTGTACTTTTTTCTGGCTCTCCCCTTGAGTCAAGAGTGTTTCTTGCCCCTTCAGCAGACCCTTTCCCTGATCCAAAACTTCTTCTTGCCCTTTCGTTAGACCCTCCAACTGAGCCAGAATGAGGTCTTCCTTGTGCAGTCGCTCTAGCAGTTCGAAGTACTTTCTTTCCAGTTCTGGGTCGATGCTGGAGTTGAGTCTGTCTGCAATCTTGCCTCTGTCCCCACCGAGGGCAACCAGGATATCAGTGAGTTCCCCCCACAGTCTGTTAAAGTCTGCTTCAGACAAGTCCGTGCTTGAAATGTGTCCGTAATTGTTGTTCCTGTATTCCCGAAGTCTATTCCTTTGGTCTGTATACGGTGCTTTTCTCTGAAGTTCTTTCCAAACAAGTTCTTTCAGGAGGAGTTCTAGGAGTGATATGTCAAAGCCCTGTGCAGTATCAGGAATATCGCCGCTGGCTGGATACAGTGTTTTCTTCTGACCAGGATTTAGGTGACGCAATCCACAAAGGTATCCCTTATGTTTCTTTAGCTGCTCACGAAGACTTGGAGGGCTCATCTTCTTGACTTCATCCTCAAATATTTTCCTGACTAGCGCAGTCCCCTCGTCGACTAGCAGAGTTGCCAGTTTGGCGTCCCTGGCCGTGCCTGGGGTGTGGGGCTTTCTCAGAGCCATGGCGGTGGCGACGATGGAATGTCCCAAACGTATGTAGCCAGGCACGAACTGCTAAACTCTCTCAAGTCAGTACCAGTAACTCACAATCCGTGAGTCAGTTCAAACAAGGACAAGGATGACCATAAACTTCTTGGCGGTTTGAAGAAGCAGATGACGGAGAAAGTCGTTCCACATCTTCAGTAAAAGCAGCTCACTGCATGACGCAACTGTTTCTTGCCAGATTTGTCGCTTCGACTCGTTCGAACTTTGTTCGGGGAGGGGGGCGTAACTTCCGGGTTCAATGGCCGCCATAGTGGATAGTGACGTCATGGTGATACCATTAGGTAAATGGGGGTGTTGGATTTTACTTCTGCAAGATCAACCTCCTTGGCAAGAAAGAATAATACAGAGTCAATTCTTACGTCACGTGTGACGTCACATTCCCGATGACAACGTGTGTTTTGATGATGGTAATCAGGAAGACTAAAGGTCAAAGGTAATGGAAACTTCTTGCGGGTGTTCGCTGTAAATTTGTGCCTAAAAAGAGATAACGCCCAAGTTCGATTCGACAGGACAGATTTAGTATTAAAACAGTAAAAATTCTTACAACATTTCTTTCGTGAAATAATAGAAGTAAATATGGTTGATCAAGTGGTCATATTTCCTCGTTTGGGAGAGCCGCGAAGACGAAATGACAGGCATTAAATAGTTTCGCCGCGGCCAGCTTTTTCCGTACGGCCTGCTCGAGGCCCCCTTTCCAGCCTAGCTTCGTCATGAGGTGGAACAGTAGTCGGTTTTCGTCGGTTTTCTGCGCGATTTTGCCCTGATTTCTCACTCTTGTGTCAGGACTACGGCTGCAGCATGAGTGGGGGGAGCTCCAGTAAGGCCCAGAAGGAAATGGCGCGGAGGTGAGTGTTTATAAAAGCGGGTTGGAGCCGACAACCCGACCCACTCTTGGTGTAACTGTAAGGTCGCTGAGCCACACCTCCAGGGGTTTTTGCGGTCGGACCAAAGATTCCTGCGGGTTTTCCCGGCGAACTTGGCCTTCAAACCGCGTAGAAACAACAACCGCAGAATGTCTGATGCCTCCCACAACTCAACCGCTCAGAATGTCTCCTCTACCGACCCCAAATTTTAATGCATTATGTCATAATTTACCCGAAGTGTTTATTTGATAGCCTGGTCACCAAACTCTACGGTATCGGGCAGCCGGAGTGTGAACTGCCTCCCCCGAAGAGGGAGGCAAGAAACTACTATCGCGTGCCAAATAAACTCCGACTGCCCGATACACACAAAAGCCGACCCGTAGAGATGGTAACCAGGCTATTTATTTGACTGTGTGTAATTTTTTGTATCAGATGAATAGAAACCAACTCTTCGACCCAATACCCAGGTATGTGTAATAAAATTAATAGCCAACCCAGAAAGACAGAGAAAGAGTTAACATAAGATTGCCATACTGTAAGAATGGTTCCAAACTAACCCCGGGATCGTTTGCCCAGTTCCCCTGGTTTCTATCTGCCTGCCGTCTCGTGTTGGACGTGTGATAGCCCGCAGGAAGGTCGAGCTAAAATTAGGGTAAACAAATGTAAGAGGCCAACAGGCTGCTCCAAAAAAATTAGAGAATAGGGGGAGGGGTGTGGATTGGATGGTGACTAGGGTTTGAACAAATCTAGATTGGAACTAGGGTAGGGTTTCTAGAAATCTGTCATGGAACTAGCTAGGAAGGGTTTGAGCAAATCTGGATTACCCTTATTACAACAAGCTCACTCTCCTGGCCAATGATTCACCCTATTTCTTCTTCTGAATTCTAATGTCATTAACCCCTTAGGAAGGCCTGGTAGAGACGACTTTATATGCCAAATGATGATGTTAGTGGCGATGATGATGAGGATGATGGTAGTGACGATAATGGAGATGTTAGTGATGATGGTAATGATGGTAGTGATGCTGATGCTGATGATGGTAGCTGATGATGATGGTAGTGATGATGATGATGGGTGATGACACAATGGTGATGTTCATGATGATAATGATGGGTATGATGGTGATGTTTATGATGATAGTGATGATGATGGGGCTGATGCTGATGCTGATGCTGTGCTCTTCCCGTCTCCAGTATCGTACAGAAGCTGCGAAGCGCGGGGGTTCGACTCGTGGCGCTGGACTGGGACCGAACCATCATCACCGTCCACACCAAGGGTTGCTGGGAAGACAGCGCCAGCAAGCTCGCCAAGCACGTGCGGCCGTGCTTCAAGTACTTCATCGCCGCGTGTCTCGACTCGAGTCTGCACCTGTGCGTGGTGACCTTCAGCTCACAGTCTTCGCTGATCAAGGACACGCTAAAAATAGCCATCCCACACAGGTAGGTCACGCTAAAAATAGCCATTCCAAAAAGGTCATGCTAAAAATAGCCATCCCACACAGGTAGGTCACGCTAAAAATAGCCATTCCAAAAAGGTCATGCTAAAAATAGCCATCCCACACAGGTAGGTCACGCTAAAAATAGCCATCCCGCACAGGTAGGTCATGCTAAAAATAGCCATCCCACACTAGGAAGTTTTTTGTCTGACAGTATTCCCTATCTACCCCACACATCACTTTATAAATATATGTTGACTTTCACTTCAGTTTTAGTGAAAATTTCAGATCCCTATTTGTATCATAATCCATTTTTTTTAAATACCTCATAAAGCACAACAAGCAGTCCTTGACTAGCCTGGGTGCCGTCCGACTTGCTGTGGGGCTCCTTGCACTTGCTGGCCCCAAAACAATCTGTGTGTTCTTGCCAGCAAGTTTAAGGAGCCCTGTAGGAAATCGCACAGCACCCAGGCTAATCCTTGATAGCAGGTCGGCAGAACGTACTGCGCCTGCGCACAACCCTGATTTTTCACATTTTCCGTTGGATGTTTGGTCAACGTTGCATCGAAATTTTGCCTGTTGCAGACGATATCTTTTCCTATACAACATCTGAAAACTACAGACAGGCTGTCAACCTTATATGCTTTAATACAACCTTATATGAGACTTTCTGCCAAAGTGCTATGCACAATACATTACGGGTTTCGCGCAGGTGCAGTACGTTCTGCCGACGTGCTTGTAACAATGGTTTGTATCCCGCGTGTGTTCCAGCGACACGAGTGCAATCATCATCCGCGGGAACACGAAGGACTGGGCGCGGATCCAGGGCGTACCGATCCTCGGCAAGCAGCAGCACATTGCCTCTGCCATGCGCGAGGTCACGTCAAAACGACACCAGGTCAGTTTTAATCATCTTTACCTTCGCAGAACGAAAACATGTTGTTGCTGCTCTGTTTCTTCTTCTTCTTCTTGTTCACCAAACAAATAAGGTCCATGACCTGGACCTGACGGCTGTCACCATGGTAACTGTTGATGTAGCAGACACCCTGGGGTCAGGAGGAGGCTGACAAGGATGGATTCACAGGTCAGGGTTATGTAGCAACTTGTGTGGCAGGACAGTTAGAGGGGCTGGTCACCATATATACAAATGTGTTGGTAGGAATAAACAGAGCAGTGGTTTGTTAGGCTAGAAGGTAAACATTATGCATTTGCTTTGCAAATGTTACCTTTCAAGTTGTTTATGAATATTCTCCACTTGTGTGGAAGGGGTGAGACACCTTCACTTTTTCACACTTTCACTTTTTTCTATCACTTTTTCACTTATCACTTTTCACTTTCACTTTCAGTTTCCCTTTCACTTTTTTACTTTCACTTTTTCACTTTCACTTTTTCCCTTTCCCCAGGTGATCCAGCCAGGTGAGGTGCTTCTCATGGACGACGACACGGAGAACCTTAAGATCGCGGAGACGTTCGGACACCGCGCGTTCTTCGTCCGCGACGACATGGCGATGGAACACTTCAAGGACTGCGTCACGGAACACTTACCGAACAACACGAAACCGTCGTCCGACAAGGACTAGCGCGGAACGCTCGCGAGAGTCGCGTACTTGAGAGCGAGAGGAGAGAGACTTGGATTTGTATAGAGACTATAGATGGACTACAATCGGTAGAGAGAAGAGACGCAGACTGAGAAACGCAGTCTTGAAGGAGTCTTCACTTCACATAGTTTATTTTGCGACGTCTTGTTGGTGCTACGCCTACCGTGAAGTCCACGTACTTTCGTTCGTCACGTAAAAAAACAAAAACGATAAAAATGTTTTGCCTTATCGGGTTGGCCAGGAGAATAAGCCAATCACGTGACAGCGTTGGGATGTGGCTACAGTTCTTGGTGTTTGTTTAGTTGGAGCAAAAAATGTTGAAACAGACAAAACAAACAAACAAACAGGTAAACAGCACAGAAAAACATATACGCTGTATTCTATGATGCCTTCAGTGTTTTGTATAAAACCTACTGTTTTTACATAGGAAACTCCAGGCCTCTGCAGTGATGTTACTTGGTTCACAAACTTTTCAAAATCTTTTTTAAAAAAGTTTAAGAAGAGAAAAAGAATAAAAGATAGGCAGATAGATAGAAAGAAAGATTAGACAGTTTGCCTAGATAGGCAGAATTTATTTTGAAGAGTTTTATGTAGAGTAGAAATGATAATATTACAGATGATATTACTGAATACCTAAAATTAATTATTAAGTTAGGGTCCTGGCATTGTCTAGAAAAAAAAATATAAAAAGTTGTTTCTGCTCAGGGTGTCGTTAAGATTGTCCTCAGACGTTGAGAAAATTTAAGAAAAAAAAGAAACGTCTCTACACTGGTGTGATGACTTATAAAAAGGAAAAAGTCAAGAAACGCAAGGAGCATTTCAAGATAAGCTCAGTTTAAATGTTGGATATCCTGATAAAATGTAGATAGCAGAGCAAAAGTATGGAAAACATGGAAGGCAGAAAAAAAGGTGAAACGTTACAATAGAAAAAATTCTGTTGACAATCCCCTAAACCATTCAGTGTAACGGTTGAAATCCAAAATATATGTCAGTGTTTCCCCAAAATAACTTAAAACAGCCCAAATTCAAGAAAAAAATGCAAAATTACAAAACACAAGGTTGATTAGCATGTTAGGACCATAGTTTTGCTATTGCAGCAGAACTTTTTTGAATGTCGGAATAAGAACCAAGAAATGTCATTGCAGAAGCCTGGGTTGTCATGGTAACTGACAAATGGTAACCATGGTGATGTATTGTTTTCACCTTACTGTCCGCAAACTGGGGTACGACACACGCTGTAATCTAGAGTCAAACTAGAGTCAAACCACAAAAACAGCCGACTGCAGCTTTTCCTGTATTTAGTTTTGTGATGTTAGGTTTTATTGAAGTTGACGGAGGAACGTTGATTTTATTTCAAGTCAGTGAAGAGACGAAAAGGTGTGATCCACCTGATCACACCTGCTTCTCACCTGAGCACTACAGTCACGTCTTAAGTTCTTCCTCAGTGTCTTAAGCACCAGGCCCTACAGGAGCTGTGGTCTTAGTGATGTAAGATGTTAGTGAAGACGTCTTGAGTATTTTATTGTCTTGTAGGCGGACGTGAGCCGTTGTTAATGTGTTGTTTCTTGCCTTCAATGTTGGCTTGTATTTTATTGCAAAAACAGCTACATGGTACAACCAAGGGACTGTTCATTACTGTGGGGGATGAACCACTGCTGCTGCCAGGGACTGGTCATTATATGAGTCAGTAGTGGTGTGTGAAACGGTAGACAGCAGAGGTGTTCTGTGAGGCACCAGAAGAGGCTCTGAAGAAGGAACAAGAAAAAGACAGTGTATGTTTGACCTTGAGAAAGGAAGGTGTGACCTTGAGAAGGAAGGCAGACATGTTCAGTTGCCATGGTGATGTGGGGGTTAGATTTCCGTAGTTACGCCAGTTCTAGTTTCCAGCCGATTGTTGATGCCTTTTGTGACAATGTCCCAACAGGAAATATAAACCACCCATGGGTGGGGCCTGTACAAGACTGTGTGTCTGTTTCTCTGGGTACAGTTGATGTCGGTTTTACACAAGAACACATTTCCTTTATTTTAGTTACCCAAGCAATTGGATAGATGTTGAAAACTGTCATTTTCAAGTAGAATTTACTAAAAGTGACAATGAGAATGAGTAGTGGATGCTACTCGAAAGTTTTCAAAACTACCCAGTTGCTTGACTTTTCTTGTGTATCTCATTATCGGTACCTGGATGTCCCCCATATACAGCCTCCCAGTCTCACTCCAAAACTCGGGAGTCTAACTACCCCCCTGTACAGCCTCTCAGTCTCACTGACTTCAGGAGTTCTTTCTTGTCTAGCGGTATCAACAGTTTGTTGCGTCTACTATTAATATTATTTACCCAGTCCACAAAGTGTGTTTATTTAGTGGTGGAGCGGTGCAAGGACGTGGGAATGCCGCCAGATGGCGCCCCTGAGTAAACAGTAGTGTGACCCTGATGTCCCGTTCACTACAACCGTACGCACACGTACAGGTGAGGAGAGGTGTGACGTTCTTTACAACCTCACGTACACGCAGAGGTGAGCATATGTGCCGCGTTCGTTACAACCGTGCTACGTACAGGTGAGGACAGGTGAACCACGAGCAGCGACTACACCAAGTCCAGGTAAGTCATCACGCACTCAAGACTTCTAGCAGAGGTAAAAAAGAAAACGTTCTGAATCTCTTGGCTCGTGCCTTAGATTTGATATTTCGAGTATAAATTTCAAGAATTTGGCTAAAAACTCACCTATTCTAGTTCTCGATGTCTCCTTCGCTTTGTAGGAAAGTTAGTTTACTAACCGATCGATTCTCCTAACAAAAACAAAAAGACAGTATATTGTCGCTTCTCTTGGTTCTACCGCAATGACGTCGACTGTATTAATATATAGGCTATTATTATGAACTCATTTTGCCAGTAGGTCACACTAAGACCCATGACCTGTTTTTCAGATGTCTTTGGGTATATAAAAGGTTACAATCATAAGAAATAAAACAAATCACATCGACATATGACGTCCATGAGCCTGCATAACAGTATTGCTGATATTTTCTGTCATGGGGAAACTGTCCGAGGTGTAGATAAATAAATAAGAAGGCGCAGCTAGGTGTGTTTCACCTGTCCGGCTCCCATCGTGCCTCACCTGAGGTAAACAAACGTCAGGTGGGCTGCAGTGGGTTTAACTAGTCTCCAAGCAGATGTTAGGTGGAGTGTACTGGGGAACTTAGATGTTGTATCCAGAACCGTGCCTGAGGCAAATCTACATTCTTGGATACACGGAGACTATCCAGAACCGTACCTGATCCTAACCCTAACCCATTCAGGCGTAGAACTAGACAGGCACGGTTCTGGATAGTCCACTCATGTACAGGACCGTGCCTGGGGCAAATCTACGTTCTTGGATACGCGTCGACTATCCAGAACCGTACAGAGCAGTAGTCTGCAAGGCTAAACCATGTAAGGGTAAACATTATGCATTTGCTTTGAAAATGTTACCTTAAATTTCTACTTATAAGACGTTTTTAGTGTGTTTCTAACGTTTCCATGCAGAATAAATCCCCGTGCCGATTTCAGATCAGCGCCATGTACGTCCGCAGGATGTCAGCCAGACTGGTCCGGTCTAAGGGACAACTCCTGAAGTCCGCAAGCATCGGGGCGGGTCTCATACTGGGGTTCATGCTCTGGGTCAAGCTGGTGCTGGTATCGTCACGGAGTTCTCTCTGGGCTGCTTGCGAGGACCCGGATGTATCGAACGTTATTGAAGCGGTGGAGGAAGATTTGTACACAGGGAGGGAAAATCTTGTCTATGTTGGCGTGATGACGGCAAAAAAGCACCTCGACAACCGGGTTGTCGCCGCGCACGAAACCTGGGCACGAGACGTCCCCGGGAAGGTGGAGTTCTTCTCGTCCGCAGAGTCCGCAGACGCGGCCCCCGAAGGCGTCCCCCTGGTGGCTCTGAAAGGGGTTACCGACGTCTACCCTCCCATGAAGAAATCCTTCCTCATGCTGAAGTACATGTACGATCACTACGTGGACAGATTTGATTGGTTCATCCGCGCCGATGATGACGTGTACATCAAAGGGGGCCGCCTGGGTCGGTATCTTTTTTATTAACATTAGATAAACACATACACACAGAGACACACGCACACACACACACACACACACACTTAACTGGTTGTGTATTGAGAAAACCCCCATATCCTATGTTCCAAGGACTTGGCAGGACTTGGCGGGGCGAAACAGTGGTCGCGGGGTGCTCAGTCCTTTCCTACAATGTCCTTGGTTCTACCAATCTGATGAAATTATTCACGGGGTTGATAGAGCACGTCGGCAGAACGTACTACACCTGCGCGAAACCCGTAATGTATTGTGCATAGCACTTTGGCAGAACGTCTCATATAAGGTTGTATTAGAGCTTATAAGGTTGACAGCCTGTCTGTAGTTTTCAGATGTTGTATAGGAAAAGATATCGTCTGCAACAGGCAAAATTTTGATGCAACGTTGACCAAACATCCAACAAAAAACGTGAAAAATCATGCGCAGTACGTTCTGCCGACCTGCTGGTTGATAGCATATCTGCCCCTTTGCCTAACAGGTCGGTTCCTGCGTAGCGTCGACGCGAAAGGGCGCCCCCTAGCGGTGGGGCAGGCGGGGTACGGGCGGCCGGAGGACCGGGCAGCCATGCGGTTCGAGCCGCGGCAGAACTACTGCATGGGAGGCACGGGGGTGCTCTTCAGCCGGGAGACGCTCCGACAGGTGGGCCCGCACATCGCCTGGTGCCTCCGGAACCTCTACTCCGTACACGACGACGTCGAGTTCGGCAGGTCTGTTTGTTTGTTTGTTTGTTTTTTATTATTCAACACAAAACAACACAATGACAAGGACATTATGGCGCTGCACTCAAGTTTAAAACTTATAATAACAGCGCCACAAGACAAAAATACAATTAACATATGAAAACATGTTTGTTTGTTTGTTTGTTTGTTTGTTTGTTTAGAATCACCAACAGTGATGCAAAATTGTATACAATTCTTCCTGGCGTCCTTACTTACAATACAATACAATACATAGCAATACAACACATTAGAAATTGCAATATCTATGTTTACCTTCGCTGAAGGAAAACATTTTGTTTTTGCTCTGTTTCTTCTTCTTCTTCTTCTTCTTCTTCTCCAAACACATAAGGTCAACGACCAGGACCAGACGGCTGTCAGCATGGTAACTGGTGCTGTAGCAGACATCCTGTGGAATTGGTTACATTATGTAGCAAGTGGTAGAACAGACCTGGAGGGGCTGATCACCATATATATGTACAGTATATGAATGTGTTTGAGTAGGAATGAACAGAGCAGTAGTTTGTTAGGCTAGACCATGTGAAGGTAAACATTATGCATTTGCTTTGCAAAAAAATGTTACCTTTTCTAGTATGTTTTCATGCTTCTACAGGTGTTTCTATAACGTCGCGAACGTCACCTGTAGTAGTGCCTACGACACTCAAGACATTTTCCTCAACAACTACGAAGGTTACAAGGAAGGAAGCATCGGCGACTTCGACAAACCGACCGTCCGTCGCGCCATCACGCTCCACCCGAACAAACTACCCGAAAACCAGTACAGGTTCAAGATCCACCTGCTCTCTCAGCGCATGCGTGATACTATGCACAGAACTCTCGTCCTTTCTCGCGAGATCCGTCACATGACCGAGCTGCTGTCGGAAGAAGAGATTTCATTGGACGACATTCCCGAACAGAGTACTAGCAGATCGCTGGGTTTTCTCAGCCCGAACAGAGCGGAGAATAGTAGTTCTTATTGGGAATATTTCAAGGTCAAAAAGGTTTTCAAGGTCAATGGGAAGCTGAAATACGAGATGTCCGAGGAAATGAAGACTGGGCTGCATGACGTCATAACACAGGTTAGTATCTATTTTACTCACATATATTTTGTGTCATATATTTCATGAATCATGTACACAGGTTAGTAATCCATCCACTAGACCTGGACCAGACGGCTGTCACCATGGTAACTGGTGCTGTAGCAGACACCCTGTGGTGTTGGGGTACATTATGTAGCAAGTTGAAGGGGCTGGTCACCATATATATGAATGTGTTTGAGTAAGCCGGAAATAAACAAAGCAGTAGTTTGTTGGGCTAGATCGTGTGAAGGTAACCATAATGTAATAGCAAATGTTACCATTCTAGTTTATTTTGCAAATGTTACCATTCTAGTTTGTTTATCTGTTTGTTTGTTTGTTTGTTTGTTTGTTTGTACTCCAGCTGACCATGACACAAGGAAATTGTTTATTTATCTATCTATTTATTTGTTAGTTTGTTTGTTTGTTTGTACTCCAGCTGACGGAGAGCCTGAACCCAGACCGTTGGAAGACCAGCACCTCTGTCCGCGGCCTGCGGTCGGGCTACAGGCGGGTGGTCCCAGGGCTGGGGGTGCGGTACGTGTTGGACATGCGCATGCGCCGGGAGGGGCAGGACTCCATGCAACGCGTGCATCTCCAGCAGACGTTTCTAAGGGCAGAGTTCACGGAGCTGGACGAGCCCACCGGAGGCACTCTTGGAACTGCGCAGCTAGAGACTGAAACCGCGGTGTACACGTCTCACTACTAACAGGTCGTTCGGTGTAATGTAGCCAGCTGCCGCCGCGCCGCGTGCCTGCGAAGCTGGTGTGTAACGCCGAAGGGCGGTTATATCGGCTATACAAATACAGAAGCTGGTGTGTTACGCCGAAGGGCGGTTATACCGGCTATACAGATACAGATACAGAAGCTGGTGTGTTACGCCGAAGGGCCGTTATACCGGCTATACAGATACAGAAGCTGGTGTGTTACGCCGAAGGGCGGTTATACCGGCTATACAGATACAGATACAGAAGCTGGTGTGTTACGCCGAAGGGCCGTTATACCGGCTATACAGATACAGAAGCTGGTGTGTTACGCCGAAGGGCGGTTATACCGGCTATACAGATACAGAAGCTGGTGTGTTACGCCGAAGGGCGGTTATACCGGCTATACAGATACAGATACAGAAGCTGGTGTGTTACGCCGAAGGGTGGTTATACCGGCTATACAGATACAGATACAGTTCTAAGCTGGTGTGTTACACGAGGGGCGGTTATACTGGCTATACAGATACATATACAGAACCAAGGAAAATATCTCAGGGAACATTTAGACACTTTAAGGAGTTAAAAGGAGGAGGCTGTGTGAACTAAGAGAGATATACAAAAAAAAGAAATCTAGAGAAACCAAGTAAGACTTTAAGCTAAAGCTTAAGTTAAAGCTTTGCTGTCAATGATGAAGAGGACAAGAATAAAACACGCCAGACCCCCCCCCCCCCCACCCAACCCAAGCCAGCCTTCGTTGTTGATAAATTAAACCAAACAACGATTTTCTCCCATTAAACAGCTATCAGCGCTGACCTTTGACCCGCCCTGTGTCCCAATACCAGCTGTGCGGGGATCACACGTCATCACATACCGCCGGTGACGTCACGTTGCTAGGTGCGCCAGAAATTCGAACTGTATGAATGAAAAATGTGGCGAATCATTTTCCCAGGTACGATACCTGTGACAGGTGGTTATAGAAGTGGAGGTGAGGCTTTAATTTACTCTCACTGCGGCGGACTTTGATCCAGACAGAACAATGGCGTGTCCATGGAAACAGGTTGTTTACAAGCGTTACCTTGACAACAAGGAAAATACATAGTCTCGTTTTCCTGTAGCACACTCCACCTTTTCCAAGTCATTCTACGCATAAAAGAAAACGAAAATCGAGCAAAATCGCAAACCGATCAAGTGTGGCCATCGTTTTTGAAGAATTCAATGAAGTTGGTTTTAAAAAAGTCTGCATGAATTTGAATATTTTTGGCAAAAGTTAACGATACAGTTTCAGCACAAAGATGCAAGAACAGTCAGCCCTTATCCGTTAGACTATCAGTTCGGAACAGAACATGCCGCCACATTTGTAACTTCTGTTTTAACAAATGCCTGGCAATTACCAGACATCAAATAATGTATTTCCCACCAAAACCCAAAATTCCTATCACCACAGTAGCGTTTTCGGTCTTACCAGGCATTGTGTAAACAGTTCTAACATCAACATTAGTTTTTCCCACATGTAGAAGTACCTAATACGTAGATACATGTAAAAATCGCATCAAATGTACATGTTTAAATGTTAAACATCATGTTAAACAAATGTATTTCCCACCAAAAACCCAAATTCCTATCACCACAGTAGCGTTTTCGGTCTTACTGGGCGTTGTGTAAACAGTCATAACATCAACATTAGTTTTTCCACATGTAGAACTACCTAATCCTCGCTTACCAACATCGATATAATTATTATGTAAAAATCGCATCAAATGTACACGTTTAACTGTTTAACACCATGTGGAACAAATGTTTCAGTTGTTTACTGATAATTTTTATCCCCCGGACGATTTTCCCGTCCAATTAGAGGTCGGTTCAATGACAAGCGATCCTGGGTCACCTGGAGACGGCGACATTTTTCTTAAGAAACGTGGTCTCCTTGGAGACTTCCTTCCAGCACACCTGGTCTCCGTGCTGCAGACGACAGCGCACAAACGCGGGGCGGGCAGCGGGGAAAGTTTGGCTCGGAAGTTTGGAAACTTTGCCGAGTTGTTCCAGCTTTGTTGTCCACTGTTTGGTCCTTATATCTGGGTTAAACGGTTGTTAGGCGATAAACAAGTGAGACAGAGACGCACGTGCGGATAAACACCGGCGAGAGATCTGGATTGTCCGAGGTGTTCTAGTCATTCAAGGGACCTGAGGAATACGGACGGTGAGTTCATGTCGTACTTTCTAGCACCCTTTTATATAATCCCCGCTGAAATATTCACCTGAATATTCACCTGAATCCAGGTCAGTCGGTCCCCTTTCCCAGGGTAATGAGACCGTTCATATAGTTCAGGCAGTATTGGCAGTTCAGGGGGCCCGTATGCCCTTTTCCGTAGAGCGTAATCGGCAGTTTTAATTCAACGTAGAGCGTAATCAGTGTATTTTTGCGTAGAGCGTAATTCGCCGTTTTATTTCACGTAATGCGTTGTAGCTACCCGGAATTTATCGTAAAGCGTAATGGGGGAGGCTTCTTAAATTCAGCGTAATACGTAGCCGGCTCTCAGAATTTAGCGTAGAGCGTTGTCGGGACCCCCCCCCCCCATGCAGGCCCAGTATGAGAAGTTGTAGCCGTAACGGTCCGGGTGTTTTTTCCATTCCAGAGCTAGTTTGGTCTTGAAGGCATTCACTGAACTACAGGTCATGATTATTCATATTGATCAGTGTTTGTTAGTTACGACGCGGTCACATTCGTAGTAGGCCGTCGTACGATTTTGTCGTTAAATTTTCAAGCAGGCTGTGACAAAACGAATAACAGCGGACAAGCAGCCTTTCCCGTAACAAGACGGCTGAATTTTGTACGACAAATGCACGACTATCCCAAGAAAGCCTTCTGTAAATTTGCGATCGTGCGACGATCGTAGTATGAATGTGACAGGGCCCTAAGTAGGTGTTTTTTGGGCCCTAAGTGTAGGTGAGTGCGCTTAACGTTTTGTTAGGGCGAATCAGACAGTAATCAGTGTATTTTAATGGCTTTGTTTTTGTATGGAGAAGACATTGGATTACGTGGAATACAGAAAGTCCGACAAAATTGCGAGAAAAATTCCCATCAGTTGCCTTCTCTGTACTTAAACATGCCTGATTTTTGTCTGCTCCGAGTTACCGTCATGAAAAAAAGGGGGGTATAATTTTCGGTAAGTCAGTCTGTGTGTCCGTTTGTCTGTCTGGGTCTCTGTTTTTTTCGTGACATCGGTGGTCAGCATAACGTAAGAAACTATTGATGGATTGTGATGGAATTTGTATTTGGCATGAGGGTAGGTCTTGAAAAGACGAAGGTCAAGGTCGATTTTGGTCCCTCTGGCAGATTTTCTTGGTACTGCAGCACATCTTTTGTCTTGGACATGCTGTGGCCTTGTTTAAAGAGCAACCAGCGCATGTCAACTTATTGTATTTATATGTTAATTGTATTTTTGTTTTGTGGCGCTGTCAAAATAAGTTTAAACTTGAGTGTAGTGCCACACTGTCCTTGTCATTGTAGTGTCTTGTGTTGGATAATAATAAAAATAATTAAAAAAAACAGCACATGGACAATCCCGTTCCCAGAACCGGTGCCTTCGCAACGCCACGTCTCCTCCCGCCCTCTCCCGCCCTTAATGGCCACTAATGTCGCCCCACGAGCCGCACTAATCCCCTATAGGATTAGCGGTGTTTGGGGAGGGCTTAATCCTGTGTGACCTGAAGAAAGACCTGAGCCCACGTTAGTCTGGAGCCGGCACACGAACCTGTCCCACCTGTCATAGGTAAAACCTTACCTGACACAGGTGTACAATAACGGTAACAACTCCACGTACAAAGACTGCCATCCCGCAAAGGTTATTACTGCTACACCTATTTTTATAAAAAGGGGCGTGGCCCTATAACTCTTGATGACGTCATCATTACATCACAAAAATTTGCATAAATTATAGTTTTGTAATAAGTTACTTCCTATAAAAAAATCAAGGTCCCTACTTATCTATAAGTAATACTTTTAGAACACCCCAAAGGTCCTCAGCCACCCTTCCCCCATACCTTAACCGGAGAAATTAAAGTTTGTTGACATACTATAGTCTGGCTACACGCGGTGCGTCCCAAAATGTCTTAAGGTAGTAAACACACTTAATTGTACATTTCTGAAGAAAGGTGACGTAAGATGCACTGAACAGGTGTGCTCGTCATCGTTTAGTGATGGTGGAAGTCACAAGTTTTTGCTCTGTTTCTTCTTCTTCTCCAAACACATAAGGTCAATGACCTGGACCAGACGTCTGTCACCATGGTAACTGGTACTGTAGCACCCTGTGGTGTTGGATTACATTATATTGCAAGTTGCAGGACAGAGTTGGATGGGCTGCTCACCATATATTATATGAATGTGTTTGAGTAAGAATGAACAGAGCTGTAGTTTGTTAGGCTAGACCATGTGAAGGTAAACATTATGCATTTGCTTTGCACATGTTACCTTTCTATTTGACCCTATTTTTGCCGAATTCTACTATTACCCTTTAGGAAGGCCGGCGCCTGGTGGAGCTAGGCTACTTTTTCTTAATATCCAAAACGGTGTTGACAGGCCCTCAAGCTTATCTCATTTATTTCGTGTCACGTTGGGCTGTACAAACTTTGCCGACATATATTTGTACACTGGTGGTGAATTTATAACCGTTACTGTAACATCGGGCATCGATTAAACATCGCTTACCCCGAGCCACGGTAAACACGGCAGGGAAAGGAGGGCAGGTGACAGCGCGGTGTCACTCTTGTGTCACCTGGCGGTGCGTTCTGCTGGGAGAGGCATGGAGCGTGCGTCTTCACGGGGTCAGCCTCGGGAGACGGGTGGAGGAAGCCCGAAGAGAGTCAGTGGAAGTGCCGGTAACGTCAGGGACCGTCAGGCGAGCCCAGGCATGCATATGGAGCGGGCGTCTTCACGGGGACAGCCTCGGGAGAGGGTTGGAGGAAGCCCAATGAGAGTCGGAGTAAGTGCCGGTAACGGTAACGTCAGGGAGCGGGTGTCCAGAAGGAGCCAGCCTTGGGAGAAAGGTGTAGAACGCCCGTCGACAGTCGGAGGACGTGCCGGAAGCGTTAGAAAGCGTTGTTCGAGCCCAGAGAAAAGAGCTGCAAACGGCGAAACGCGGAAGGGACAGAGGTCGAGCGGCGGAGAACAGAGAACAAGTTTCGACAGTTATGGTACGTGCATGATAGTGTTGATGGAGAAACGACTGGCGTTTTTAGACATTTGACAGCAGAAAAGCACCCAGAAGATCACGCTAGCCTCCAGCAAGCCTTTCTATAGATCTAAAGGGCTTACGGATAGCCTCCACCAGCTGGCTCTTCTGAGGAGTTATAGATAGCCTCGAACCACCAGTCCTTCATAACGGGTCACTGGATAGTAGAAAAATTGGGCAGGGGGGTGAGCCTGCGGTGAGGGTACCATTTCAAATGATGAGACCCTTACGGTAGCCAAACTCTCCTGGCAAATTCTCTGTATTTGGCGAGATTTCACCATTTCTCAGCCTTCTGGTGTCACCTGGTCTTTATCGGCAGTGTCCTTATCTTTCTTCCCATTATCCACCGGGCGCCTGTAGTCTAACCGCAGCCTATCATTAACTACAGCCCCTCATTAACGGGTTACTAATCACCTCATTAGCGGGTTAATTAGTGACGCGGGGCTATGATTAGCGCTCATCATTTCTGCGTTAATCTGATCCTATCAATACGGAACTTTGACGTGTGTCATCTTTCCTCTGGTGACGTCTGGTGACTCTATCATTTCATGATTATTCTTTTTGTTTTCTTCTGTCTTCTCTCTTTTGTATTTCCTGGCCATTCTTTCGGCCGGAGGGGCTTCAAATTTACGTCTGTACAAACCACTAACGTACAGATATAGGTCCTTGTAACGTTGGCAGTCCTAACGCCACTCTGACGGAGTACGACTTGGCTAAAGGTGTTGTTTTCATGAGGTCTGTACATTCATTCATTTGTTTGTGACGGAAAAGGTCGCCATAGATCCTTGTCGACGACCGAATTCAGGTCTTCCTCAGTGGGGTCATTGATACCAGATTTCGGCAAAAATATTGTCAACTAGAAATGCTAATGCATAATGTTTACCTTCACATGGTCTAGCCAAACAAACTACTGCTCTGTTTTTCTTACTCAACTTCACACACTCATATATATATATATGGTGACCAGCCCCTCCAACTGTCCTGCAACTTGCTACATAATGTAATTCAACTCCACACGGCGTCTGCTACATCACCAGTTAATATGGTGATGTAGCCGTCTGGTCCAGGTCATTGACCTTATTTGTTTGGAGAAGAAGAAACAGAGCAAAAACACTATGTGTTCCTTCTGCGAAGGCAAGGGAACATAATAATTGGCCAGGAGAGTGATATTTGGCTACATTTACTATATTTCTCAACCAGCGTTGTTAATGTTAGTCTAGTGGAAACTACATAAGTTATACCACGTGGTGACTGACATCTTCTGGAAAAGTATTCTCCCTGTTTGGCTATTTTTCAGCCCACGTAGTTTGTATACCAGTGGCGACTAGTCCGTTTCTGTCCCAGCCTGTCTGAAAATCCCGCCATAGAAACGCCTAATGGAAGAGCCGTGTTCTCCCAGGTCCGCAGAGCGGGCAATTACTCCCTAGAGGGGGGTGTGATGAATGAGACGTCATCATGGTAACTAACGCACATCAGATCTGGGGGGTAAAATTATTGCGGGTTTAGCGTCACCAGGAATTAGTTAGTAATTATTAATTATTTTTCTTTCAGAAACAAACGCGTTGCAAATAAATAAATAATGCAACTTTAAGAAGAGAACCACAATAAATAAACAAAAATAGCTAGCTAGCTAGCAGTCAACATGAAAATATTCCCATCAAAAGCTCTTCTTAACATTTTGACTGCCATTCCAAGTGCCATGGGAAAATTAAGCCTATAAATATACTATAATTTGTGCTACTAGTGACGAGAAACAATAGCCTGCAGTCCCCAGCCTGCCGCCAGGCGACGCTTTCCCGTCCCCGCCGCGTCACCAAGGCCTAAAGGACTTGTTTTGAAAGGTTAGGGCAGAGAATGTGTGGTGTCTTCGTCATGTAGATGTGTCGTCTTTAGAAACGTCTTGAAGACAAATGGTTCCTTAAGATACCATGGAATATTCTTATTTTGCAGGGAAGATCATGGACAACAGGAAAAAGACGGACGTTCTGAACAGGTGAGTCTTAAGCTTCCTTCCTTTAAATCTTAATTAAGCACTTTCGTTTTCACATAATAACAACAAGAATATAAGATTAGGATATACATGTAATATGTTAACTACAGGATAATTGTATTTCAAACGGCTGGATACCTACCTAAACATGTGCTAGTACCGTAACAGGTCTGCGTTGCCATTATTTCTTGTGTTCAAAACTGTTTTTAAATACCTAGATCGTCGTTGCAAAGACTGTGTTCCAACATCATAAGTGTTGCAAATTTCTGACCACCTTGTGTATAGAATAGATAATTCCATAACGTCGGATTCCTCCGTAAAAGCAGACTACAAAGTGGTTGTGTGGATGCTGTAACAGTCTTTTGGTTCTTGAGTTCAAAATGGTTAACGAGCGAGTCAGTAGGTCGTCAGCGTGAAGGCAGACTCAGAGTTGTGTACAGTCTACTCCATCGCAGTTGTGACATATGTGTGTCACCATCATGATTACAGTAAACAAGCCAACACGTGCTGGAATCTGTGTGAGACGCGGTTGTCCCGGCTCTCGTCAACTGTTGTTACAATGTCAGGAATGTTGTATCCAGAACCGTGCTTTATCCAGGATTACGCTTAGGCACGGTTATGGATAGTCCTAGTCCACGCGTGTCCAGAACCGTGCCTGGGGCGTTCTTGGATACGCGGAGACTATCCAGAACCGTGCCTGATCCTAACCCTAACCCATTCAGGCATAGAACTAGATAGGCACGGTTCTGGGTACGATAAGGAACTCGTAAATCGGCGACACTGATTTAACGAGCCACCTGGTAACGATGAGGCGATCGGCCCTTTGTCCAGACCAGGTGTTGGGATGTAATAAGTGGATCTTATCACAGCCGCGTTGCGTTCGTGCGACGTAGTTTTTCGGCGAACGGTTTCCAGCTAGACTATCACAGAACCTAGCCTCGAACCAGGCCTTCGTAAGAGGGTCAATGGCCACGGGATTGGGTCCGTCGTAAGGGTTTCATTTCCCCCTCCGAAGCGAGCTAATAAGCTCTACGGTGGCTAAACTTCACTGGCCAGTTACTCTCCCTATTTTGCTAGATCTCACTTTTTTTGAACTCGCGATGTTGGTCTGGTGGAGAATACACAGAACCCACGGTCGTAATTTTAGTTGCGAGAAAATAAACGAAAACCCAAATATTTTCCAAAATATTCAAACATAAAAGGAAGCCTTCCCTCATCCCGACGGTTGAAGACGCAATACTCCAGGGACTGCCCTGATATCCATTATAAATGACGGGACAATAGCAGGGTACTTAGGACTAACAGGACAATAGGAAGGTACTTAGTGTGCATTAAGTCGGCTTGTCGCTGGAAGCGCCTGTCAGGAAGACTCACCGGTGCCCTATAGCTAGCGCTGGGAGTGACGTATTAAAGCAGTGTGGTGTGTAGCGCGAACCGGGAAGACTCAGCATCCTACTTCTGCATAATTAAACTTCCCTGAAAATGACAAAGGTGGTTTGGGTGGATGGAGAGGGTCTGGGACCAGGACACCCCGAAATGATGATGAAAATTAAGTATATCTGACAAATACCGGCTATACAGATACAGAAATTTCTAATGGTTTATAATTAAAATTGTAGGGATTCCCACATTATAACTATAACATGTTTTACAATAATACACATTCGACCTTTACAAATGACATGGTTGGGCAAAAAAATACCTCCGAGCTCCCTACAAACCTGGAAGTGATACTTGCTGCCCTGTTTGACACTCGGTATCAGAGGGACCAAAGAACAACTAAAACAGAACTATCTACAGATACAACTATATAAGTCTTCCTGTCATTAAGCTGTTGTCCATGTCTGGTTGTGTCTGCAGGTATTTTGAGTACAAGCGGATCTGGGACAAACACAGATATCCGGGAGAGAACACCAAGGAGCTACTATGGAGCCAACAGGTGAGGAGGGCGGATTCTTAAACTTTCCTTATCAACCAAAAAGCATGCCCGTCCACACCTTGTACCATCTCTGCTGGTACAAGATGTTTAAGACTGGTGCCTTAATGCTTAGAAAAACGTCGTAAATCTGGAATGTCTACCAGCCTTAAAGAATCAAGTACAATGTATCACCACATACGTCCAAAATGGCATCATTTAGTATGTAGTCCATAAATTGGCCATTTGTCTGTCTTCAGCACCTCAAAGCTGAACAATCAACGGAGATCTTAAAAGTATAGTATAAGACGTCTGATTCTTAAGACTTCTGCCTTGCCCTGTCCAGCTGAAGGAGCGACAGCTTCGCGCCTCAAGACACCAGCGGAAGAAGTCTCAGGAGGCCAAGGAGCAGGTGTTGTCCTTGATGGCGATGCGGGAGGAGGAGGAGAGGGCGAAGGAGGAGGCTGACAAGGATGGGTTTACAGGTCAGGGGTTAGGGGTTATAGGCTATGGGTCAGGAGGAGGAGGCTGACAAGGATGGATTCGCAGGTTAGGGGTTAAGGGTTAGAGGATAAGGGTCAGGAGGAGGAGGCTGACAAGGATGGATTTGCAGGTCAGGGGTTAAGGGTTAGAGGATAAGGGTCAGGAGGAGAAGGCTAACAAGGATGGATTTACAGTTCAGGGGTTAGAAGCTAAGGGTCAGGAGGAGGCTGACAAGGATGGGTTTAGAGGTCAGGGGTTAGAGGCTAAGGGTCAGGAGGAGGCTGACAAGGATGGGTTTACAGGTCAGGGTTAGAAGGGTCACGAGGAGTTTGACAAGGATGGGTTTAGAGGTCAGGGGTTAGAGGCTAAGGGTCAGGAGGAGGCTGACAAGCTTGTCAACCTTCGCCAGGAGGAGAAGGTTGACAAGAATGGATTTACAGGTCAGGGTTAGGGGATTACATTATGTAGCAAGTGGCAGGATAGAGTTGGAAGGGCTGGTCACCATATATATGGATGTGTTTGAGTAAGAAAACAGAGCAGTAGTTTAATTGTTAGGCTAGACCATGTGAAGGAAAATATTATAAATTGCTATGCAAATATTACCTTTCTAGTTTAAATCTTTTTTTTTGTTCTTCGATCTTCACACCCTTCAGAAGAGGACGGGGGTCAGGAGGAAGAGGTCGTGCCGCCGCCCCCGCCCGACGAGAACCCGTCAGACGACGAGAGCGTGGACAGCGAGGACGAACAACAGAAGGACACAAACGGTGCGGAGAGGAGCGGGAGGGATGGAGGGAGGGAAAGAGAGGAAATTAGAGGGGAAAATTCAGGGGAAGGAAGCGATAGCACGAGTGAAGCAAAGCATGATGGTCTATCTGTGGATAGTCAGAATGATAGAAGTGAGGAAGAAGTTAGAGGGAGTGACCCGGAAGATGGAGAGAATGTGAGAATGCAAAAAGGAGAAAATGAAGGAAAGGAAGGAGTGAAAGAAGATGAGAGGGAGAAAGATCATAACATAGAGATCACAGTTGTGCATGTGGATGGGCAAGAAGGTGGAGAGGATCTTGGGAGTCAGGCTGAACGTCTTGAGACTAAGGGTGAACATCTTAAGACAAAGGCTGAAGGTCTTGAGACTAAAGGTGAAGGTCATGAGACTAGGGCTGAAGGTCTTGAGACTAAGGGTGAAGGTCATGAGACTAGGGCGGAAGGTCTTGAGACTAAGGATGAGCATCTTGAAACAGACAGAGCCCAGGGGAAGGAACCAGGCGTAGAGACACTTAAAGACAGTAGGCAGGATGGGAGAGAAAGTAGTGAGAGTGAGAATCGTTCAGTAGAAGATAAGGATGCAGCTCAAGTCCCCACTAAGGTGGGAACTACCCAGGAGACACAGAAGAAAGAGTCGGTGACAAATTTGGAGACTGAAATTGAGGATGATGTTTTTCAGTAACCATTTTCTCCATCCTTAACCCTTAGATACCTAAATCTGTACTTTAGCACTTTGGAACTTGGAGAGACAGAGGTTAAAGATGGACATACAAGGAGTTTTAAAATGACAAAAAAAATGTGTGGAAAAGGAAATTTCTTAGAGAATTCTTAACACAGTTTACCTTGTGAACCTGGGTTGTCAAGTGGGCCTGATATGTACAAAAACAAATACTCAGTTCCATGACATATCAGTTGCACATGCCCAGTAAAGTGCAATAAATGCATTCTTACAAACATTAAGACATATATGTTAAGGGCACTGTGAAACACAATCTATAATGTGACAACTCCATGGCACTAATTGATCTTGTTAAAAGCTTGCTTATGGGTGGGTGGGGGGTACAATAGTACAGAATAGGTGACATGGCTTTCATCAATTATGGCTGTATTTTCAACACTGTTTACTTTGTAATGTCTCTTTGCTGTTTCTTTCATCTTACCATAGAAATAACCACATTTGGTATTACCTCGGAGGTTTCACCTTTACCTTTAACCTTTGAACATTCCTGTTTCCTTACTTCACATTTTGTGCCGTTTATTTCTCACAGAGACATTTATTTATGGAAACAGACATTTGTCTTTTGTTTTTTTGTCATGTTTATTTGTATGAGTTTTGTTTGTTTGTTTATTTTGTTTTGACAGGACTGGCGGTACACTGACTGACATCTGGATGGGAGGGTTGATAAAACCACTGGGCCAACACAAGCGGGCCAGTGGGCCAATGCATGTGGGGCCAGTAGTGTTGAGACTGGGCCACTACGGAGTGTTACGACTGGCCCTGCAATGGGCCCACAACCTAAGCTTTAAATAGTTCTGAGTTCTCTGCTGTACTATACCTACCGCATCATGTACATACATGTATTAAACTTTGTTTCAGAGGTACAAAACAAACATATTTTACAACAGACAAGAAACATTTTGTGAATCAGAATTAACCACATCAGCTGTTACTAAATGTGACACTCTGTTCTGTAGATAGAAATGAAAGTAATACTATGTGTATATTAAATCTTTGCAACAATGTTACCTTTCAAAATGGTGTATTTCTTCTCTTTTAATAAAAAAAGTACTGAAGTATTTGAAAAAGCTCAACAGAGAAACTGTCATGGTGGTTGTCCGGTACAGGAGTATGGAGTGTAGGGGGCCTTGTTCATCAGGTATGTGGGTTTGGGGTGTGTGGGGGCTCGGTCACTGAGATGTTGTCATCGAAGGCATCCAGTCCAGACGGGGGTCTGTATGGGGGAAAAGGGAGACCAGAATTAGTGATAAGCCAGGACGGAGTCTGTATGGGGTAAATGGGAGAAAAAAATGACAAGCCTGTCTCAAAGCAACATCCAATGAATACTTAAGTCTGGAAGATTTGGGGAAAGTCTAGAAAATTTGCATTAAAACATTGCAAGCCTGGCATAGGGCTGGACTACATCAATATCTTGTTTAACAGAAACATAAATTTCTAGTATGAAGTTCAAGTTCAAGGCATAAGTCACAAAAGAAACAAGAAGACAGAAGGCAGAAAGTAAAGAGACAGTAGTACCCAGACACAGGGGGGCCGGGGAGGGGAGCTGGGCTGCAGGGGGGAAATAATAGGTGTTATCTTTCTACTGAATAAAAATGTTTTCTTTTCACGCAGAAAGATATTTCTTAAAATGGCATAAGACATCACAAACTCAACAACAAAACTAAATTTTTTTTGGTTAGGTGTACCAGTGCAGGCAGGCAGGCAGGCAGGTACCAGTGCACTTATTCAAAATTCTGGATTTTGGAGCCTTGAAGTTACATACATGTACAGCTCTACTGTGACCTGAGTTAGCGCAGGTTCTAGAGCACGAGAAAGGAAAGCATACCCCGACAGTCGCCGAACGATCGCGGGGACAGCAGAACTGGAGAAACAACCATGATAAACAGACTTCAGAATCAGAGAGAGAGAAAACAGCAGGATCTAGGAACAGAAAAAGGTAAGAAAAAAGGATTTTTCAAAAAGAGTTTGAGAAAGGAAACACCTTTACCTGGAGAAGTGCCGAACTGGCACAGGTGCACCAGAGCTAGGACAGTGAGACCGTTCCCAGAAATGGGAAAACAAACAAACAAACAAACAAACAAACAAACACAGGAATGGAAACGAGGAAGGTAAAAGAAAAGCAGTTTAGAGGATATGAAGTAAAGGAAATTGTAAAGCTAACTTAACTGAAAGAACAAAAAACTCCAAAGTAATGCTTCTTTTCTTCAGTTAGGCTGGAAATTTTTTTCTCCACAAGAAAAACAATTCATGATTGCATAGATATTATAAAAATGTAACAAGCATATGACATTTTGATCCACAAAAAGGCTTAAGAAAAAAATTGTATTGACCAAGGTCATGAAAGTAGTGAAGGTGAAGACAGGCTCTGAAGGTCACCTTGTGTGCTGAGACGTCTCGTCGGAGTCCTGCGGTTCTGTTTTGATGTACGGGAGCGACCACTTGGGGGACCCCCCGCTGCTGGAGGTGTTGGACGACTCCTCCAGGTGCTCCAGGGAGTGACTCAGCCCCGGGAAGTGGAGGGGCTGCTCTGGAGCGTCCGCCTCCTCTTGGTGCTCCTCCTCACCGGGCAGGGGGAACTGGATATCTGAGAACGGCTCCTCCTTAACTCTGTAGGGAACAACAAACATGTCTTAGGAACAGGAAACATGTCTTAGATTCCTCCTGATGCTCCTCCTTAACTCTGTAAGGAACAAGAAACATGTCTTAGATTCCTGGTGTTCCTCCTCAGCTGCCAGGGGAAACTGAATATCTGAGAACGGCTCCTCCTTAACTCTGTAAGGAACAACAAACATGTCTTAGATTCCTGGTGTTCCTCCTCAGCTGCCAGGGGGAACTGGATATCTGAGAACGGCTCCTCCTTAACTCTGTAGGGAACAAGAAGGAAACTAAAGTCTTTGGATGTCTAATACTAGTACTAGTAGTTTCTAGAACTTTTTCACTTCAGGAGAACTTGATGTTTAAAACCCCAGGCTCAGTGCAAATATCCCAGTGACTTCACTGTAACATTGGGAGGAATATTGTGAAACAAAAATGTCTATGGCAACAATTTATCTAGTATAATTTTATAATAGTCTATAGGTGTGCCTGAACTCACCTGACAGGCTTCACATCCTCTGCACTGGGTCTGTCTGGATTCTGCAACACAAAAAACACACCTTTTTTTATGACCAACTTCATCAAAACAACGTCATGCAGTGTACAACTTACATTTGGAGAGTGTACTTGTACATGTACATGTACAACATACCGCTGCCCTAATGATGTGAAACTCACCATAACCCGTTCGTACTCTAAAGCCTAACACTAACCCCTGACCCCTGACCCTTGAACTCCAACCCTACTCACCGTGACCCGTTCGTACTCGTCAGCCAGCTGCCGGCTCTGCTGCTGCAGGAAGCCGTGGTAGTCCTGACCCCTAACCCTTGAACCCTAACCCTGCTCACCGTGACCCGTTCGTACTCCTCGGCCAGCTGCCGGCTCTGCTGCTGCAGGAACCCGTGGTAGTCCTGACCCCTAACCCTTGAACCCTAACCCTGCTCACCGTGACCCGTTCGTACTCCTCGGCCAGC
This sequence comes from Branchiostoma floridae x Branchiostoma japonicum, assembly GCA_013266295.2. Taxonomy (NCBI): domain Eukaryota; kingdom Metazoa; phylum Chordata; class Leptocardii; order Amphioxiformes; family Branchiostomatidae; genus Branchiostoma; species Branchiostoma floridae x Branchiostoma japonicum. The sequence goes on from CM023828.1 coordinate 578,531, forward strand.
TGCCGGCTCTGCTGCTGCAGGAACCCGTGGTAGTCCACCATCCTCGTCTGCCAGAACGTCTGCAGCGACGTGATGCTGCCGACACCCATCTCATGGAACACCTGCTCCATCACATCCTGTAACCATGGCAACAACACACTGTAACCATAGCAACACATCCTGTAACCATAGTAACACATCTTCCCAGTCCCATCTCATGAAACACCTGCTCCATCACATCCTGTAACCATAGCAACCACATCCTGTAACCATAGCAACACATCCTGTAACCATGGCAACCACATCCTGTAACCATAGCAACACATCCTGTAACTATTTTCACTGAAGTATTGACCTACCGGGAAGTCGGATGTTCCTGTTCGTGCCTCCTGGTCGACGGCAGCGCGGAGTGATCTGCAGAAGGTCATGCTGTACTCGTGCGCGATGTCTGTCAGGGTGTCCAGCGCCGACTCATTCGCACCTGGGGAAACACAAACATATAAACAAACAAACATACATGCAACACACATTCATATACGCACATACATGAGGTTGGGGTGTCCATTCATACCAGGAAAACATATACATTTGGCAACTTGTAAAGAAAACAAAACAAACAAACAGTCCAGCCTTACTCTCCCACCCCGAGTGTGCACAGATGGTTCCCACAGCTTTCCTCAGCAGCTGCCAGCAGGAGGCCGAGCTCAGCTCACTGGGAGTCTCTCCGAAACCTCGCATGAACTCACTGGAAAATATACAGACATTACCATAACGCTGCCACCAAGTACAGTAGGGGTATCATCATAGTTTTAAACATTGTTTAGAGTTAGACGTTCAAAGGTTAGGTGTAACAGCTCGTTCGGTGTAATGTAGCCAGCTGCTGCCGTGCCGAGTGCCTGCGAAGCTGGTGTGTCTCGCCGAAGGGCGGCTATACCGGCTTTTCAGATACAGATAATACTGTACATATTCAATTTCAAATGTGCCCAGTGATTTCATTTCGCTGTGACTTCTCCACCGAGAATCATTATGCTGTGAATTGTGTTTAAATTGTATGACTACTGTACTACAGAACATTTTCTACTGCAAACAGTCAAATAGCACCACCTAGTGGGGCCAGTTCAAACTGCACTTTACTTACTGTTGTTTTTGTTTGTTTGTTTGGATTTATTGTTGTTGTTATTTACCTGTCTGGGTCCCTGGGGGTGAAGCTGAGAGGCCCAGGAGTTCTCTGTTCATCGAAGCTCTCGGGGGGAGGGGGTTCCTGTGGCAGAGGGGGGTAGGACGGGTCCTCGATCTGGGCGGGGGGGCAGAGGAGACCAGAACAAGTAAGTACACCACAGATAAATTCAAATGTACATTTATTGGTCCAATGGTTAATGAATTACCATATAGAGCTACTGATCTGGCAATTTCTCGCTCTCTTTCTCTCTAGCTAGCTAGCGAGCTTGGCCTGGTATCGAAACATATTTTAGCTGCTGAGTCTCTTTCATCCTCTCCGCAAAGGACAAAGAAGAGGACAAAAAAGACTCGGCAGCTGACACCAGGCTAAGCCAGCTAGCTAGCTAGCTAGATAGCTGTCTGCTACTAGTGCTAGACTGCTATCAGAATCGAAGGACACAAACGATAACTTGCCTCTTGGGCCTTTTCTATATATACATGTAATATCTTTGGACATCTTAAGACATCATGAAATAAGGCACTAACCGTGCCATCCTGCGTTGCCTGCTGTGCCTGCACCAGCTGTAACATGGAGCGGAGTCGCTGGACGTGTTGTGTTAGGGTTAGGGTTGGGGTTAGGGTTAGGGGTTAGGGTTAGGGTTGGGGTTAGCGTTAGGGGTTAGGGTTGGGGTTAGCGTTAGGGTTGGGGTTAGTGTTGGGGTTAGGGTTTATATGATATAAATAAGACACTAACCGTGCCGTCCTGCGTTGCCTGCTGTGCCTGCACCAGCTGTAACATGGAGCGGAGTCGCCGGACGTGTTGTGTTAGGGTTAGGGTTGGGGTTAGGGTTAGGGGTTAGGGTTAGGGTTGGGGTTAGCGTTAGGGTTGGGGTTAGTGTTGGGGTTAGTGTTGGGGTTAGGGTTTATATGATATAAATAAGGCACTAACCGTGCCGTCCTGCGTTGCCTGCTGTGCCTGCACCAGCTGTAACATGGAGCGGAGTCGCCGGACGTGCTGAGCGAGCTGGATGGTGTGGATCGTCAGGTTACACTGCTCCGGGGGGAGTCTGTACGCAGGAGGGACATCAGAGGGGGAAGTTTGTTACAACTTGTAGTACAAAGTGAGACTTGTATAAGGACCATCTGGCCAGCTACCACTGTGGAAGCTTTTGGTGACCCCTTAAATGATCTTTTTTGACCCAATTCAGAATTCTTAACCTGGTGTCCAAACCTATTTTAGTTGCCGAGTCTCTTTTTTTTGCACTCTCTCAGAAATATTTGTGTGAGAGGATGAAAGAGACTCGGCAGGTAAAATAGGTTTGGACACCAGGCTAAGAATTATGTCTAATGTGGCCACCTGTCGAAAAAAATATTCTTCAAGCCCTGTAAGTGGCTACAGGTTTGGCTGCAATGGTCTAACATTATGTATGTTACTAGTATATGTGGCTGCCACTGCTGTATATATTGGTTTGGCAGATACATGTAGGTTGCACATTTCTGTGCAACAAAGAATTGATGTGTGTGTTGGGGGGGGGGGGGGGGGGGGATCTTTCATTTCCACCATCCAAACCCCTGCTGATCATTGAGACCCCCCCTGTAGTACTTACTCTGTGAAGGGGGGTTTGTGTACAGCAGAGGGCTGGTGCAGGGGGGGTTCTTTCACCTCGACGGCTCTCATCTCCCCCACCCCCGGCATGAGATCCCCGGGGCCCCTCGCAGGCTGCGACTGGCCCGGCAGCTCTCCCCAGTACGACGGCATGGCTGGAAAAATGGAAAAATCATAATTTTGTAGGTACAGAAAAAAAACATTTACAAGGCAATGGGTTAATATTGACTGGCACATCCTGTCAATCGTGAGACACAGTCTTATTGCATACCTGCATGCACCATATTCGGGAAGAAAGGCACCTCGGCCTGTGGGCTCCCGATCTCCACTCTAGCTAGCAACGGTGATGTACATCACTTTGGACCAGTGCTTATCCAGTCTGTTTTTTTTATTCATTTACACTCTTAGCATCAACTACTGTTTGAGGTAAAGAATTCCAGTCCTTCACTGTCCTGACACTGAAAGACTGGCTTCTGGCTAGCCTCTACCAGGCCTCGGGAGGCGGCTGGAAAGAGTAGAAATTGGCCAAAATAGAGAGATAACACGTCAGGGGAGATTGGCCGCGAGAGAGAACATTTTGTGGACGCGGCAAACTGTACTCTCCCCCAGACAAATCCCCTGGCGTGTATATCTGTCTATTTGGCCAATTTCTACTCTTTCCAGCCGCTTTCCGAAGCCTGGTAGAGGCTAGCTTCTGGCCCTATCATCCTGGTGGGAGTCTGAGTTTTTATTGACGAGAAGCATAACAATTACTTAGAAATCTAATTGACAGGCACAATATACATGTATGTAGCCTGACTGCCAACTTGTCAAATGTAAGTTTACATGTTTACTCTACTCTACTCTACTCTACATGTGCTCCTTTTGTTTTGGACTATGGTGGGGAGGGGGGCACACATTTCGCAACTATAACTATACTAATGACAATACTAGTAGACGTGGCAAGAGAGGAATATTGGTGTCTGTTCTTACCTGTGTATCTGTACTAGTTCTTGACGAAGTTCAAGAAGAAACTATAGGAGGAAATTATAGAATATCTGATACGCTGGCCAAGGCTTGGAAATATGATGGACTGTCATACATTTCATGGGGGGAAAAGAAACATTTCATTGAAAGATTTTGTGTTAATAACTTTTGATAAATTGTGAATTTTTAAATTTTTCGAAAGAAAAAGTAATATCCTGTTGTATCAATTAATAAAAAACTTAAATTTATTCGTTTTTTTGGCGAGGAATGAGTTTTTTTGTGTATTTAATTACAGAATTTTCCTCCCCTGAATTAGTAGACTAGTCGGAGCAGAAAGTATCGCGAGACTTGCGCGAGGACACGAGACTTTGAACGACCCGCCATTTTGCATGCCGGACGACGTTTTTGTGGTCGGAAATTTCGGCAAATTTCCGCGCGTTTCTCCGGCTAATTTCTCAAACAACCTCACGTCTACAATCCTGGGAACCTGTAGAACTCGCCCGTGTATAATTTAGGCGGTATTTTGCCGTGGAATTTAGAGTTTTTACCGAGTTTTTGCGGGGGTTAGTCCGAGGCGTCGGTGTTACCTCACCATGCCGCAGAGCAACGTGCTCCCTTTGTGGGGGAATGACAAGACCATGAATCTGAACTCCTTGATTCTCACCAATATCCAGTCTTCTCCCTACTTCAAGAACGACTTGTTCCAACTTAAGACGTACCACGAAGTCATAGACGAGATTTACTACAAGGTCGGTGGGTGAAAAATCCTTATTTTTTTATTTTTTCTTTGTTCTTAGAAACACTGAAACTGGGGCCTTCTAGTCAGGATGTGCGTCACAAATTAACTTTGAAATTATATTTTTACATTTTCAATATTCCATTCTGCTTGTTCGTATATTTTGTTGGAATTTGGTGATGAGAGAAAGGCATAATGGGGGGGGGCGAAGATGTAAGAATTACAGACTTTTCAAAGGCAAAAGCTTAAAAAATTTATAAAATCAAAGCACGTGAAAAAAATTAGGTCAAAATTCATCATTTTTTTACTGCACTTTGAGCAGATTTGAAAATTTTCACAGTAAAAAAATAATATTCTCACTGAAATGTTGCCATCATATTCATTTGTAGTGCACTGCATGTTTCATAATTGGAAAAATATGATGTCATCATTGTCTACGTAATGTGTGGTGCCATGGCAACGGTTATGGAGACCCTTTATGTAATTTGTGAGAAGACTGCAGAGGTGTCTGAACTGTGCTGATGTCATGATCTGTAATTGTGTGTGCGTCACTCTAGGGGCTTTTGACACTAATGGCTATAATTTGTAGCATGAAGGCAGTGAGTTACATGTATGTCATTTGTCCATATTTGAATCATACATCGTACATTCATGCTCGCCAAAACGTCTAAAGGTAATGCATTAAACTAATTATTAGAATCATCGTCAGTCATCACAGCAAGTAACATAATCATAACCTAGCTAAACAATTTTTCCATCCTTCACTCTGCCATTCAAATTTTGCTGAAATAGCTCTCCCACAAGTCTGTTGAACTTGAAGTTGAACACTACTTCTTCCCTTGATGTCCAACTGCCGAGGCATCGGCAAGACATGTTGGTGTTTGCAGGCAATGTAGCTAAGTAAATATAAGAGAACGGTGGTATCTGGTAGATTTGTAAGAAGTGTTTGTTGTTTTGTGTTGTTTGTAGGTCCAGCACCTTGAGCCATGGGAGAAAGGCAGTCGGAACACGGGAGGACAGACTGGCATGTGCGGGGGGGTAAGTATCATGTATGTCGCTCCTCCTCCTGTCTTATTCTACTGGCTTCTCTATATTCATTGTCATGATAACTTTCACTCCATTTTTCCATAATTTTCATCTCCATGAAACAGATCATCTGATGTTAATGTAGTTTTGAGCGTAATTTTTGTGGAAAGCAGAAAGAAAAAAAATCCAAAACCATGATTTGAGGCAGGTTTTGACCTAGCTTCGGTAAATTAGAATACTAGTACCCAAATTTCGTAGTTTTTAGCAGTTGTATGATGTATTGGGATTAGTCTCAGGCATCAAACCTTTGCACGTGAACAGAGCTCGAAATACCCGGTGGCGCACTGGCGCGGCGCCACCTGATTTTGCTTGGCGCGACTTATTCCTAAACTCAGGTGGCGCAGCGCGCCACCTATAATTTACGGTAGGGACGTCACTGCTGCGACACCGCTCTTCCCCAGCTGCTACATGTAACATTATCCTTGCGCAAACGAAGAACATGGCGCACGTAACACCACCCGCATAAGTGTGCCGCCATGTAGAGGCGTGGCATTCCCACGGCGGCAGCCCTGTGATGTTGCGCCTGGATCGCGTGTACTTGTATTCAATCCATTTTTACGAGTTTGGGGCACATTTTTGCGGCCTTGAACAAGGAAATATGTAGCGCTCGGCACGCAAGTAAACAAAGTCGGCCATCTTGTATTTCAAAATCTCCCGATATCTCGCGATATTCCATGAGAACTGAGCCCACACTGCAGTGTATTCAAATTTCGCTAGGTGGCCAAGGTAGAATTCTGGGTGCAAGATTAAACATTGATTCATTGAATATCGCGATGTTACTTGTTTTTTGTACAAGATTAGAAATTGTTGGCAGCATTTTTGTTGAGCTAAAAATTTGAATTTTTATTTTAATTTTTATTTCAATTTTGATTTAAACTTTAATTCTGATTTTTAGTTCTTTTTTTTACATAATCACATTTTTATTTGTTTAGCTGGGTTAATATGTGATTTTGTTTGGGAATTGGTGAAATATGATTGGGTAGGTACTAGCTTAGGTTTAGTTTTTAATATATTAATATCAGTAACACCTTCGGAATACTTGCTCCAAGTTCCAGGTAGAAAATGCGTGTACAGCTTTTGTGTTCTTTACATTACTTTATTTTATAACATAAAACTTAAGTAGTTATTTAATAACTAGAAGAAAACGTAATAGATATAACAGGGATCGAAATACTGGGTGCATGTGCACCTTAGTGCACCCAAAATTGGATCGGTGCACCCAATTTTTTACTGTGGGTGCACCGGTGCACCTAAATATTTTTGTAGTATTAAGTACGGTAAAGGTACAAAACACTGTAATTCCAACATTGCTGTGATGGAATAAAATAATAAAAAACCTTTGATGCACTGCTTGTTTAAAATTCTTGAGATAGAATTAGATTTACTTCAGTTTTTAAAGCCCGAAAATGTGTCGGCACAGTGCCGACATCGCGTTACTTCCGGATCCCGACTACAACATTGGACAAGAGATCTCTTCTTTCTCGTTCCCCGGTTTCTTGATAGTCATGTGACCAAAACATCGCGAACTCGCTTACGGAACTTTCCGACGCTTTTGGGAGTTACCTCGGGGGCATGTCGTGTGACAAAATGTTGTTTTCGTGCATTTTTCGCTTGACTTCGATAATCTTCGAGGTCACATCGTCAAAACTCGGGTGTCGACAAAATTCAGCCATGAAATCCGTGGATGACAAAGCAAAACAAATATGTCGAGACAGACTTCGCTTCTACGGTTCCTTCAGCCGAGGTCCGATCGTGATGACGACGAAAGAGATGTGGCAACAACATCAGCCCAAGCTCTTCAAAACCCCGAAGGAAGCGATGAAGCTGGAAAACAACGGGAAACACGCCCGGACAAGCGAGAAGTGGACAGGCCGTGCCGTAGGAGCGCCGAGACAGAGGGGGAGGGGGGCGGCCATGTGCTCTCGGCAGCAGACAACAACACTCTACTCCCGGGCCCTCCACGGCCTCCCGATCTCCTTCCGTGTCCAGTTCCGGGTCATCAGAGTCGGATTCCGAAACTGAATCAACCGAGGAGTCTAGTGCAAAAAGACCGAGGCTTTGTGTGATTTTTTTTTCATTTCTAGATTTTTTTAAATATTTTTTTTTTCGATCTCGGAATCCTAATTTGCCTTTTTTCGGTAAGATCATTACTGTGTTATTTCCATAGCGATGCAATTTCCACTCTTGCTACGATCATTTTTAGCATTCTTTACGTGTATTATGTACTACTGAAAATATGTTGTGCACCCAAAATTTTTTTGGTACACCTAATTTTTTTGGTTAGGTACACCAGTGCACCTAATCAAAAAAATGAATTTCGATCCCTGTATAAGTAGCAGATTTGAAGAAAATGATAACTTGGAAGTGTTGCCACTTGAATACTGATGGCGCCACCTGGCTTTTGACTCAGGTGGCAACATGCGCCACCTGGCTGAAAAAAGTATTTCGAGCCCTGCGTGAATGAACCATTCGGTAGAAGTAGGGGTGACCCAGTAGTTTCACATGTCTTCTCTCTGGCCACTGAATGACCAAATGTTGTGCCTTTCCATGTGTGCAAGTGTAAGGTCTCAAGGTGGACCCAGTAGTATTGTTTCTGACCTAGCGTTTCTGTGCCTTACCCTGTGTAGGTCCGAGGTGTGGGAGCCGGGGGTATAGTGTCCACGGCGTACTGTCTTCTGTACAAGCTCTTCACCCTGAAGCTGACCAGGAAACAGGTGAACGGACTCCTCCAGCACGGAGACTCGCCCTACATCCGTGGCCTAGGCTTCATGTACATCAGGTGGGTAGGTGCACAAACTTCTTATCTTACGTAAGACGTTTGTCTTGAGAACAGGACAGGTGTCTTAGCTTTCTGTAGACTGTTGTAACTTGATACTAAGTCTCCTTAAACTTATTTAACTCTCCTTAACGAGACACCACTCTTCATATCTTAGTCCTAGCAGACTTACTCGTTTCCTCAGACTATTGTCTGAAGGACTAGACATTCTTTAATCTTTAATGCATTTTTACCTTCCTAAGTCTCCTTAGACCCTTAACTCTCCTTAGAAAGACGACACACTTCTTGCCATTTCTTAGACTTAACAGACTTATTACTTGTCTACAAACAATTGTCTTAAAGAACAGGACATTCTTTAATCGTTCTTGAGATATCATTCTTGCTTTCTGTATAGTTTCCACATAGACATCTTGTATCTTCTATAAATGTCTTACTGTTTTACTTCCTACAAATTCCAGAGAATTAGAACTGATTTTTAAAATGTTGACGAGTTTCTAACCCAAGTGTGTGTTTGTCCCTCCCCCAGATACACCCAACCCCCCGCCGACCTGTGGGAATGGTACGAGCCATACATCGATGATGACGAGGTACGTTCCAGCGGGTAATGACCGATACCTTTCTCTACTACAGTATCATGTTTCACTTTCTACTGTAAGGCCTTAGTGCACAGGTCAGCTCACAGTGGAGCCTGTACTGCCGGTATCTACAGCCAGATTTGAAGGAGTCAGGAGGGTGTGTTAGGGGTTTGGAAGAAATTTCAGATGTTATGGAAAGAGATAATCTATTTTCAAACTCAAGAAATCCCTAATACTCTGTTTTATGACTTAGCTGGTTCCTGAAATTAGTTGAAAAATGTATCTGGGCACCTTTTCAGTTTTCTGGATGATATTGATTGAAACCATTTTCTGACAGAACAAATTTGACTCTGTGCCTGTATGATTTGTACTATTTTGAATCAGAACTTTTAAAATTTACATTAAGACTAACTAACACTAAGATGGTTAGATGGAAACAAAGCCTGCAGTGTCCTCGTCCCGTTGCCATGGTGAGTAATGAGACTCCGCCCTTCCTCCTTCCTTGCATTTCAATAGAAAACAAGAAACACGAGAAGGTTCTTTATTTAACAACCAGTGAATTTTTACATCCAACGTTACAGTGACCACTGGTTGTTGAATAAAGAACCTTCTTAGACAGTCTCTTGCCAACCTGATGAAATTATCCATGAATACAAACATGAGACATTTTTCCGCCCCCCTCTCCTTGATTTTTGATTTGTGTTTGGATATTTTTGGGGTGGCATTCGGACACTGATGTTGTGCATTTTGTGAAACGTAGGCAGCGAACACGCCACAAGGTTATGCGAGGACGCAGGACTCGTGCCGCCGGAGCCTCACTTTGAGGTTAACCTTTCAACTACATGACACAGGGCTTGAAATCCATTTTTGGCAGTAGAATCTTAAAATTTAGAAGAAGTTTTTGGCGCATGATAAAAGCAAAGAGGAATGTCAGGAAAGTGTAATTACAAACATTAAGTAGTTCTCTTCAGTATTTCCAGCCCTGTGACACATTGTGTTATTTTCCCTTCAACAGATACAATAGTTGTTTTTTTATTTCCAAAAGCTTTTTTGGTTCCTGTAGCAAGTGTTTTTGTATAAACTGCCGTCTTAATTAGCTTCTATTAATGAGTGACGGTCGTTCAAACAACAAATACAAACTTGTGTCAATAATATTATAAAGACAAACCCTAACATATAAAGAATTGGTACCTAAATGGCTACTCCAGCATGCTAAAGGTTATTTAAAGACCTGTTGCTAACCGTGCGCCCCCCTCCCCCGTTGTCTCTCCCCTGTATATTCCTACAGGAGCTGGATGTTAAGGCCGGTACAGGCTGCGTGATGACGGTGGGAGAGATGCTGCGCAGCTTCCTGGGGAAGATCGAGTGGTTCTCCACGCTCTTCCCCCGCATCCCCGTCCCCATCCAGAAGGACCTGGAGGGCAAGCTGGCCTCGCGACCGTTGCTACGGAAACGACCCGACCCCGGGGAGGAGCAGGAGGAGGAGGAAGAGGCTGCGGAGCACATCCCGGACGAGGAAGTCTCGTGGGGCGAGGCCGAGCGACGCTCGCGGGCAAGGCGGAGCAGGTGAGCGAAAGGTCATGACACCTTCCGAACTTTACCCCTCTGAACTTTGAACTTTTACCTTTAACCTCTGTAGCTAACAAAGGTTTTCATCTGTAGACTCAAAACAACAGAACGTTTCACTACAACAAAATTTTCTGTGCATTGATAATGCATGTGACATGAAAATATTGTTAAAGAGGCACAATTTTTAAAATATAAAATCAAAGATTAACAAAGAAATGTACCATTTATTTACATGACTTTTGAAACAAGTTTGAACTGTAATTTCCTACACAAGAATTGGACTGTTTTTGACTGTTCAACTCCAGTCTTTGTTAAAGAATGAGCTCGGGTAAGTCCAATGCTTAATCGTTTCATAATGACTTCTACCAACACAGATGGACTTTCAAGCTAAGATAAAATGACTTGTTTTTTTTTCCAGGTCTTCCAGTAGGGAGGCAGCAAAGCCGACATCTCGCACATCCAGCCCTGCACAGAAGAAAAGAACGGACTTCGAGCGCGACCTGGACCGCGAGAGAGACCGCCAGCGTCGCGAGAAGGAGCGCCCGCGAAGCCGCAGCTCCGAACGGCCGCAGCAGCGCAGCCGCAGTCGAGAGAAGAAACGCAGCAAGAGCCAGGACAAGCACTCGCCCAGCAAGAACCGGGACGGCGGCAGGAAGGACAGACGACGCTCACGCAGCCGCGAACGGAAGAGATCCCGCAGCAGGGACAGGAGAAGGTCACGCAGCCGCGACAAGAAACCGTCCCGCAGCCGGGACCGTGAGGGCCGACAGGAGTCCGACAGACGCAGCAGGGAGAGGAAGCACCGATCCCGGAGCCACGAGAAAGACCGGTCCAGCTCCAAACACAAGGACAGCGGCCGCTCCTCGGAGTACAGAGACATTTCGCGGAAGGAGAAGGAAGGGAAGAAGGCGAGGAAAGACAGGGAGTCCAGGGAGAAACACAAGGACAGGAAACGAAGCCGATCGCGAAGCAAGGATCGCTCGCACAAGCACGGCCGGGGGAACGACAAGCGAAACACGCACCACGACAATGACGTGGAAGAAGGACAGATAGAGGAGACTGTACAGAATTCCAGCTAAGCCCTGTTTGTGCACAAGAGGTGGAAATTATTGTCCAAGAAAAAATTTGTACAGAACCATGGCATATAACAGTCCTTCCATCAATCTGATGTACTTCATTTTGTAGGGATATGTTTTGATTTCAGCTCGGTCTCCCAACTATAGGGTTACACAGACTTGATTTTATGACTGAAATCTGTACCTGCATTGGTTTTTGTCTGTCTTCTGAAAACTAAATCTCTATCTGTGCTTTAATGCTTGGAAGTTCAGAAGTCATACATGTAGCAGGCTCATTAGAATGTTAAAACTTAACATTCTCCCTGCTGCAGTAACCTATTTGCGCCAACTTTGTGTTGGTTACAGGGTTAGGCAGAAGGGAGAAGGTTAAAAGGTAAGTTTTCATAAAAGGTTGTACCAAAAATCAAGACATATTTTCGCATTTTTCTCTCTCAGATGATTTTGTTTCTTCAGATTCAGAGAATGTCATACATAGAATCAAGTTTATGTAACCCAAGTGTTCACATTACAATACAAACACCTGCAAAGAATGGTTTCATCTGGCCTGCATTGTTCCAGCAAGTCAGGACGCGATGACTTCTCGGAGACAAGGCTGACCTGCTGTCATTGTTGTTGATCTCGGTGATTTTTTCACTTTTCCTTGGTGATTTTTCACATCATTTTGCCCTGTTGAGCCATACTGCAAGCTAGCGTAGCCTGCTTAGGTTAAGTTTGAGTCCTACAAACGACCAAAATGTTGAAAGTTTTTCAGACGTGTAACCAGGTAGAACCAAGTGCAAAGGGGGAACGTGTTCTGTGGAAGTGTAGTCAGGACATGATGACACCATACCTCATTGTTTGTCAGCTTCGGGTGTCTGTCGACAAACGTGTAACCGTCTGTGCTAATTCTTAACCTTCTCCCTGCTGCCTACCCTGGTAACCAGTACAGATCTGGTGCCAAATGGCTACCTTAGCAGGCTGGAGGTTAAGTTAGTCCTCTGATGCCACATCCAGGCCATTCCTTTCGAAGATATGTGTGGAAACAGAGTCTTCTTTTTATGAATGTAGACGGGGGGGGGGGGGGGGGGGGTGTTGAAAGAATATACTGTATATGTTTAATGGATTATGTCAAGAAATTGAAGTGAAGGTTACTGGTATGAAAAAACTCAATGATGCAGAAATCTTCACTTTTCTTGTCGTTTGCCGCAGACAGTTGTGTTTCTTGCATTTCGATGCTGACAATGCCAGATGTACAAATGTACAAAGACTTTTCTTATCACAGTCAGCACATCAAGACATAAAACAAAGAACCAATAGAGTAAACACAATACAAATATAAATCTAGCAAGCTTCCCTAGGAAGTTGGATGTTTCAGGTATCATCCAGTATCTTTCTGTGACCGAGTTCGATCATTCTTAGTGGATGCTACCTGAAACGTCTGACTCCTCAGAGAATTTATCCAGTTGCTTGATTTAGTTTGTAAATGTTCCATCTGGATGACTAACTTTCATTGATGTATTGAGCAAACCTCTGTCTTCTGTTTCCCCCCAGTAGTCTGATGTACAGCTGTAGATTTTGTACTGTGTAGCTTTAAGGTGAGAACAGTCTGTTCTGAAGAGAAGGAAAATCTGACATACATGTACATCTGTGTGACCACAAACTTTGTGCCTGAGGAAGATAGGAAGCCTTTGGCACCTGGAGTATCACTTTTAAACTGAACTGTAGGAATAGAACGCAGTAGATTCATGTCTTGGCCAGGGCAGGGGGAAAAATAATAAAATTTAGCCAAATAATACACAGAATAATTTGCTAGGGAGTCATTTTCTAGCCCGATGTCCAAACCTATTTTAGCTGCCGAGTCTCTTTTGTCCTCTCTGCAAATGAGTATGACTGAGACTTGTCAGCTAAACTAGGTTTAGAGACAAGGCTATTCATTAGCCTGTGCAGTTTCCAAGAGAAAATGTTAACCTCACTGCAGACTCACTCTCCTGGCTAATGATTCACACTATTTTTGCTGAATTCTTCCATCCATAACCCCTTAGGAAGGCCTGGAGGAGGCTACTATTTTTGCTCAATTCTACCATCCATAACCCCTTAGGAAGGCCTGGTGGAGGCTACAGTTTCCCAATCTTTGTCTCCACACACAAACCACTGTAGAACCACTCACTGTAAGATTTAATGTGAAAAAGGCACCCTAAGTGTACAATGAAAAGAAAATAGTTAAAAGTAAAACATAAATAAGAGCAGACTTTGATACAGACATGTATGTATGTATGCTCCCAGCAACCCCAGATGTATATATTTCATAGAGTAGTTTTGGAGCGATTGTATGTACATGTAAGAAAAAAAAAAACTGACCAAAGTTAGGGAGGGAGTGGTGAAAAAATATCCAGAGCTTTTTAGTCTTTCTATCTGTAGTCAAGAGAATACTTGTGTTTGTGTTTGAATCACAATGTGCAAACTTAGGTGTTATAAAGTCTCAGTTCAAACTTGCCTTGATTTTTTTCAGATTTCAGTCAAGAATTACATGTATGTAACAAGAAAGATGGGAAGTATGTGATGCTTTTGTACTTTATTGATGATGATCGTGTAGTTTGTACTTTATAAGTTGTTCAGGCCACTGAGTTGGTATGCAAACATTACAGAGGAGAATAAATACCAGATGTATGTACTGTTTATAATGTGTTCCCGTCATCATTTCAGCAAGCTTAGGTGATCTGCATTTTTTGTCAGCCATTTTGGGTGCACGGGAGGGGAAGGGATTGTTTAGGAGGTTGACAGGGTGGATTTAAAAAAAATGTAGTTGTGGAAGTCCCGCATCTGATATATTAAAAACCATCATCATTTCAGCACGCTTAAACACAAGGTTAGGTCAAATGTATTATTTTATCAGTCATATTGGGTGTTCGGGGGGGGGGGGTTGTTTTTGAGGTTGACAGGGTGAATCTAAAAAAAATGTTATCATATGGAGCTCCCCTCCCATACATACATGTATTAACTAGATGTTGTTGGTCTAATCCAAGGGAAAATACAGGGAACATTTTTGTTGTAGAAACAAAGTTTTAAGGCTCTCCTAGATTTCCAGTTCAGTTCATTTTGTTCTAGTGGCACCACAAAGTGCCTCCACAAGTTCCTGTCTCGCATGACCTAGGACAGTTCAACACCCTCTAGTCCTATGTCCTCTTCAATCGACTTTAAAAGATTTTACTGCAAATTAATACGATGGCTACAGAAGTATTTTGCACAAAAGACAATAACGGACAAGGAATGAAGAGGTATAGCCAATAGAGTTCTCCCATTTCAGCAGATTTATTCATTATATCACAGAATACAATTTGTAGTTGAAAGCCGTCATAAGTTTTGTACATTTCACATATTGGCATACGAGGCACTTTGTATGGAGATAATTTGACATCGACTCTTGTGAACTGAGCACCATCCCACTATATACAGGTAAAAAGAAAGCTATAAGCAAACTACACATTGCTGATTTACTCAGGCTAGGGATAGTGCCAGGGTACAGTTTTCCTGATTTTTTTTTCTATAATATACAAGAACTCAGCATGACTTTTGACAGTCCACGTCATGTCTTTTCTAAAAGCTACATGTACATGGATTCCTAGGTAAGGATGTCACAAGCTATAGGGTACAGTTGAAGCAACAAAAGAATAACACAGTATTGGGGAGTGCTTTGGCATCAGATTACATTTCACTCTACTGGGAATCCTAATGTTCATGTCAAATCTTTAAAAACCCGTTAGATGCAATGAAGGTTGCTCAAAGCTACTACATAACGTCATCAAGGATAACTGATTTCTGGAATAGTCTGATAATGTGCTTGGAAAGTGTCTAGCTGAGTAACATGACAAAAACACTTTTCTAACCTGATTATTGTATAAATCTTAATGTCAAGCAGCAAATCACAATATAAGATCATATTTCCATCACCTGACATATATACATTCTATGTATACAAATATATTCTACAGACTTTCTACAGACTTTCTTATTTTAGCCCTACTTTACATGTACATTTTACATGTACACCTGGCTGAACTTTGTGTCACTTTCTGTCACCAAGAAAGATGAGTGATTGATTGGTTTATTACATGCTACTTTTGTGTTTAATTTTCTCTCCCAAGACTGCCATCTTGTTACTACATGAACATTCCCAAGGGAATTGTTTTGGGCTTGCTGGTGCGTTTGTGTGTACATCACGTACATGCATGTGTGCGTGCCTTGGCATGTGTATGTGTGTATGTATGTGTGTGTGTGTGTGGGGATCTCCTGGCTTCTGCTCCATTTCTGTACATGGGAGTCTGGGTGTATACCTAGATGAAGGCGGCCATCTAGATCTGTGATTGCTTTGTTTTTAGTCATCCATGTTTCTATCCATGCTTGAGGAAAACTTTGCAACAAGTCCTTTCGTCTCAGATAGCTCGAACTGCCTTTGGCTTGTCTCTAAACTGTTGTGACTTTATCACAGACGGCTGTTTCTTTGTTCTGTTCAAGGTTAACAATCTTGTTCTGTTTCAGTGCCAGAAAAACTATCATGCAGGAGACCTTGGTGAGCTGTGCCTTAGCTGCCATGACTTTGTCCGGCCAGTGGTCTAGTGCCAGCTGCAGAAGTCGTCTGGCGCACACTCTCGCACTCCTCAGCTCGTTCTGTGCGATTAGGACTTTAATCAGACATCCCAGTGCATCCGCCATACGTGGATGGTACTCCTCCCTTTTCAGCTCCACTCTGTAGGCTTTCCAGAACATCTCGGCTGCCTTCTCCAGTTCCCCAACTGCTCTATGAAACTGTCCAGCTGTTATGTAATATGCTGCTCGCTTGAGGGGTGGGTTGCCAGCTTGGCTCTCCCTCTCAACAAGTTCCAACATCTTGTTGCATATTTCTTGCCCCAATGAGATGAGGCCGGATTTCTTCCCCTCCGCCTTGTGCACAAAAGCCTTTTTACAACAAATCATGACATTTTCATAGTAATTCAACATGAGGAATGTGTCACCACCTAAACTTGTTAGTAGCCCAAAGTCATGATACTGGGCTGCGGCATATGTCTCGGTTCCCTGCAATATCAGTGACTTCACAACTTTATTCGGTATGGACTCTGATATTGCGCCAGTAGCAAACCCTTTCCCTTTGAAGAGCTCCGCAGTGTTTGCTAAAACAATCACCATCAGCGTGCACAGGAAGTCAGAGTCTGCTAGGAAATGGGCAAGAAGAACAACCCCTGTCTCATTGGTGACGTTATTGCACATATCGATGATAGATCCTGGAGAGTACCCATCCTCCTTGCCGAAGAGAGTTTTGCGGAGTAAGTACATTATGGTAATATACATCTCTGGGAGGAAGATCTTTTTTAGTTCCATGATAGGAATAGCCAATTTGTTGCCAACCAGCGTGTTGTACATCTCCATGGTGAGGGGCTCAAAATTTTCCACCATGGTTTCCAATGTGGCTCTGTCCTCGGCACTAAGTTTGTCACTTACAGCTCTGAGATGGTGCTTGGTGATGGCCCGTTTTATCACTGTTTCTTCAATGAAGCTGTCTTCCAAGGACTGGCTTTTATCGGCAAATTTTTGGTACAGCTCTTCCACACTTTTAGTAGAAATGAAGTCCTCAGGTATGTTTGCAAACTGTAGCAAGAGTTTCTCGGCTTCTTCCAGGGGTTGTGCAGACAAGTCTGGGGTTCCCTTCTGTATGAGCAGATGTCCGCACACCATCAGGAGCCTGGCCTTCATCAGGGGGTATCCAGGACCCAGTCCCAGCTTATCTTTTTCTTCTCCATTACCGCATGTTGGCTGCTGCTGAGGCGGGCCATCATTGTCATCCAGTTGCTTCTCTCTTCTTCTCTCTTCTCTCTTCTTCTCTCTTCTTCTCTCTTCTTCCAGCTTATCTGCATGCTTCAGAACTGCCTCCACGTGTGGCATCAGTTCCAAACTGAATTTATGAGTCCCTGAATACGTCATCATATCCTTCAAGAAGAACTTGACAAGGATTTGCAGAAGTCTGTTGATACAGGTTGTCTGTTGTTCTTTGTCCATATGGAGACGGATTGCCAGTTGTGTGACACTGTGGATGGACAAGCGACGTTTGGCTCCTTGTCCATCAATTGACCCGAGTGAGTACATCCTCATGCTTTCCGTAAAGTGGGCATCTGAGCCTGTCGTTGGGCTACTTTTCAAAGCACTTTTCAATATCAAAATTGGAATGTTGCTTGGGTCCAAAAAGGCACAGGGCTGGAGCATGACCTTACACTTCTTCTCTTCTCCTGGCTTGCACGGATCATCCAGCTTGTCTATGGCCAATTGTAAGGCTGCAAAGATGTTTCTGGCTGCTTCTTGATGTTCCTTCTTGTAGTGCCTCAGAAGCCATTTGTCCTCTCTGCGCATCAGTTCCTCCATAGCTTCTCTTCCACCCCGGAGCTGCTGCTTGTACTCTTCCACTGTCATCTTACCCCGAAGAATGAAGGCTCTCGCGGCTGCTAGCCCAAGAGGCAGACAGCTGAAGAGGTTGGCGAGATCCCTCATCTGTTCTGTAGGATAAGTTTCCCGATCCATCTGACGAGATAGGAACGTGACTGTTTCATCCTCTGTGAATCCCTCTATTGGGATTTTGTCAACATCTTTGAGGTTTCTGAGCGAATCCTGTGTTGTGACGATCATTTTTGCAGAGGAGCTCAATACTTGTGTGGGGATTGCGACTGTTGGAGACAGATCATTTATGAGGAGGAGAAAATGCTTCCAGCGAGACACAAGTCTTTGAAACAGGCTGTTGTCAACATTGGTTTCCCCACTCAATCTCTGTTGTAGGTTTGCTATTTCAGCCTTGAGCTTCTCTTCTGAGCTTCCATCTATCACCCAAACCACTGAATGAGGGTGAACTCTTGCATAATCTCCGGCCACTTTGTAGGCCAGTTGTGTTTTCCCTGACCCAGGCATGCCGTGAAGGATGGCTCCCCTGGCTGACTCTAGGCTATTCCTGACCTCACTTTCTTTCTTGGTGACAAAATAGTGATCCACTACCCCACTAAGGTTTGAGATGTGCCTGACACTGTCAGGATACACCCCCCTAGGATCTAACAGTTCTACAAGTTCACTGTACCCCTCTCTCTGGAGAATGTCTACAAATGCTAAGAATTTCTCAGGCTCTGCATTTTCTAACACACCTACAAGGTTATTCACATCTTCTCTAACAGTTTTCAACTGTTCCTCTGAGACAACTTTTTCTAAAGACATGGCCTTTTCAAGCTTGGACTGCAGGGCTTGGTTATCACTAACCTGTTCCACAATCTTCTCTCTGTTGTCATTTAAAAGATCCTTGTGTATCAGCTTCATCACCTTCTCTGCATCTGGAATGCAATTCAGAAGTCAATGGAGTCAAGTTTCCAAGGATTGCAATGTTACATTGCTTTCCTCAGGACATTATCAATCCAGTGTAAGTTGCCAGACGTCAAATAGTACTAGTCCCTCATACAGCCAAAACTGGATGTAAAAGTAGTTGTATGTGTTATATCATTAGAAGCTTTTAGTTATGTGGAAAGACAAGCAAAGAAACGATTCAGAAATTTTCTTGCCAAGTTGATTGTGATTTGCACCTGGTCCAGTAACATAATAACAAGAGCTACTGGTAAAACATTAGCAACAGCAACAAAATTCAAGTCATGATCAAGGGCCAATGTCTACCTCAGTGCTGAATATCAGCGGTCTTACAAGAATAGAAAAAGCTGCTAAGCTTATACACGTACACAAATATCTTGTGCACGGTAAATTTACTCACCTGGTTCCTTCATCTCCACTACTTGGTGCACTTCTATAGAAGTTTCCAAAGTCCCTTCGGTTGTAAGCAGCACGCTCTTCGTCTTCCCTCCTGCTTCTTTTGCAACGTGTCCTCCAAAGGCATGGTAGAGTTCGGCCACGTCCACGGACTTCACCTTTGTTGCTCCACTCTTCTTCTCCAAGACGAATGAAATGTTCCCCTGTAGGTGAAAGTTGAGCGAATACGGCATCGTGATGACCCTCTCTGTTGTGATTGTTTCAGCGAGCAATGTTGACCGCGGAGGCTGTTGCAGCCTTGTCACCTGGCCTGCTGTCTCATCTTGTCCTAAGGTTCGTGTCTCTGTGTTGGACAGATTAAGCTGCCCCCCTATTTTGGCACTCAAGCCTACCGATTCAGGCAGCCCTACATTGACAGACAAGCCTCCTGATAACTGGTGTCCTTTTGTTTTTGTCCAAACACAGGTGTACTTATTAGTACTTTGGTCTGAAAACTCCTGTTCCACAGGGATGTCCAACCTATTTACGTAGGTCCTGGCACTTCGCTTAACTGACTGGTTCTCGTTTCTTTTCTTCTCGTTGTAGGTTATGTTATCCTCAATGACTTTGAGGTCACTAGTGTTGACCGACACTTTGTACTTTGAACCATACTTTTCCTGTGCCCAGGCGGTGCAGATGTCATCAATGTTTGTCTCATCGACTCGGCTGTAAAAACACAAAGTAAAATTATGGAAAGCCTGGATAATCAGTGCATCGTTAGCGATAGTTACACAGCATTGAACTCTCCTCTTGGGCACGAGGAAGACTGATCCCCCACATTCTCTATTAAAGTTTTTGAAGCACTTTTACCAATATGTTATTATTGTAATTAGTTATTTTGTATCATTGTTTCCTTGTTTGTTACTTAAGTATACTTTGTTAATGTATGTCCGCAGGAAACATTGAAAAACGCCCTTGCGACGATATGTTTTACCCTGGGTAAATAAATAAAAATGAAATGAAATGAAAGTAGCCATGTGAATTTCAGTTGAGAAAGAAAAAGCAATCGTGGGAATGAGATATGCCTCTATAACTTACACATTAGTTGAAGCATGCCTATGGCCTCGACGGCATCCACAAGACTGACCCATGGTCACTTTGAGTCTACAGCTGCAGGTTTCCAGACTTCCTTACAGCCAATGTGCTTGATGTCCCCAGGCCTACAAATAAAGAGATGCCAAATAGCTTAAAAAGTGAGGTATATAACAAGACAAATCTGAGATGTTACCTAACACAACATCGCCGGCTCATACATAAACTTGAGCATTATGGCGTTAGGGGTAAGTCTCTGGCCTGGATCCAACAGTTCCTAGTTGGAAGGACCCAGCGTGTCGTGCTCGAAGGGGACTGTTCTGAGTCAGTACCTGTTACCTCCGGCGTTCCCCAAGGTACCGTTCTAGGTCCCATTCTATTCTTGACATACATTAATGACCTCCCAAACCACGCAGTATACGCCAAGGTAAGACTATTTGCCGATGACTGTATACTGCAGATGGCAGTACGGGAGACACAAGACTGTGACAAACTGCAACATGACGTAGACAATATTTGTAAATGGGAGACAATGTGGCTCATGAAGTTTAATCCTTCCAAATGTGAAGTCATGTCTGTCCCCTCTACCAAAAAACCCATCAGCTACCCCTACACTCTCCATGGATCCCCTCTGGCTAAGGTAAGTAAGGCTAAATACCTAGGCGTAACCATGACCTCAAACCTTTCCTGGAATTGCCACATCGACAACATAACGGCAAAAGCCAACAGAACACTGGGAATGCTGCGCCGTAGCCTGCGGATCGCCAGTGTGGAGGCCAAACAACGTGCCTACATGGCTCTAGTTAGATCCACATTGGAGTACGCCTGCCCGGTATGGGATCCCCACACTGCCGACCAGGTAGGTAGAGTGGAGGCGGTGCAGCGTAGAGCTGCCAGGTATGTATGCCACAACTACAAACGCACAGCCTCGGTAACAGCAATGCTTGAAAACCTGGGATGGCAGTCGCTTGCACATCGCCGCAAAATGGCCAGACTGACCACCATGTTTAAAGTCCTGCACAACACCATCTCTGTCCCTCACACCTCTCGTCTCGTCCCGGCAGCTCGGTGCTCCCGCCGCACTAATCATGCTTTAAAGCTGCAGACCATCGCGAGTAGGAACAACTATTACAGGCTCTCGTTCTTCCCTCGCACCATCAATGAGTGGAATGAACTTGAGCCCAGTGTGGCGGAGGCGAAGTCCATCTCCCAGTTCAAAGCTGAGCTGGGACGGGCTTCGCTGCACTGAGCTGCCCCCCTGTCCTTTGTACATATGTAAATATATATGTGTAATTTCACTGTCCCGTCCTTGCACTTGTCTGCGTCTATTCCCCATTTTTCCCCCTTTTTGCACCCACAGTATCATCAATGGCATGCGTGTCTAGGACTGCTAATAATCCGCTGCATAGCGGGATGAGCAGTATTTGAGATGATGATGATGATGATGATGATGACAACTTTACCGACACAAAAAAAGGGTAGGGGCGTTCATTAGTAGTATCGGCATTTAGTAGAAATAGTAGAAGTGGTACGTACCTCTCAAGCATGCCTTATATATTCGCTTGTTGGTTATGATGACAACAAAAGTAAAGCATAATTACATACATTAGCCACGATTACAAGTACTCGTCCGATCCGCGAATCTAAAGAATACACCTGTTGTATTTGCAAGTCTAGTCCTGACAGTACAGCTTAATATGTTGGTTCCCCGCGCTGTGGAGTGTGCCCTGATATTAAATAGGCCACTGTCATGGACACCACCGTGCTTTGTCCAAGCGACGTCTGGTATTCAAAAGAACTGTTTTCTTACTGCCAGCCACTGTGTGTGTAAGTCAAAGGCCAAGACGTAGTCAAGGAGACCTTTGTATTAGGCCTGCATGGTGTTTTGACGCTTGAAGGTTGTCTAATTTCACCTCATTTACATACAGGCAACATGCCTTAGCTGAGTCAGAAGTCAGATCGGGCGGTGGAGGTGTATTAATAGAACTACAAACCTCAATCATAAGTGGTCATGGGGTTACCCCAAATGGCGTGGCAGTTTCAGACTGGACCCTGGCCTATTTTAATTCAGATTTCTCCACGATTAGTCCTTATTTGATCATCCTAACTACTGTACGTAGTAGCAAAGAAGCAGCGCCTTATTAGATAAACATCGCAGCCCCTTCCGCACCCCATATCACTGCAGTAGTTCCCAGAAGAATACCAGTGCCCTATCTTAAAAGTTTTAATTAAGAGTGTTCTGAACTTTCGGCATTCGAGTCCTCTTCAACTATCGAATCTTCATAGCCATTAAAATCAGATATCGTTTGTATTTCAGTAATTATAGACTGTCTTCTGGACCAAGGGGTTGGCAGTTCGAATCCATGTTGTCGTTGTTGCACATATAACATACACACTACTGGGAACGGTTGCAGTAACGGAAACTAGCACGCTGCACGATAATCTGGTTTACCATTCTAATGTGGTTGCATCGACAGTAATGGAGAAATAAGATGTAGAAGAAAACACACCTGGTCTATTGAATACATGGGTGACATATGACACCGCTGCCCCATTGCACTTGAAAATTCTGGCGATCATGACGGTCATTTCCGTTACTTCTGAGCCCGATATCACAAGTAAAATTCACCCATTTTCAAGGAAACTGTTTTAGATTGTTAAACGTATTCTTCAAAAACGTTTCAGTGGATACATACATGGATAGATCGCCACTGCGGCGGCCCAACGCAACTTGCCAGGTAACTGTTAAGTACACCCACCCGAACGACGGGCGCATACAGTGCCGACTGGGCAAATAAAGAATTTCAACACTTCATTCTTCAGCCGTCTGTTTGTTCGAAATGTAGAAGATACATGTGATTGTACTTTCAATACTGTCAGCAACTCTGAAGGTATATTAAGCGGAAAGACACGCTATGAAGACGTAAGACCGACTGAGGACTACACCTTAACTGCTTTACCGCACCGTTGGGCTGAGGTCCGAAGAGTCCAGCCGTGACAGCAACGTTGCTGATGATCTTTATTAATACGACCTATTCTGTGATCTGTAGCCCGTCTTGAAGACCCAACGAGAACGATCCTCCCAAAGTCTCTCTAGAACTCTGATCCTCCTGATCTCACTTCAAACGCGGGAAACAGGAAACATTGGACCTCACTTTCAACTTTCCATTACGTCATCTTTCCATTACGTCATCATGCATAGTGAATGGGAGGCAGCTCAAATACATGTATGTTAATTAACTGGAACGGAAGTCAACGCTCAAATTATGGCAGGCCAGCGCCTCAGATGTAACGGCGTTCTACTTCATCCATATATTGATGTACTGTACTACCTTTGACTCTGTACAAGCAATTAGCCTTCGGGCATGATTTTGCAAATAAAGGTCAATTATAATTCAGTACGATTTTGGTGCTAAAATGGACGACCAGCCCTAGTCTTCTATGTCTTCTATGTCTGTCCATAACTTGGACAACTTGCATAACTTGGCCGAATTTAGAAACAACATGAAAACTGTCCTAGTATCTATTTGAAGATACAAATAGATACTAATAGAAGATACAAAATTTTGAACATAGTTCAACATACACTACAGTATTTTGAAATGCCGGATACTGATAGTAACTCTGAATTAGCCTAAGGTAAGACCGACCGAGGATCAAACACCTTGGCGGCCATTAATATTGTAACTTTTTTTACCTGCGCCACTGGGCTGGGGTCAAGAGTCCACCGTAACGTTACTGATGTTCCTACGTCCTAAATATCTGTGAACCGTAACCAATCTTCAAAAGCACGCAAAGTCACCGGTTTTCAACTTCTCCGTCAACAATCTTTGTGATGTAAGACACGAGAAAGATCGCCAAGTCTCTCTGGAACTTTCATTCCCTCCTTTGTCTGCTGGTCTCTCCAAAAGCGGAACATTGCACTTTGGACGTTACTTTCATAGACGTCATCTAATTTGCATACTGTTGCAATAAGCTTATTGGACAGCACCTCCAATATGTTAATTCACTGGAGCGGACGTCATCGTAGGCAAGGCTCTGGTGTTTACCCATATGGTGAAAAACTAAAAATGATGGCAAAATTTGACATCCTATTTTGAGTCAATGGGGACCTAGAAAAGATCTCAGAAAAGCTGTCGTCAGGCATGGTTTACTTTTTACATTTTTTTCTGGACAAAAACTAAACTTTCGCATACGTTTGTTGTCGGCAGGTGTCAAGGGCTAAAACTTTATTAAAAGTAAAGCGCGCATGCTCATATAAACAAGCTCACCCGTCGTTGATCCCCCACCCGGGTTTCTGCCCTTTGACCGCGCGGAAAAAAAATTATGTCATTATCTCGGGAAATCTCGCGAGAGACCATGGTGACCCACCATCACAAGTTAGACGATGCTACTTCTCTTTAGGGGTGTCGGACAATTTGTACATTTACTAGTAATGCAATATCGTACAAAAAGTTTTATCATTATACCCAATGGCACACCTTCATCCACACTGGTGAAAAACTCAAAATCTGAGGTCCTAATTATGTTTACGGAAGGAAAACATATTGTCTTTGCTACGTTTCTTCTTCTTCCTCTTCTCCAAACAGTGACCTCTGACCTGGTCAATGACCTGAACCAGACTGTCTGTTACCATGGTAACTGGTGTTGTGTTACATCGTGTTGCAATTTTATAGCAGGAGGGATTTAGACTCCTGTCTGACCATATATATGAATGTGTTTGAGTAAGAATTAACAGAGCAGACCATATGCGAGGGTAAACATTATGCATTTGCTTTGCAAATGTTACCTTTCTAGTTTTAATAGAAACCAACAAAATGGGATACTAGTATATATGGAAATGATTTAGGAAAAGTTGCCATCAGGCATGGTTAACATTTTAGATATTTTTTCTGGAGAAAAAAACAAACTTTGACCTACGCTTGGAGTTGAAAGATGTCAAGTGCTAAAACTTTCTTTGGAATGAAAAGCAGTAAATAAACCCAACCCTCCCCTTCTCCCATCCTCTCTCTCCCTCCCAAAAAAGAGAATCACACTTTTATTTCATACCATTCATCTGGTTTGCTCGCAGTGGCAAAGTAACTTGGCAGCCACAGAGCTGAATCACCAGATTTGGGTACCTTAAGACGAACTATAGGTTCTTGTTACATCTTAAAAGATGTTAATTGATCTTTACTCCACAACATTAAGCACCATATTACAGTTTAAAACATTTCACATTATTTTTGAAACATTCAAAAGCAAGGACAGGCAAAACATTGGTGGTGTGCTACGCCGAAGGGTGGTTATACCGGCTATACAGATACAGAAGTTGGTGTGTTATGCCAAAGGGCGGTTATACCGGCTATACAGATACAGATACAGAAGCTGGTGTGTTACGCCAAAGGGCAGTTATACCGGCTATACAGATACAGATACACAAGCTGGTGTGTTACGCCGAAGGATGGTTATACCGGCTATACAGATACAGATACACAAGCTGGTGTGCTACGCCGAAGGGTGATTATACCGGCTATACAGATACAGATACAGAAGCTGGTGTGTTACGCCAAAGGGCGGTTATACCGGCTATACAGATACAGGTACAGAAGCTGGTGTGTTACGCCGAAGGGCGGTTATACTGGCTATACAGATACAGAAGCTGGTGTGCTACGCTGAAGGGCGGTTATACCGGCTATACAGATACAGATACAGAAGCTGGTGTGTTACGCCGAAGGGCGGTTATACTGGCTATACAGATACAGAAGCTGGTGTGCTATGCCGAAGGGCGGTTATACCGGCTATACAGATACAGAAGTTGGAGTGTTACGCCGAAGGGCGGTTATACTGGCTATACAAATACAGAAGCTGGTGTGTTACGCCGCAGGGCGGTTATACCGGCTATACAGATACAGAAGCTGGTGTGTTACGCAGAAGGACGGTTATACCGGCTATACAGATACAGATTGCATTAGGAAAAACTCCCAGCTCATAGAGGGGTCAACGTCCTACAATGACCTTAGCACCCTACCTGTAATTCAAGATGCAGAACTTGCAAAGTTGACTTTGGCACTTTCAAAGCAGTTCCATCCTGAACATGCAGTAGCACTTTACTAAAAGTATGCTTTGATTGTTTGATTGTTCTTTAGAATGACTGTATCTGTATACCCGGTATAACCGCCCTTTGGCAGAACACACCAGCTTCTGTATCATATTCTGTAACATTCTGTATAGCCGGAATAACCGCCCTTTGACGTAACACAGCAACTTCTGTATCTGTATAGCCTGTATAACAGCCCTTTGGCGTAACACACCAGCTTCTGTAGCTGTATAGCCGGTATAACCGCCCTTCGGCATAACACACCAGCTTCTGCATCTGTATAGCCGGTATAACTGCCCCTTGGCATAACACACCAGCTTCGCAGGCACGCGGCGCTGCGGCAGCTGGCTACATTACACCGAACGACATGTTACACCTAACCTTTGAACGTCTATCTCTAAACAGTGTTTAAAACTATCTAGTGACGATGCCGCTACTTTACTTGGTGGCAGCGAGTTCCACTCTGCGATTGTTCTAGGAAAAAATGAGTTTTTGAACACCTCAATCCTTGGTTGATAACTCTGGTACTTGAAGTCATAACTATTTCTTGTTCTTTTCTGAGCTGGCATTAGGTACTTTGTAGTTGGTACATCCACCAGTTTATTAGTCATTTTGTACATCATGCATAGTCTGGACATTTGTCGCCAGTCATCCAGTGACGCCCACTGTAGTTTTTTTTGTGTGATTTATCTACAGGAGTATTTAGCAGCGAGAGAGTCGGCAATGTCTTTTCTTCCTACTTCGTCGTCTCCAAGCGCCGCCATCAGTGCGTGGAGCGTGGCGTCCTCTCCGGCCTTTCGTTTCCATGACAACAGCATCTGGAACTTCATCTCCCTGAGTGTCTGGAAATCATGCTGTCAAGATGAGAGAAAACTGGGATATTAAATCATGGCTTTGGATGTTTTTCAACTCTAAATGTGATGTTGACTACAAGAGAATAGTGTAATGACCCATATTCGCATGCTGCAAGTCCCCCAGTAGTGTAAGAGCCCTTTGATAGTCGTCAGTGATGACACGAGACGAGGAAAAGTGTTTGTAAACTGGTCTATTCTCATAAACACAACGTATCACAACAAGGGTCTGGATAACGGGCTATCCTACTCCCGCGTGGGGGAGTCAGCTTTTACCATGATTCTAAACTGGGGGACTTGCAGCATGCGAATATGGGTCATTACACTAGCATGAAAATAGTTATTTCTAAGAAAGTAGGAAAAGGAACTTTATCAGTATCAGCTGATTATAGTCAAAGGCCTTACTTGAATTTCCTCCAAGTCTGGCTCCGTCAGCCCCAGAACCCGCCCCGCCCTGCGCCAGTCATCTCGTCCCAGTTGCTGGGCAACCTCCATCAGAGCCGTCCTCAGGTCTCCCTCCAACAGAACTCCCTCCAGGGCTGAGGAGAATGGAACAGTCCAGTATCAACTACCATGCCACAGAAGTAAACTGGTATAAGGACTGTTCTATTTTTCAAAGTTCAGGGGGGGGCAGTCAAATTTTTTTTTTCAAATGGAAGAGGAGACAAGGAACAATATGTATGGACATGGAGGGGACACAATGTTAAGCCATGGAATAGCCCTACTTGGAAGCTGGAACTAGTGCTGTGTACCGGTTCGCTGGACTCAGTTCCGGACTTGTAAAAACGTTTAGGTTCAAGTCCAAAAAAAACTGAATTGCGGGAACCAGTTCCGGACTTGGTTGGAAAAATAAACCCATGTCACATACCCCTTTTCGTTCCGAACTACATAAAACCTTCCATAGATTGCAAAATCTGTGTTGCAAAATGAAGAAAACATTGCCATTGGGCATTGTCAAGTGTCAGCCTCCATGTTATGTGGCCACAGTTTCGCCCAGACAACATTGCAAGGTTGCCAACGCGCAATTTTGTATACTGTGGGTTTAGGTTCGGACTTACAAGTCCGGAACTGAACCTAAACCTCTTGAATCCAGACCTGAACCTAAACGTGGGTTTAGGTACACAGCACTTAGTTGGAACCATACCACTGAAAAGTGTCATTCTCAGTCACTGATCTGATAACGTCTGAATCAAATGGTCTGACCCCTCAGATGATTTATCTAGTTGCTTGATTTTGTGTTAAATACAGCATTCACAGTATTGAAATTGTACATGTTATATACATGTAGCCTGGTATTCTGACCTATGGTATTATAGCTACTGAGTCTCTTTCATCCTCTCTGCAAATAGAGAGGAAACAGACTCAGTATCTATAGTAGGTTTGGACACAGCTTACATGTTATGATACCAACCTCACCTACATTACATTCTAGCCTGACCTTATGTCCTCTCAGACAGTTACCATACCTAGAGGGGGTCAATTAACCCCAGGCAGTGAGAGATTGAGTTGTAACAGTGGGGGGTTTATAAGCGCTACCAACAGATCCGTCTTAGGGGTCTAGACCTTTTAGCCGAATCGTTAGAGCGTTGGGTTGTGGGCTGGCTGCCCAGGTTGGCCGTGGGTTCGATTCCTGGCCCGGGGCCAGCGGTTTCTATCTGTTCCTACTCCCCTCTTGTTCTTGTTGTTACAACTTGTAAACACAGGCTATATTTCACCCCATAGATTACATCTGTGCTGCCTAACCTTCCGGAGGTGGGTACACCAGTGCCACATCCACAACTTCCTCATCATCTGCGTTAGGACAGGGGAGGCGGCTGACCGCGGCCGGGCGTGGCCTCTCCAGGACCTCCCCGAAGAAGCAGTGCGGCTCGGGCAGACCGAGGCAGGTGCAGTGGCCGCAGACCAGGAACACCTGGTGGCACACACCTGGCCACAGCGACAGGAGCGACTTCATCTCTGTGTGGAGGAGGAGGAGGATGGTCCACACCGCAGTCAGCTGTAGGAAAAGGAACATTTACTTCATGAGTAAAGGCTGATAATGCACCATAGTCCCCGACCCTCAGGCATGAGAATGGGACGGTTAAGGTAAAGCTACACTACAAACAACACTCTTCACTCTTCTGAGACTATTGCATTGACTGCCTGGAAATGTGGAATGCCTGGTAGTATGCTACAGGCATCACTCAGAAATGTACAGGCTCCTCTCTATATACATGTTAATGTGTATGCATTGAAGTGAGGAAAATATATGAAACATCATATGTAAGTGTGCCCCACAGCACAGTAAGCCTTATATCAATGTGGAGACTGTAAAAACAGCCGTTCTGGGTGCCCATATATGCACCCTGGAACTGCCCTCATAGCATGTTCCCTGTGCATTTTTGACACCGCCATACTGTGCTTACATAGCTCAACCATGCATGTAACTGGGTCACAACCTGAGTCTAATACTCAATCTCTCAATCCTGTAGCCATAAGCTGTAGGGGCAGTGTGTCTGTCCACAAAGGTTGAGCAAACTTAAAAATCACGCACCTCTTCTCCGCGTACGTACAAGTTGAGTTCGCAGCAGTCTTCGCCCCCCGCGGTCCTCCTGAGTAGGACGGTCTGGTTCCTGATGTTGGCCACGACTCCGTCCTTCCAGTCCTCCCTCCTGATGAAAAGAATTGTACACGGTACAAAGTATGGCAACAACTATATATAGGACGAAGTACAGAAAAGTATAGAATAAAACCTAATATAGTGTAACAATCGAGTGTGGCTAATCATGAGTTTCGGTATTTTTTCTAATAACAAAGCAATCTTTTTATATATTTGCCTATTTTTACATTGTAGGAGTTATTGCATGTAAAGATATATTCAAATCTGTCTCTAACAATAGTAACATCGAGTCTTTTGAAATATGTTGTACTTGATTCTAGGAATGTGAATACATGTGAATGTGAGTCTATTACGTAAAACATTACTAATATATCTACCTGATGACGTGGCGCTGCAGTCGCACCAACATCCGCTCAAACAGGCCGCAGGGGCTGACGCTGGGGAACTGGTACACCACTTGCAGCTGTAGCAATGTAGAAACACCCCTGATTGTAATGGTTTGGTCCGGGTCCGTGTGTGTGTGTGGGGGGGGGATGCTCATGTAACTTAGTCAACACTATATATAATACGTGTAGAACCTGTATACATAATGGTTGTATAGTATATGTACAACTGCTTATTGTACCTTTATAAATATAGTACAGCATAGCTTAGCATTTACTTGTAGAGGTGCACAAGCTCCTAGCAAGGAGCTTGCTTCAAGGAGCTTTTTGTAGAAGCTCCTTGCTCCTAGTCAGTAGTTCTATTCAACATTTTACCAAATATAGTACCCGTTGAACCTGTATATAGAATTTTGCTAGACCCATACCAGCTAGTATCCCTTTCTGTCTGCCATACATTGTACCTGTTACAATTGTGCAATAAACTTGACTTGACTTGTAACGCCACACAAATCAGACTGTATAATGTTACCCCCCCTTTATCCCCTTCCCTAGAAATTAAATGCCCCCTTCATTGCCCTTCTAATCAGGTTTGATGTTACAAGATAGAAAGAGAAGAATTAATGGTAAAAAGCCTTATAGCGAATCCAGATGTTTTCT
Source organism: Branchiostoma floridae x Branchiostoma japonicum (assembly GCA_013266295.2). NCBI lineage: Eukaryota > Metazoa > Chordata > Leptocardii > Amphioxiformes > Branchiostomatidae > Branchiostoma > Branchiostoma floridae x Branchiostoma japonicum. Next base: position 609,456 of record CM023828.1, read on the forward strand.
TTCAAAAAACGATTATAATCACTTTTTTGCCAAAGCCTGCAAAAAAACAAAAAAATCATTCAATCAATCAAAAACAAGCAAAAAAGCGATTACATATACAGATAACCTAGAAAGTAACCACAGTGGAGAGTCATACAGATAGGCTATAAGCTTCTTTACCTGAGTGTAGTTTGCTGGAACGGTTGTTGGCCACATCTTGTGTAGGTTGGACGGTTCTTTGTAAGACAGGTACCAGGGCAGGAACAGGAGCGTGGACGAGCCAGTCAGTCCCGGGGTGGCTTCAGAATCGGGCAGCTGGTAGCACAGCTCAAACTTCTTCAGCAGACTCACTACAACGGACAAACTCTGGTGGTCCCGGCACACGTCCGACAGGAAGCACTTCAGCAGACCCACCGACATCTGTCCGCCCTTCAGGAAGCGCAACTTGACCAGACGAAACTGCTGTTTGGTCATATGCCCGACTCGCTTGAACACCTGTATATGTTTTAACATATTTATTTATTTATCTATTGGTTCGGCTGATACAACACAGCCAGGGCAGCCCAACTAGCTTGAAGCTACTATTAAGGGCTTGCCCTGGGAAAAAAGTGTGGTTAGATATACATAGAATGGACATAAATTCTTAAAAACATCATAATTACATAGGGTCAACAAATTTTGGTCATTATTATATACAAATTACATGTTTTAACATATCATTTCTAACTAGCGTTATTTATCAATTACTTTTTGTTATTTATTGTTACTATTTGATTTATTACCATTATCATATTGGTCAAATTTATCAATTACTTATTGTTATTTATTATTACCATTTGATTTGATACTATTATTACATTTGTCAATTAATTTCGTCGGGGGAAGATCCCGGACAAGCCATTATGGCTTTTTATCTTTCCCCTGCCTATCCTATTTTGTTGTAATATGTTCATTTTATTGTTTTTCTTTGAATTATATGTGAATAAATAAACAAACAAACAAACAAACAAACAAACCTCGTTCCCATATGTTAGGAAATCTTCGATGTCGTGGCGAAAGATCGCCCTGAAGATGTCGATCAAGTCGGAGGGTTTGTGAAAGATGTACTCCTTCAACATCATATTGTCTTCGTACCACAAGATTTCACCCACAAGGTGCAAGTATCTCAGGGCTGGGACCAGCCTGTCTTCAGTCAGACCTATGTCTCCTGCCATCCTTATTACCTGTTCATAAGTAAGGAAATGTTCAGGACTACTTCTAGACTCTGTGAGCTTCCTCTCCAGGTCTGCCCAGGACTCGGGCACGACGGTCTTTGGGAACAGTTGCCGATTCTGCGTGTACTGTAGGACAGTGTGGACCAGCAAGGAAATGCCGTCTAAACTGTCAGCAGAGCTGACAACTATCATCTCCTGTGGCAGCACCGGTCGGGATGTTAGTCTCTGCTGCAGGAGGGTATGGCATTCAGTACGTTCTTCTGCGCTCATGCCTGCAAACCTGTTATGACCGGCAAAAAGTCCGTCCCTCTCACCATGTAGTGCCTCCTTCAGTTTGAAGATCTCCTCCTTGATGTCTTCAATGATGGCAGCCTCCCTTTGTCGCATGGTTGTCAGGATTTCCTCCCGCTTCTTATGGATTTCTGCGGCTGAACACAGGTCGCTGTGTGTTCCCACCAGCAGCAGTACGGCATCCGGTACCTGGGCAGTCACGGCCTGCACCCAGTCCCCGATATCCTGGTTATACCGCGATGCGCTGTACATGTACCTGTTTATGTCAAATACCAGCACGTTCACAGCGTTCCTTGTGAAGAAGAGTTGGTTGGTGACGTGGTACATCTGCTGCCCACCGAAGTCGTTGACTTGGAACCTCTCACCCTCTACCGTCCACGAGTGCTGCTCCAAGACGTGTGTTTGCTCGTCAGGCAGCGCCAGTCTGGACCGTCCGTTCAGCATCGCGTGGATCATGCTCGTCTTCCCAGCACCCGATTCCCCAAACACTAAGATCTTACGCCTGTTCATCTCGACGGGTTTCGTCCGCCGGATTTCTCGGAGATACTGGAACACCGACTCTACGCCACTGTCGCAGACGTGCCGAGGAGGCATCCGCATCTCATTGTTGAACAAGTCGAGCCCGCTGTCGATGCTTCGATGTTGCAGGTTCCTTAAAGAGTCAAACATCGGCGGAAGTTCTGTCAGCTTGTTCCCCATGAGGGTTAAAGTCTCGAGTTCCGTCAGCTCGCAGATGGAGTTGGGGAGGGAAGGGATTTTGTTGTTGGAGAGACGTAGTGCTTTGACACGTTTTAAGTTGCTGATGTGCACGGGGAGGAACTCTATGTGATTATTGTTGAAGTTTACTTCTTCCAAAGAAGAGATAGCACAAACTTCTGAAGGAAACGTTGACAAGGCATTTCCTTCAAAGTTGACCGACCGCAGTCTGGTCAGATGACTTATACCAGGGGGTAGCTTTGCGATTTTGTTCTGGAGAAAGTTCAGCTCTTCAATGGAGGAAAGCTCGCAGACAGTTTGGGGAAGGACTTGGATACAATTACGGGCAAAATTCAGGGATTTTACCTGTGGCATACTGCCTATGATGTCAGGGAGAGAAGTTATCTGGTTACTGGACATGTCAAGATTTTCTAATGAAGGCATCGACACAAGTACAAGGGGAACATGCTGAAACTGGTTCATGCCAAGTTTAAGGATCTTGACCCTGCTTCTCGACATTGACATCGGCAGTCCTTTAAGACTGTTGTGCTCAAAGTCTGCACATTCCAAGCTTGACATGAGAGGCACAGAGTCTGGAAGGGACTTGAAGTCGTTGCTGTAGAGGCTGAGCACCTGCAGGTTGGCCATTCTCCTGAAGCGGGCGGGCAGACATGACAGGCTGTTCCACCCAGCATGCAGCTCGGCGAGGTTGGGACAGTCGGCTAGTTCTGCTGGCAACGAGCTCAGCTGGTTGTGTTCCACATGTAAAACTTGTAGCTGACTTAGAGCACCTATACCTGCTCCTATATGGGTTAGTTTGTTCCAAGATATGTTCAGGATTTGAACCCCCTCCAGTCTGAAAACTGCAGAGGGGACAGATGTAAGGCTGCAGTTTTGAAGGTTCAGTTCGATCAGCCCTTCTGATGTTTGACGACATTTCTCCTTGAGCTCCTGCAGGCTCCATGGACCATCCTCCTCCTCAGCCTCCTGCTCCTCTCCATCAGTCTTCCACATGTAGCTGAGAATCAAACCCATGATGGGCTGTTCTTCAGGCGTCCTTAAGGTTTAAAAACAAAACAGGGTCCTTACCAGATTTTCATAAATCCTATTGCGAATCCATGGTAACAAGCAGCACCTGTAATAGATGAGAAACAATTAAAGTACTCTAGTATATAAAGTGTTTTGAGTAAACAATGTCATGTCATTGTAAGGATCAGTTACCAGATCATTGGTTTATTACATCTAATGTGTAAAAAAAAGGAAAGAAAAAAAAAAACTACAAAAGGAGCAACACCTTAAAGAAAAAAAAAATACAAAAGGACCAACACCTCCTATATATAAGAAATGAACCAGGTTCACTTTTCAAATTTCTCTAAAACTAGATCAGGGGCTTGCTGTGTACAGGAATGAATTGCAAAACCTTATCGCCTACAATGGGCAAAAACAAACGCAGCTGTCACACTGATAGATATGTGTACATATTCCGTAGTATCCGTATTACATGTACTGATAAGGTAGATAAACTTTAACCTGGCTGTCAACAAACTAGAAAACTTAACAGTTACTAAACAGCTACTAAAGCAAACAATGATAAGAAATCTTCCAGCTTTCAAACTCAATATTTTACCATCGCTACGTTTAATATGCACTCCAAATGTTGTGGTGTTCACGGTTCAAGTTACGTTGAAGAATGATTCTGACAACCAATTACTATTCGGAACACAGTAGCCTTTGACACGTCACTCACCTCGACTGACGTGCGCGCGTGCGTGTGTGTATCTATAGCGTGACTGTGTAAATATATTTATGTACTATTACCTAAGCTAATAAATGCTACTCAAGCTTTTTATGAGCGTCTTTCCCTTCAAATTGTGCTGCCAGTCTACCAACTGGAAGGGGTAGAGCTTTACCTAAGTCATTCTCCCACGGCAGAGCCAAAACTCGTCAAATACATTAGCCTTGAACGAGCTACACACACAATGTAGTAAGCCACTCGTCCTGCCCCTGGCTCTTGCGGGAGTGGTGTGACGCGCTACCATGTACCTAGCCTCCTGTGTAGAGTTCCGTGGCTGCCGAATGAACCTTCTCTCGGGTCTGAAACCTTCTCTGGCCGGCAAAAGAACGTCAAAACGCATTATCAACACGGCCACCCGCTCACGGAGTCTGCACAGGAGGCTACCATGTACCAGTGGTTGCGATATGTGGGTCAGAAAGATCACGTTTCGTCTGACAATTACCAGATATTTTTCCGGGGGAATATCAACACCAGTATTTGCCGGGTTTTGGCTCTGCCGTGGGAGAATGTACCTATTAAGATACTAGTAATTCTGTAACTGAGCGTTCGTACCTGTCTCTACAAGTTGCTTTGAAAACTTACCTCCTTGCACGACCAGCACTGGAGTCGCTGGTTCCGAAATATGAGGTCTCCAAGCATTCACACTCAGTCAGCTATGACGTAACATGTTAACGTACCGTTAGGGTCCCTTGTTTCGATCTGCGAGCTCTAATTGACCCCTAATTTAATTCCAACACCCAAAACTACCCTGTTTGACCGTCTTTCTGATGAACCAGATCACGAGAACCGCCGAGCGACGTGCCCAAATGCAAACCCTGCTCAGTGCTAGCGGTACTCCGCCCGAACTAAAACCGAAACTTCGGAGGGGACTTCCGGGAAATTCATAATGACGTCATGGGTGACGTCATTGAATAGTCATTCCCAAGGAGGTTCAATCAAGGAGGTTAGAGAGGACAGTCCAATGCCTTGTAGTTAAACTACTGAGAATGATACTCCATATACTTGTCAAGTCTATATTTGTCAATTATAAAGCTTTAGAAAGAAGTGACCTATTATAAAAATCATTGAGAATACAGATAAATGCCCTTTAGTAAAACTCAACAAAAGATCTCAGAAAAGTTGTCATCAGGGACGCTCAAGTCTTTAGAGAAAAACCAAACTTCAAAACATGTCTTGCTGAAGGATGTCAACGGCAAAACCAGTGCAAGAAGTGAATAAGAAGTAAAAGCGCTCAAATGAACGAACCCACCCGTAGTTGCAATGGTTGATCCCCCATCCGGGTGACTGCCCTTTGACCGTACAGAAAAAGATGATGTCATTATCTCGGGAAATCTCGCGAGAGACCATGATGACCCACCATCACAAGTTAGACGATGCTACTTGTCTTTAGGGGTGTCAATGGATTTGTACGTTTCCTAGTAATGCAGTACCTTACAAAACGTCGACAAATACCTAATTTGAAGATAGTGTATACTAATAAATTTTGTATATTTATCTTGAATAACTTGAGATGTGATTTTTATCATCTGACTGGCACAAAGGTTTTTATTTTGATAGCATGCACCTCTTTTGAATAGACTGATCCATTGTACATTCAAATCCAAGATGGCTCTAAAGGCGGTGGTGGGCGACCGTAAGTACCTTTAATTTTCTTAAAATTCCTAAGCTTTATTCCTCAATTCCTCTTCAAAAATAACATTTTTGATCAGTTCAAAACCACGACGTTTCGTATGTCAGTTTTGAACCATCATATTGAGTGAATTCTGACGATACAAGGTTAATAAAAATATCCTGTATTGGGCGCGTTCTGGTCCCATCCATCCCCCAATGACATTTTCACACAGCCGATTCATTAAGATTTGACGTGGATCTATGTACCGTCCCGACCCCACAAGGTCCCGATAAAACCACACCAACAATCACAGGTCCTAAATCTGTCGGATTCCCGCATTTTACATCCCCGATTGCCGGTAACCCGGAAGTGGTGGCGCAGAATTGATATTTGCCGTGGGCGGGGCCGGAGTGTTTTGGGGATCGATGTTTTAGCGAATCGGAGCGAGTAGACACACAGATGTGGTGGCAATGCTCGCTTGCACAGGCGGAATTTCACCAGTTATACCTCACATTGGGACCGTGTTGGTTGTCAGGAGAATTTTCTTGTTGTTGTCCTTGTTTTTCGTCTATTATAATTTACGCTAGACGTGGTCTCTAGGTGCTGGGTTTCACTTGTAGTTCATGATGGTTGTGGACTCTCTAGGTTTGACCCTTGGTGACTTGAGCTTGCGTGTTTTAGGAAGTGTTTCTAGATGCACATGCTAATCTCTGTGTGCTCTAGATATATTGAGAGAAGGTTTTGTACATCTGCACATAATTTTGTCTTTGAAAGAAGCTAGCCAACGGTTGTGGTTTGTTGAATGGGTGTTGGTGATCCCTGTACAAGCATGCAGACATGGACTAGATTAGACAGGTGCAAATATAACGGGAAAGCATCACATGATGGTGTGCTTAGGAAGGTCCAGGGTTAGCTTTGTTCAAGTTCAAGGATAAGGTTGTTGTTGTTGTCTTGGAATTTGGCTAATGGATATCTATCAGGGATAAAGGCTGGATTTTGCCAGCAAGGTTTTTGGTGTGTATTTTTGATTGTAAACATGAACCAGTTTAATTTGTTGTATTTTTTGTATTTTTACTGTCACCAGAGCTAGTCTGCTGTGATAGCCACTGGCTAGTTGGGCAGACTTACAGCCGAACAAGTAAATAATATAAGAAATAATGAATATAATATTTTCATTCTTTATGGATCATAAAGATGAGAATACTGCCTGATCATAAAGTTTGTAAAGTGATATCTTGTTATCAAAACCTCGTGAGTTAGTGCTAACTTATCTGTTAGTTAGCAGTATTGTGTAATGATGATTATTTATCATATTAAGTCATAGTGAAAATTTTATTGGCACAGAGCTTAAATCTTGTCAACCACAACAACAGTATGAAATGGTAGCAGGGACAACATTATTAAATATTAATGTTGAATTGATATAGATGTACATAACTGAATAAAACTCCATTTACACCATGGAGGTCATCTTTGTGCTTCAATTTTCCTGTATTTATCTACATAATAGATTAAGTCTGTTTAAATATAGATATAGCTGCTAAATATAACATCAGTGAATATGTGTGATTTTCACCTGCTAATTCAGTGATTCAGGTGCAGCAGATCATTTGTAAAGTGATTGTTGCGTGTACATGTATTAAAAAATGCTGTACACCTGATCAGTGGCAGAAATTCTTGCCTTGTGAGGGTAAAAAATTCATCTTAAATCTTTGTAGAGAAATTTGTAAACAACTTCTGGCAATTTGACGAGGCAAAAGAATACAGGCGTCACTGAGGCGTGTTATCTTGAACCCTGTACTAGTAGTACTGCAGGACCCGTGTTGAAGACTACTATCAATGCAGAAACTTTTGTTTTATTGTCATGTTTTTTGTGGTGACCTGGTAATTCATGATACCGTGAATTGTATTACTGCTCCTGAATTGTTGCACAGTGAAAACCTCCTACTGTGAAATATAACCACTGTGAAATTAAATGTTTTTTTAGTATGCAGAGAGTATATTGCCTAAAACAGTTGTAAGTGAAGTATTAGAATCCTGCATTTCATGCATTTTCTGTAATACATTTTATAATAATAGTGATACCCATCCACCCATCCCTCCCTCCCCTGTGAGTCCAGTCAACCATGTACAGATCTAGACAGTCCTTAGTACTACTAGTGGGCCTCAGGTGTTGGCTGTGTACTGAGGGAATAACTGTACAGGGACCACTAATTAATTTAGCACCACTTTCTGCACTGTATGGAGAGATGGCATGTTCTATAACTTCTAATGGCTGCCACAGGGTTTTAACTTACCCTGCATTTTACTATATGTATTTATGGGTTTGTTGATTTGTTTGGACTCTTAATTTTGTTTTGTCTGAGCCTCATGACCTCAATGAAAAGGTAACTTACAGTTACTTACACAGTTACTTTTGAAAGCAACTGGATAGATTTTGATTGATTTTCGCATGTACTTTTGTGTGCAGGAGAAATTATGTAGTAGAGAAAGATAACACTAGTACATATACATGTACTGTGACACTAAAACACTACCTCCACTCTTACATGTACATGTTCAGACAGGTCCACCTGATAGCAATACTGGACATTCCCAAAACATCACACATAATGTATCATCCCCAGGGACATGTGCATCACTGCATCAGTAAAAAAAAAGCTTTGTGACATTCAGTATCTATTGTTCCGTTATAAGTTATATCATGATTACATAAATCTCACCAAACATGGAATCCAAACTGTGTATTAGAGGAAGAGCCAACATAACATGCCAGATTTGTAATAGCTTTTATCTACCCCATCATATTTAGGTGCAAATGAAACTAGATGTAGTATTTTTTTGTCTTTGCACTCATATTGTTAACAGAAAAGTAAAACATATTTTAACTTGTTTGATGACAATTTGTTAATAGGTCTCCATCATGGTCATACATGTACCAGTATGTGATAATAATTCACTACCCCGGTAGTTTTGTATCTCTCTACAAAACGTGCCCATGGTTAGGATCAGGTGTATTGAATATTGGTAATCAATCAATCAGAGCGGAGGCTGGACCAGCTGATCAATCATTTATTGGTTAATTAGTAGAAGAATGACGTGTGATAATGAGTGGTCAGTCGACCGGGGAATATGGGCAATATTTGTCACAATCACTGCACTGAGAACTAATAGGAAAACATAATCAGTGATGTTTTTATGCATTAGGTTTATTTATGATTTTAATTTCTCGCTGCGATTTTTTGTAGACGTACAGAAATGATTAGATGTAAAGAGGAATTTGTTTTAATTTGTGATAGTTTAAAAAAAAAAAGCAAGGCTGATGCAGCCGAAAGATACTTGGATACTTGGATACTTGGATACTTTATTCAGTCCATTAGCTGTCGTACACATATACATGAATACGCAGCTAATCTTCCTGGACCGTAAAAACATAGAACAAGGACATACAGACTACATAAAGGCTAACATCTAGTATTTACAACATGGATAATCAATCAATCAATCAATTAGATTCGTTTACACACATAACAAGCTCCTGCCGAAACTTACACTTACTAGTCTTACTAGAAAGACTATACAGTTGTTAGTAGATTCAGTAAATATACAAGCTAAGCCATCTCTGTCTACGAAAACAAACAGGTTAATACCCTGTAGACACAGAGAATTGGAGACAACCTCCCAACCCTGATTGTTTCAACTCTGGGCACAGGGCCAAACAATCTAGCCAACAATCCAACCCTTTCCCTCTGCGTATTTATGCATGTACAAGTACCACATTTTACACTGATTTTAACAACTATGAGCATCTTACTGTGGTCTGGCAAGATCATGTGCAGTTATTGGAAAAACTACATACACAGTTGGTAGCCGTAAGGCCACACCAATTTATTTTGTTGGTTCTCAGATATTTCAAAAATATGCTTGGAAAAAACACAGTGAAAACAAATCTGAGGACCAGTTTTAAGCCTTGGTGCACTCAGTTTATGGAGTGAATACAGTCATATTCAAGTTTTCCTCCCTGCCCTCTGCTTTTATGAATCATCTGCATGCTGTATTCCCACCTTAAAATACCTCAGAGAACCAAGGAAATAAATTAGTGTCGCCATGGAAATACTTACAGTAGTTTAATTTCCTTGTAGAGACAGGAAATTGGGTGGTGATTTTTTAGGCACAGAGCCAAAGCAACCCCCCCATGTCTCCCATATTGAACAGATTTCCCTGTCTATACATGTAGCTAGTTCCAGTCTACCTCCCTAATGGACAGGCACATTAATTATGGATGGGGGGGAACTGTGTTTGTGTGAATCAGGTACGTCAGATCTGACGGGTTGCCATGGCAATGTGAAGTCATGGTGTTGTCTGACAGGTTCTGTTGCCATGGTGATACATGAGTCATGGTGTATGACAGGTTCTGTTGCCATAGAGATGTACAAATCATGTTTGACAGGTTAGATGTATGGTAGAGGCACGAGGGAGAGATACATCTGGTGTGGACACAAGGGAGAGATATTTGGGAATGAGGAGTGGAAATGGCAGGAAATTTCTCATCAACACGGGTCGAAATTCCGGCTTAAGTTTTCCTTTCAGCCCTCTGTTTTGGTGTCCAGTAATGAATCCACATGTATTTTCCCTTCCTTTGTCCTTGTACTATTGGACTCTACATTACCAGTCTGCAGGCCCAGCATACAGCATATAAAACTGTGCCATCATGTGCCAGTAGGAGGAATAGTCTGGTATAGTATAAACAGCTCCAGCCTCCCGTACGTGACAGTTTTGTGTAATGGTCCAATCGAGGCGTTACGCCGCGCTACAGGCACGCCGTCGGGTGACCTTGAACCGCACGACTGACACACAGTCAATAACACTGCAGGGCATTCGGAATCAAACATTCCACAGGGGAATTCCCGGGCCTCAGAATTCCGGCTGAAAATATCCCGGTGATGGTTTTATATCTACAGATTGGATCAGGACTTGCTAATATGATTACATGTATACAGGACTTGAAATCCTTTTTTCTGCACACCTGCAAGTTGGTGCAGGTAACGTTGAAAATTATCTGCATCTGAGACACAATTTACCTGCACCACTCAGAATTTAGGAAGTATGGATCATATTAAAAACTGTTAGAAACCATTGCCTTTACAATATTTCTTTTATGCTTCATCCCCTCCCATGATCCCTACTAGTAACGGTTTGTCCCTTTGGAACAGCTAAATTTACAGTAATGATGACCTCTGACCTGTAACGACCCCTCTGTCATTAACCCAGGTCAATCAAAGGTGTCGATAAACGACCTTAAGCAAGGTCATTTATCACAAATAACAGGAGATAGATCCATCTGTGGAGCATTATAGTTTTATTTATACGTGTGGAACATTAATATATAACTGTGACAAATTGGTTAATTTATCTTTCATGTCAACACATGATATATTTACTGCTTCACGTGAATGGATATGTTTGTGCCCCCCTCCCCCTTGTGGTTTTATCATTTCTCCTTTTTGTGTTTTATTAGAACTGTAATCGAACCGTTAACCTGGGTTAGTTTTCGTTTTTCAGTAGATCTGTGTAACAAAAATTGGTACCCCCCGTCCGGGCCCCAGTATGATCTACAGCTGGCAATATACATGCTGTAGGTGCTGAAATGTGACTGCTGGCTCTCTGCCATATAGGGCAGGATATGTCCAATGTAAATATTATGATAAGCTCTAGAAGCAAATTTAACATTTGGTCTCTTAGCTTTTAGACAAAAATGTGACTTGCATTGAAGGTTTCATTCTAGTTTCTGTAATTCTAATTGCCATGTCTTAATTGAGTCTACTCGTTGTCTTTGTGGGAAGATCGCCTGTTTGTCTCCCCCTCCTTTGGGTTCTTGTCGCAATGGAAAATCCAAATAAAGAAAGAAAGAAAGAAAGAAAGAAAGAAAGACACTGCCAATGATGTGGTTTGAAATGTGCTGAAAAATGTCCTTTTTGTCTGAAGTGCCATGAGTATAGAATTCAATTTAGCAATGTCTTGTATTTTGTGAGGGATCCATTCTCCTTATTCATGAGGTGTTATTGACTTCAGAATCCGTCCATCCATCTCTGACTGATCTCTGAGTCCCTCTTCCTGAAATTATCAGGGCTGATAATTATCGTACTTATCTCACCTGGTCATATGACTGATAAGTGAAACTTGATACCCAAAAAAGTCAACAAACCCTTGATTTCAAATAACAAATGTTTGAAAAGTCAACCTGGCTTATCATTAATATTTTATACATGAGGATACTCTGACAAATTACGATTCAAGGAAACTTGGTATTATTGTATCGATTTTGGCCTGTCTTGACTGAAGGTAGCTCGTTATTTGGGTATCAATTCGGGTTGCAATTCTGCCTGCGTTTAAGGCTGACACTAGCAGGTTATTTGGGTATCGATTTGAAGTCATTATACTGTATTTTTTCTTTCCAATGCCTGGCCTGTAGCAGTGTACAGTGTGCTCCTTGTCTTGCTTCTAATGATGGTCTGATGTGGCTGGATGATATATAAAGACCTTGATAGATATTACATGATACTTTGATACTTTATTCGAATTTCCATCATGATTAAAACTGAATTCTGTTTTCAAAGAGTCTGACATACTAGTAAATATTTCTGTTTGATAAAGACATAAACATTTATCTCTGAGTCTACAGAAATTTGCAGACCTTAGTGTTTTGGGGACCCACAGGTACTATATATGATGGTTTTTGCAGTTGTTTGTTTGTTTGTTTATTTACTGTTCCCATGGCAACAGGTATTATGAACGATGTGATCAAGCCCCTGAGGAAGAAGGGGGAATGGAAGGTCCTGGTGGTGGATAAATTGTCCATGCGGATGGTTGTTTGTTTGTTTATTTATTTGTTGTTGTTTATTTGTTTACTGTTTCCATGCCAACAGGTATTATGAACGATGTGATCAAACCCCTGAGGAAGAAGGGGGAATGGAAGGTCCTGGTGGTGGATAAGTTGTCCATGCGGATGGTGTCAGCATGTTGCAGCATGACCGACATCACCTCCGAGGGCATCACCAGTAAGTAACGTTGTTTGTTGTTTATTTGTTTGTTGTTTATTTGTTTACTTTAAGCATGCTTGAGCATGACTACCATAGGTCCCCAGTAGTTTGTCTGCTTATTTTATGTACACTGAAATTTGCTTCAAAGTCAAACACTGATCAGCTGAATGACCCTTGTATGATGATAGATGATCTGGTAAAACTAAAAGTATAGATTCATTTCTGAGTCTGAGTTATGAAAAATCTTTATTTTGAATTTCTAACTTTATTTAAAACTTTTCCAGCAAAAAGTTGAGACATGTGTAGAAGTATTGTGTTATGCTTTAAGATTGATGGTTATGTAACTTATGTTTTTTGTGTACACATTTTATATTTTCAATGCATGCATATGTGAATTCTTTGTTGTATACTGTGATGCCTGTGATGTTACACCGTTGAATAATTTATGTCTATCAACTCACATTGGTACAAATGTAGCAGCATGTTGTTTAATCAATCATTTCTTTCCCTTCTCCAAGCCTTAAGCCAACTGCATGTTTCCTGCATGGTGGTGTGTTGTGGTCGCTCAGTGGTTAGGAAGTTTATGACTAGTTAATAAGCTAGGTTATCAATCTGAATCTCTCCCAAGTTTATGGAGGACATAACTGCATGTTTCTTGCATGGCCAAATGTCATGATGCCACAGTGAGTCCATCCTGGTTAACAAGTTAGTGACTAGTTAATTGACCTGGTTATTAATCCAGATCTTTCAATAATGAAAGAAATAACTGCATGTTTCTTGCATGGTGCTGTGTTGTGGTGACTCATCAGTGAGTGACTATCCTGGTTAACTAGTTAATGATGAGTTAATCAACCTGGTTATTAGCCCAAATCTTTCCTTTGGTTATGAAGGAAATAATTGCATGTTCCCTGCATGGTGCTGTGTTGTGGTGACTCATCAGTGGGTGCCTGTCCTGGTTAACGAGTTAATGATTAGTTAATTAACCTGGATATTAACCCAAATCTTTCCTTGAAGGAAATAACTGCATGTTCCCTGCATGGTGCTGTGTTGTGGTGACTTATCAGTGGGTGCCTGTCCTGGTTAGCGAGTTAACGACTAGTTAATGATTAACCCATCGATCAACCCGACTCTCCCCCTAGTCGTGGAGGACATCACCAAGAGACGAGAGCCCCTCATGACCATGGACGCCATCTATCTCATCACGCCCGTCGAGAAGGTAGGTATCCATAGCAACCGCTTCCACGGCAACTGTGTTTGTTTCACGCGGTGTTGTTTTCGCCCCCAGTGGTGGAGGACTTGGAAAAACGGAGACAGCCGATTCACAACATGGACGCCATCTACCTTATCACGCCAACCGAGGAGGTATTTTTGTCTGGTTTGGCTTCCCGGCGCTAACAGCTGCTTGTAAAGTCGTGTTGCAGGGTCGATACTCAGGCGCTAAGGCAGCCCTAGTTTCTCTTCTACCTTCTCAGATTGTTTAGAATCGTAGCCAGAAACACTCACTAAGTACTGTACTAGTAGGCAAAAGCAATGTTTTTTTCTCTTCCCTGTTTAGTTCAATTATTACTAATATAGAGAGTTCACTGGAGACTCAAAAGGTAATGTTGATTGTAACTACATGTAAAACCCTCCTCTGCATAGTCTAGTAGAGATATTCATAACCTGTAGCACAGTTTCTAATGTTCCTGATTATTCCTGTTTTTTCATTAACTCAGATAACGTAACATTATTCCCAATACCTGTTCAGGTGTCTTGATTTTCCTTCTCAGACAAGCGGAGTGTGTTTGGTAATCTTTCCAGTGATGTGTGGATAATCATGATTTCTTCCCCACCCCATCTTTCTCTTCAACCCCCTCCCCTTCTCCATACCCCCCTTCCCCTCTCCCCCCTCCCCAACCCCCTACAGTCCGTGAATTTGCTGATGAGGGATTTCGGCACAGCTCATAACACCATGTACCGAGCAGCTCATGTCTTCTTCACTGAAGGTACCGAATGTTTGTTTGTTTTTTGTTTGTTTTGATCCTTTAGGCCACACCAATTTAATTTTTTGCTTCTCGGATTTTGTCAGAAAAAATATGAAGCGACAGGGCGAAAAAAAAAAAAAAAATAAAAACAGGCCTGGGCATCCTATTATAGCCCCAAATGCTAGAGTAGGTGCCATGAAGTCAACTCAAAAGACTGGGTTAAAATTTAAACAATGAATTTTGAACTTTTAATCAAACCACTGCATTGGTAGATGTGATAACTGTAACAATTAGAAAGAAAATGACTTTCTTCAACTGTTGCAGACAAAATATGAGCATTTTTTAGTTGATTCAAAACCAGAATTTTTTTTTTTTTTGCAAATCATAAAAAAATGAAGAGGCGAATCCGAGAAGCAACAAATTAAAATGGTATGGCCTTATGCTATCATAACAGTTAGATGTAAATGTATGGATTGTTTGCAATTTAGTAAAGATTCTTAGCTGTTGCAGTGTATCAATTGGTAGCCAAGCATTGTGAGTTATTGTGAGATAGTAGTGGTAGGCATACTTCCATGTCGAGAGATGATGGTAGCACTCTAAGTATGGTGTTGTGGCCGTGTGCAGCGTCTAGTGGGAGATATTTCTCTTTTAATTATGGCATTTATTTTGGATAGAAAGGGTTACTCCATCCAGTATATGTTGTTTGTTGTTTTTCATGTTGTGCTGTGTACTCATGACATTTTTTCTTTCACATCACATTTTCTTTGAACCATCGTGCTGTGTGTGTGTGTTTGTAATCATTTTTATTTTCTCTTTGTTTTTGTTTTCCCGTTCGTTGCAGCTTGTCCGGAAAAGTTGTTTGAACAAATCTCCAAGCACCCCCTTGCCAAATTCCTCCTCACGCTGAAAGAAATCAACATGGCCTTCCGTCCTTACGAACATCAGGTCGGTATAGAAACGTTTCGTTTTAAACTCCGTCTGTTTCTCTCCTCTCTTTCCTTCTCTCTTTCTTCGTTAGCGTGCCCGGAGGAGCTGTTTAATGAGCTGTGCAAGTCCACCGCGGCCAAGTTCCTCCGGACCCTCAAGGAAATTAACATTGCTTTCCTGCCTTACGAGGAACAGGTGTGTTACTTAAGACGTCTTGGTCCAGACTCCGTTTACTTAGAGGAACTGTTCGAGACTTGGTTTGCTTTGAGGAACTGTTCAAGACTTCATTTACTTTAAAAAAAACTGTTCAAGACTTTAAGAAACTGTTCAAGACTTTAAGAAACTGTTCAAGTCTTTAAGAAACTGTTCAAGACTTAAAGAAACTGTTCAAGACTTTAAGAAACTGTTCAAGACTTTAAGAAATTGTTCAAGACTCGGTTTACTGTTACAGTAAGAAACTGTTCAAGACTTTAAGAAACTGTTCAAGACTCCATTAATTAAGAAACTGTTCAAGACTCTAAATGAAACTGTTTGAGACTCCTTTTTGCTTCGGTTTACTTTGAGAAACTGTTTAAGACTCGGTTTACTTAAAGAAACTGTTTGAGACTCCTTTTTGCTTTAAGAAACTGTTGAAGACTTTGTTTACTTTGAGAAACTGTTGACTGTGGAGATGTTGTGTGACAATAAATATAAAAGAGTGAAAAAAATTGTCACGCAAAAGTTGATAGAGAAGAAATTCTGATATTGGTAGAAGAAAAAGCAGATGACGGTATCTTTCATCGGTTACTGAAAATGAGCCAGGAGACAAGTGGAAGCTGCGGTATCTGAATTGATTCTAAATAAGTGACTGATACAAGACAGTGGATGTGTCTGAAAAATCTGACTCCTCGGAGAACTCATTCACTCGCTTGATTTCTTTTGTATTATGCAATGTTCTGCCTTCTACCTAAACTAGCTGTCAGATCGTAAGTGGTGACCTAATGATCAAATAATTAGACTAAGGGATAGTTAACTCGGATGATGAGAGAAAATGTTCTACCTGTCAGTGTTCTACCCTTCATCAACGTGTCAAAGAAGAACATTTTAAAGTCAAACGTATGAACTGTGAGCTGATTTCCTCCCCGATTGTGGCAGGTGTACTCTCTGGACACTCGTGACGGCGCGTCGGAGTTCTACAACCCTCGCCCGTCCCCCAACAGGATGTCTCGTTTGGAGAGAGTGGCGGAGCAGATCGCTACGCTGTGCGCCACACTGGGCGAGTACCCCGCCATCCGCTACAGAATGTGAGTTTGCTACTTTGTCCTGCGTTAGCTACAGTGTGCTGCCACATTTGTCCTCATTACAAGGTCACCATGTGGGTATGTTTTATTTTACTTTTAGTGTCACTGCAAACAATAATCCAACTTAGTTACATGTAGGTCAATTCTAGTTAGGTCTTTTTCTTCCAAGTGCTGTCTCAAAAATTGGAACAGTGTTTTTCTTTGTTTTATGATCCCTTATTTGCATATTAGATGTTGCCTACATGTAAGCTGTTCCAACTGTCATCATCTCCCCCTGCCAAGGCTGATCTAACAGTTGTATTCCCCCTCCCTCCCCAGTGATCATGAATAGTTGCCCAGGCTGTCCTAACAGTTGTGCTCCCCCTCCCTCCCCAGTGATTATGACAAGTTATGAAGGCTGTTCTAACAGTTGTGCTCCCCCTCCCTCCCCAGTGATCATGAATAGTTGCCCAGGCTGTCCTAACAGTTGTGCTCCCCCTCCCTCCCCAGTGATTATGACAAGTTATGAAGGCTGTTCTAACAGTTGTGCTCCCCCTCCACTCCCAGTGATTATGACAAGTTGCCCAGGCTGTTCTAACAGTTGTACTCCCCCCTCCCTCCCCAGTGATTATGACAAGTTGCCCAGGCTGTTCTAACAGTTGTACTCCCCCCTCCCTCCCCAGTGATTATGACAAGTTGCCCAGGCTGTTCTAACAGTTGTGTTCTCCCCCAGTGATTATGACAAGTTGCCGGAACTGTCCCAGCTGATCCAGCAGAAGTTGGACGCCTACAAGGCCGATGACCCCACCATGGGAGACGTGAGTTGTTTGTTGTTGTTGTTTACTTCTTACTAATGTTCTAATGTCAACAACCTGACACTTTTTATGCCGAATGATAAAAGAAAAATGATCGAAAAAGGAACAAGTAATAGAGTAAGCTACATACACAATACAGAGTGGTCTTCTTGGACAGGTCACTAATTGCTTGCGCCTATGGAGACAAAAATTTGGGACCAAGAAAAGATGGTTGTTATGGCCAGGTGGCCAGATTGAAGAAGTGAATGTACTACTACTAGGTGCTAGGTAGCACGTCGGCAGAACGTACCGCACCTGCGCGAAACCCGTAATGTATTGTGCATAGCACTTTGGCAGAACGTCTCATATAAGGTTGTATTAGAGCATATAAGGTTGACAGCCTGTCTGTAGTTTTCAGATATTGTATAGGAAAAGATATCGTCTGCAAATACTAAACTGGACAATGACTGGACTGGACAATTTGTACTTTTGTTTATTATCATTGATTATTATTGTTATTGGTTAGTTACTGTTTTTTCTTTATTATTATGGCCATTATCATTATTTATTGTATGCCAATTCTTACTGTTTGTATGTGACTGTTGTGTTTTTGCTGTGTAAAACAGGGCCCCATTGAAAAGAAGTGCAATGCACTTAATTGGGCTACCCTGTATAAAAATGACAGAAATAAAATAAAAATAAAATAAGAGGCAAAATTTTGATGCAACGTTGACCAAACATCCAAAGAAAAACGTGAAAAATCAGGGTTTTGCGCAGGCTCAGTACATTCTGTTGACGTGCTGTGCTAGGTGACAAATCTGTCCATGTCGCCACTGTGTTTTTTCAACACCACCTTATATTTATTTCCCTTGTAGGGACCTGAGAAAGCTCGCTCGCAGCTGCTGATCCTGGACCGCGGGTTTGACCCCGTCTCGCCCCTGCTGCACGAGTTGACCTATCAGGCCATGTGCTACGACCTGCTGCAGATCGAAAACGACGTATACAGGTAACTGTAGTACCAGTCTCACCTGCTAGGTGTCGCTACTGCATGGTCGGTGGGGAGGGGGCAACTGACCTTGCGACCTTTTCCAGTTAACATCTATTTGTTGATTGATTGTCGATTCATTATTGATAGATTGATGATTGAATATTGATAGATTGAGTATTGAATATTGATGGATTGATTATTGATAGCTTGCTTGTCGTTGGCGCAGATTTGAGGCGAAGGGCGGCCCACAAGGAGAAATGGTGGAAAAGGACGCCCTGCTGGATGAAAACGACGACCTCTGGGTCGAGTTCCGCCACCAGCACATCGCCGTTGTCTCCTCGTACGTACCTGCTCGTTTGTTTGTTTGTTTATGTTTACCTTTGCAGAAGGAAACCATACTGTTTTTGCTCCGTTTGTTGTTCTTCCATTCCAAACAAATAAAGTCAATGACCTGGACCAGTTTATGTTTACCTTTACGGAAGGAGAACATACTGTTTTTGCTCTGTTTGTTCTTCCATCCAAACAAATAAGGTCAATGACCTGGACCAGACAGCTGTCACCATGGTAACTGGTGCTGTAGCAGACCCCCTGTGGTGTTGGATGACATTATGTAGCAAGTGGCAGGACAGAGTTGGAGGGGCTGGTCACCATAAACAAATAAAGTCAATAACCAGGTCCAGACGTCTGTCGCCATGGTAACTGTTGCTGTAGCAGACACCCTGTGGTGTTGGCTTACATTATGTAGCAAGTGGCAGGAGTTGGAGGGGCTGGTCAACATGCATATGAATGTGTTTGAGTAAGAATAAACAGAGCAGTAGTTTGTTAGGCTAGACTATGTTACCTTAGCTTAACAAATGTTACTTTTCTAGTTATTCCTGTCCATCCTGTTGTATTTTCCAGACAAGTGACGAAGAAGCTGAAGGACTTTGCGCTGGAGAAGCGCGTGAAGGGAGGAGAGAAGACCACCATGAAGGATCTGTCCCAGATGCTCAAGCGCATGCCACAATACCAGAAGGAGCTCAGAAATGTAACACTCCTCTCAGACCCCCCTCCTGTATATAAGCACCCCACACACACACACTGTACATAAGCACATGCCACAGTACCAGAAGGAGCTCAGAAATGTAATGTGTTGTGTTGAAATGTTTCGTCTAGGCTATGGTGTTCTATTTATTTTCTTATTTATTCATCTTAAAGACAGTTTGGTTGTCCCTTCAGTGACTGATTTCCAAGGGAGGGTTACATGGAATCCAAAAAACAACAATGATATGAAAGTAAATTACAGTTAATACTTGTACTTCTTAAGTAAATCATAAATATATCATTATTATGTATTCTGGAATGAGACTGATCTTTGAGTTGGTGCAAGAAATGCTTGTGAGAAGAATGACTGATTATTCTTAGAGGTCCTACACATCTTAAAAACATTGTTGTTTCCTTCCGCAGTACTCCCTGCACCTGGCCCTGGCCGAGGACTGCATGAAGAGCTACTCTGGCAATGTGGAGAAGCTGTGCAGGGTGGAACAAGTGAGTAGGAGTTGCAGTACTGGTCTCAGCTGCCGACCTGCAGTACTGGTCTCAGCTGCCAGGTGGCACTGCTGAGTGGTGTCTGTATGATGGAACCTTATGCTGCTCTTTGGATCTTTTTTATACTTTGTGATCTGCCTGTAGGATCTTATTCTTTGATCCACCTGTAGGATCTGCATGATCCATGCCCTATGTTCTGTGATGTATCTGCAGGATTTTGTGTTGTGATCTGTGTTTGGGATCTTACCTCCTGCGATCTGAATGTTACATGTAGGATCTGTACAATGTAGTCTGTGATGATCCATGCCCTATGTTCATGTTTTGTGATCTGTGTTTGGGATCTTACCTGCTGTAATCTGAATATGGGATCTGTAGTGTGGGCCCTATTTCATTGATTTGCCTGTAAGATCACTCGTGGTGTTCTGTGTTTAGGATCTTACTTCCAGTGATCTGAATGTGGGATTTGTAGTCTGTGATCATATGATCCATGCCCTATGTACATGTGTTGTGATCTGTTTTCTGGATCTGACTGCCTGTGATCTGGCTGCAGGATCTGGCGATGGGCACGGACGCGGAGGGAGAGAAGATCCGGGATCACATGCGGAACATCGTCCCCATCCTGCTGGACCAGAACATCTCCACTTACGACAAGATTCGCGTCATCCTCCTCTACATCATCGGCAAGAACGGTACGCGAAACTGTATACACTGATTTATCAATAATCAATAAATCGATAAACATCATCATCCTCTACATCATTGCTAAGAATGGTGGCATTGGCATCATGTGACCAGCTGTTTCTGAGAACTTCAACAAGCTGGATGTCTCTTGTGACCTATAACCTATGGTGACCTATTACCTATGGTAACCTATAACCTATGAGTAACCTATGATGTATGAGTGACCTATGACCTATGCCCCCTGCTGTTCTCTCAGAGCAGAACTTCAACAAGCTGATCCAGCATATCTCTTTTGACCTATGGTGACCCATGACCTATAAGTGACCTATGACCTATGAGTGATAAGACCCACGAGTGACCTATGACCTATACCCTCTGCAGGTATCTCTGAGGAGAACTTTAACAAGCTGATCCAGCATGCCCAGATCCCTGAGGAAGAGAAGCACATCATCATCAACATGCAGTACATGGGCCTGTCCATTCTGCAGGATGTAAGTTTGACATGGGGAAACATGTACAGTTTAAACAGGTGTATGGTGTTCATTAATGTATAAAAAGTGACATCCACACATGGTACCTTGTACATGTAGTTGTACACATGTACATCTTGGTGTGCATTACAAGAAGTGTTATGCAGCATTGGTACAATGTAGCTTTTTTTTTTTCAATTCAATTCAATCAATGATACCAAATTTAACAATACATACACCGGTACATTCATGAGCTGCCAGTTATGCAGATGCTATAAATGAAGTTGATTAAACTGTTCTCATATCCAATGACATAAAAAAAACATGTTAACATGTACATTTTGCATGGACTATGTGAATACACCAAGACCCACACAGCATGAATGTTCTGTTACATATAATGCACCAGAACTTGTGCATGGGTTACACACAAATCTGTGAGATGGTGGTTACCATAGTGACCACATTGCCACGGTAACCATAGTACGAGCATCATCCTATTGACGTTCTGTGTTGTCCGCCATGCCTGTGTGTGTGTGTGTCTGTCTTGCATGTGCATGTACCTGAAGTGACCTACTGTACACCCTGGTTTCCTGTACTGTTTTTGTATCACATTTTGCTGTAACGAAAATTCACTGTTTTCGTCACGTTTTGCCGTAACGGAAAGCCACCACACACTCTGATGCTATGAACTATAACTAGCATGTCTCGTCGTCATGGAAACAGCACAGTTTGCCTGGTTCTCACTTAGTTTCACCAAAAACACACTACGGCTCCAGCCACACAGCAGTGGTGCATGCTGATAACACACGTCGAAGTTTGTGGCAAAATCTGAGAGGAAAAAATGCACTGTCTTTAATAAAATTTATCATTAAAACTGTAGCAAGTTAGTCGAATTTTCGTGTATCACATTTAGTTTTTTTTGCTTGAATTTGAAAATTTTCAATAATTCTGGAAAATTGTCTCATCCCAGCTGAAGGTAAATTTTCATGTTTACCTCATTATTTATGCAAATGTTATGCAAACACCCCTCACAGTTCTGTTCTTTTTGTTTTTTTTCTTATTTTTGTGGACAGTTCACGTCGTTCATGAACAAAGGTTTGCTGGGAAAGGTACGTTGGCTGGAAACAAGTTGAGCCATGTTTCCCAGAGTAAGAAGAAACCCAGTTTGCCGTGGGTTGCTGTGTTCATTATTAACTTAACCCCACACTGGGGAGGGACCCACACTGAACCCCACACTGGGGAGGGACCCAGACTGAACCTCACACTGGGGAGGGACTCACACTGAACCCCACACTTGGGAGGGACTCACACTGAACCCCACACTGGGGAGGAATCCACACTGAACCTCAGGGACCCAGATTGCAATGTATTGCTCTGTTACTTTCTGTACTAGTTCAGACTATAGGTTTGCAATGGGATGCTGTGTTTTACATACATACATACATACATTCATATCCGGGTTTTCCTGTACTAAAAGCCGCAGTTGGGCAAGACCCAGGTTTGCTGTGCCCTGCACTAAAACAGCAGTGAGAGACTCAGATTTGCATTGCTGTGTTCTATACTAAAACAGCAGTGAGAGACCCAGGTTTGCTGTGTTCTCTACTAAAACAGCGATGAGAGACCCAGGTTTGCTTTGTTCTATACTAACCTCTGCTGTCTCTGTCTCCCTGCTTCTGTGCTGCTGGGTGGGCTGTGGGTTCTAGGCTAAGTTTGCCGGTGGTCCCGAGGGGTGGAACCCCATAACACCCTACATTCTACCCGGACTGCGCATGATGGTAAGCTCTCCGTCCCTCCCACTCACTCACTGGTGTATCCAGAACCACGCTTTATCCAGAACTGTGCTTTATCCAGAACTATGATCAGGCACAGTTCTGGACAGTCCACGCGTATCCAGTGCCTGTGGCAAATCTACGTTCTTGGATACATGGAGACTATCCAGAACCGTGCTTTATCCAGAGACATGCTCAGACACAGTTCTGGATAGCCCACACGTATCCAGAACCATGCCTGGGGCAAATATACATTCTTGGATACATGGAGACTATCCAGAACCAAGCCTGGTCCTAACCCTAACCCCTTCAGGCCTTAGAACTAGACAGGCATGGTTCTGGGTACAATACATACCTAACAAAATACCCCTGTGATTGCAGTGGTACAGTCTGACATCAAGCAAAACCAATGGGGAGGTTGGATGCAACCATGTTATTGTTGGGGTTTCTTTTTCAAAATGATATTTGCGATCCCGGATGTGTATGTATTTATGTAATCAAAGACTCAAAACTGCTGTCCACCCCTTCTTATGTAATGAGCAAGCCCACATACTAATTTGGGACATTTGGTATTGCCAGGGGTGTTGCTTGTTTCAGACTGAACCACTCTAACAGAGGGGTGTGCAGCATGCAGTGTTGAATCCTGTCCCCATCTTTCCCAATAGCTCTAACCTGACATTGCTGTGCTGTGCTGTGGTGTGTTGTGCTGTGCCTTGTGTGTTATAGTGGAGTATTAGCAGGAATACATGTCAGTAGTAGATGTACATGTATAAGCTAGTAGTTCATGCGTCGATGAAGGTTAGACATCCAGGTAATAAGATACACAAGAAAAGACTCAAGCAACTGGATAGATTTTGAGATAGACTTTCAAAACCTATCCAGTTGTTTGAGGAACATTTCTCTTGTGTAAGCTAGTTCACGGTTGAAACTGTGCATGCACTGTGTGAAGCATTGCGGGTAACATGTCAAAGTTGAAGGCCCCTGAAACAACAGTGTTGACATGTTCCCTGCATGGCGGCCATGTTTTCTCACATGTGAGAATGTGGGAGGTAGTGTACATAGTACCTGTACTTACCTGTATAACTGTACCCAGGTAGGTTTAACCTTCAGCATGCTAAGGTAGCCTTTTGGCACCAAATTTGTACTGGTTATGGGGTTAGGCAGCAGGAAGAAGGTTCAAGAGTTGTGCTGTAGGATGCATGCTGAAGTCTGTGGATACCAGTGTAGGAAATCTCACAGTCATGTCTCTGTCTTGTGTTCACAGTAGAAAGAATCTTCTTGTAGTGGCTTCTGGTCATGTTTCATTGTCTGAAAAGCCGTACTACCCCTTGTTTTATTTTTCAGTGAAACTAGTGCAGCTTGTCACAGTTGGACTGTATGTTTGTTGTTGTTTATTTGTATTTGTTTGTTTCCTCCCGGCAGACTGGCCGACGTAAGGGCAAGGTGGAGCGTAAGGACCGCATCACGCAGCAGACGTACCAGCTCTCACGCTGGACTCCTGTCATCAAGGACATCATGGAGGTGGGCGGGGGTTACTGTTGCTATGGTTACTGTTGCTAGGTTGCTATGGTTACTGTTGCTAGGTAACTAATGTTCAATAGTGATAGGAGTACATCACGCAGCAGACGTACCAGCTCTTACTCTGGACAGCTGTCGTCAAAGATGTCTTGGAGGTGGGCGAGGCTATAGGGTCGCTATGGTTACTGTAAGGTGGACTGTAAGATCAGACTTTTTGAAGTTCAAGGAAGCATATTAAAGATACCATGCAATATTGTGTAACTGTACAAATGTAGTTGTGTTTATTTTCCAGGATGCAATTGATGATAAGCTGGACCAGAAGTACTTCCCCTTCCTGACTGGCAGGTCCACCACGGCCGGCTTCGCTTCCTCTGGAGCCAGAAGGTAAGGTCATAACCTCTAACCTTTGACCCTCAACCTCTAACCCCTGACCTTCAACATCTAACTCCCAACCCTGATTGGCAGGTCCACCACAGCCGGCTTCCCTTCCTCTGGAGCCAGAAGGTAACCTCTAACCTTTGACTTCCAACCACTAGCCCCTGACCCTCAACTGTCTAAATGTCCTATCCTATAAGTTGTAACTAGTAGCACATAGTCATGACTAATGCATAGTTCAGAGGTCTGAAAGGACTAACAAAGTTGATGTTTCCCCCAGCGCACGTTACGGCCACTGGCACAAGGATAAGTACCCCACTGAAAGGCTAGGCTATGAGTGTTTCCTTAAACATAGTCATGACTAATGCATAGTTTAGAGGTCTGAAATGCTTTATTTTTACTAATAAGGTTGATGTTTTCCCCCACAGCGCCCGTTACGGCCACTGGCACAAGGACAAGGGTCCCGCCGACCGCTCCGTGCCGCGACTCATCATCTTCATCATGGGCGGGACCACGTACTCCGAGATGCGCTGCGCGTACGAGGTTACCAAGGAAACCGGACAGAAGTGGGACGTCATCATTGGTCAGTATTAACAACCCTGTCCCAGCATCCTTTGCCGCTAGGGCAGAGGTTACATTTGCACTGCAGTTTTGCTGTGCCACCATTTTTTTTGCTCTAACTTAGCTTTATGTTAAAAAGAGTTAGTAAACAGTTATTTTTCTAACTTAAGGCCACACCAATTTATTTCCCTGCTTCTCGAACATTTCAAGGTGAAAATATAGAAAGTGGACCATAAAAGCAGAGGGCAGGGAGGAAAACTTGAATATGTCAGTCACTGTATTTACTCTATAATACTGATAATGCACCAAGGCATAAACCTGGTCCTCAGGCTTTGTTTTCATTATGTATTTCCAGTCAAGCATATCTTTAAAAAATCTGAGAACCAACAAATTGAATTGGTGTGGCCTTAAATACATGTGGTAATAGTACTAAAAATGCAATATTCAACATATCAACTCAAGTTTGAGTAACACAATGTTAACATGCTTGATTTTTATTAACTTTAAATTGCTTCATTTTATTTGCTTCCGATGCTGATTTGAGTTGTTTTGTTTGGTTTTGCTGGTTTCCTGCACAGGTGGAACTCACATCCTCACACCATCAGGGTTCTTACGCGATATCGCGCAGCTCGAGAAAACCTCCTGATTTCCTTCCGTTTCATTTTATTTGTCTTGTAAGTCGCATAATTTTTCTATCGTCTGGTAAACCTTGTTGTAAAGAATAAAGACTAAATTCTTACAGTACATGTACTCCTTTTTTTCCGTTGGAATGTTTCGTTTTATAATTTTCTGTTGTTTTTCTCTCAGTTGTTATTTTGCTGTATTGAACTCTTTGATTGACTTAAACTTGCTTTTTTGTACTTAATTCAGGCTATAAGGTAACTTTGAAAAGAGTACCAAGGATTGTTCCAATTATTGAAATAGGGGGAGTCAGGATGGCATGACTGTCAAGAAAAAAATCCTGACAAACGTTAGCTGCCTCCTCCTTTGCAAAAATTTGGAACAGTCTCATTAGGAAAATATTGTATTCATTGATGTAGTGTTTTATTAATTTTAATAACTACAGTTTGTGTTTTTTTCTCATATTTCAAGGTTCCACCCACCTTTTGACCCCGGAAGGTTTTCTGAACGACCTTGCTGACCTTGTCCCCCAAGATGGCCCCCAAGATGGGCAAGACAGAATGGACTAGCCAATCACCGAGGAGAATTGACTAACCAATCAGAGCTCAGCTTGTGTCCACTAACATGGGGTAGCCAATCAAATGCTTGCTTGCATACGCTGATAGCCAATCAAGAATACCAGCTGTCTGAATGACAACCAATCAGAGGGAAGGTGACATATTCGTCTGGTTTGTGGTATCATTTGATGGGCAGTTTTGGCTGGTTTTGACTTGAATTATCCAAGATGAAAATAATTATAATCGCAGCCGAAAACAGTAGAAAAGTAGGAAAAAAAGAATAAAAATTAAAAGAGATAAATTAATACACAGTTGCTATGTTCTATGCATGCTAATATGTGTTCTAACATAAACATATAAGTACCAAGTTACAATATATAGAGCACTGTGAAGTACTAGTATATACAGAATAGAGTAGAAACATATTGATTTGAGCCAATTTCTATTGATCATATTGTATTTATTTATTTGTACAGTTGTGATCTTGATCAATGTTTGCATTAATTATAACAAGAAATGTAAAACAGAGATAAAAAAGCAAACTTTAAAGTAACCAATCATGTAGGTAGCCAGAAACAGATGTGATGTGAATGTTGAAAAGTAGACTGTAAAAGCGTAAATTTACTGGAAATGTTAGTTCGTCCGGCTGCAGCAGATTTTTTCCTTGGTTCCCAGGTGTTCACCCTAAGGACTAAAAAAGCGTAAGACTGTTTAAGATTGTGGACATCTCCTTTAAGTAAGAAACACCTGGTGAATTCTTTTCTTACCTGAGAACTGAGGAAAAATTTAGTGTAGAAGGAGTCATACTGTACACTGTGGACTTGTTCTGTTTCTTTTGTAGAGAGAGTGTGTGTGTGTAATGTGTTGTGGTGGTGTGAACATATCAGAACTAAAAGGGTGCTGTAGGAGTCCTTCTTCAAATGTCTTGCCCCCCCCCCATTTAAGTCAGAGATTAGAGTTTGAATATGGCGCAAAAATTAAGGCAACCACATTATGTCCATATATGGTGTGGTATGTCCATATATGGTAATGATGTCCATATATGGTAATGATGTCCATATATGGTAATGATGTCCATATATGGTATTGTTGTCCATATATGGTGTGGCATATCCATATATGTTGTGGCATGGCCATATATGGTAATGATGTCCATATATGGTATGACTAGTCCATATTTGGTATGACCAGTCCATAATTAGTACCATGCATCCATATATGGTACCACATGTCTATATATGGAACCCTATTTCCATCTATGGCAGTAAAGATGTTAATTTTTTTGTTCAATGAATTGAAGAAGCTGTAGATGATGTTGTACATTCCAAATTTAGGAGACTTTTTTTTCTGCTCATCCTTTCAATTTATGGAGAAATGTGTATTTCATCATCTAGATCCTGCAGAGGTGAGGCAAAGTGAAGCTAAGCAGACGTAAGCTGGTGCATTGAGACCTGTGGTAGTTATCTGTGCGTGAGAGAGTTTATATGTGGGGAGAACCAGTCCCATCAATAGCAATACAGAGGAAATATATGTGAGATGTTATGTGTGTGTTGTATATCGAGTACCCTACTAGCCAAGATATATGTCTTTTTCTCAAAAATGTCATGTATGTGGGCCACACCAATCCTATTGTCTGGTTCTGGTGGTTTTTGAAGGACAGTGGTACAATTTGTGAGGATGTTTGAAACACTTTAAAAACCACTGGACTTTTGCTGAATGTTATGTGATATATCTGTACATTTTGGTTCACCTTACATGTAAAAATACTTGTTTAACAGAAACGTAGCCAGAATAATGTTTTATTTCGTGGTACTTTAGTACATCAAATCTTTGTACATCTTTTTGTTAAATTGTCGAAGAACCGAGGCATTGTATTGAGGTGGCCCTGTCATGAGCTTTGTGTAACTTGTCATCACAGGCAAGACGTAAGGTTTGAGAGTCGATGTAAGAGCTGTTGTGTTTATGCGTAGCGCATGTCGGTCGTGTCTGTATCTGTTCCTCACCAATGCACCAGAAAAGCACGCCCAACTTTGATATTGTTGTTGTACATTACATTCTTTGAGATTTGAATTCTTTTTTCTTTGTATAAAATTGATTGTGATTTAAGAATTTAGATTGGTCCAGATGAGAAAGATGTACATGAGGGTGGCTTTGACTTTAACAACAACTCAGAACACTCAATATATATATAATCAGCTGAAGTTGAAAAGTTGAACAGTTACTACATCTAAACAATGAATGGAACATAGCAGGGGCCTGGGCTGTGAGTTGGAGCAATATTTGCCAGTATTTTGGTTCCTTCTGTTGATTTTGTAGTTTTAGTTCGTGTTCCAATCCGGTTACTTCCATGTACATATATATCCAGTCTTCAGGCTGTTGTTGTGTTGTTGTTGTTAGTTTGTGGAAGTAGATGTAAAAACGCCGTACGTGTGTCCAACCGTCTGTCTTGTTGTTTTCTGTGATTCTGTGCAGATGTGAGGAGTCGTTAAACTAACTTGCAGCTGACATCACTGTATGGATCGAACCTGTACTTCACTTAGCATGAAAGTTCATCTGTGTTGGTACAAGTCATTATGAAATTGAAACTAAACTTTAACTGCCAAGACTGCAAAGAATATTGGGACTTACCCCAAATTTTGGGTCCATTCCGTGAACAAGGTTGATGGAGTCAACCGAAAATTTGGGGTAAGTCCCAATATTCTTTGCAGTGTTGGCAGTTAAATTTTAGTTTCCATTTCATACTGTACTTCACTGTCCACATGGCAGGTTTAGAGGAAACATTTTATATATGTGGAAAGAAAGTAATATCTGTGTATGTAAGCTTGGGGGGAGAGCTGCAAAAGCCTCCAATTCTGTAGAGACAAGAAAATCGCTAATTCCTTAAGTATCTGCATTGTCTACGCTTGCTACAAGACGTTCTGTCAAGATTATAGTGTGCGATCTTAAACAACAATGTCTAGCAATACACATGTACTTCTACTTGCACTGCGGTGTATTGTGGGTAGATGCACGGCATTGTGGGTGCTTGCGCGGCATTGTGGGTACTTGCACGGCATTGTGGGTACTTGCACGGCATTGTGGGTACTTGCACAGCATTGTGGGTATCTGTGAGGCATTATATAGTGTGTCTCCTGTGTCATCTTAGACTTTCCCAAGACTTCTAAGTCGTACAGGTTTCACATACTAGAGTACAATAGCCATTTAGAGTATGTTGGTTGACCATTGAGTCCTGTTTGTTCTAAATCTAAGGAAAAACCAGACGCGTTGGCCCGCAGATGTAGACAGTATGTTGTCAGTTGGATCTTTCCGTACTGTCCTTAGAGAAATGGGAAGAATTCTTGGAAGAATATCTGTTGTGTCAGGACCCTTAATGTAACTCCGTGCTGACCAGCCTGCACGCTGCGCCCTCTAGCGTGTCTGACGTGAACTTCCCGCCGCTCCTGTCCGTGTGTGTAGTCAGTAATAAACATGTAAACAGCCTTCTCGTGTGTGTGCTGGACTCTCTTATATAACAATAACAACAGTTCTTGGATGTGAATTTTAGACGTATGTATTAAAATGTAAATTTTCACTTTTTTAAAAATTTGGATGCAGTGTCCTTGGTATTGAAATAAGTAGTTTTTGCCATGTCATTATCATACCATAACAGTATGGAATCAATTGAAAGACACAATGTCGTTCTTCTTGGTGAGTTATACTTGGCTGCCGTTGCCAAAATCATTTCTGTTGTCTAGCTACAAACCTACCGTTTACTTCTGTGTGCTCTTCAGCGACAGAATGCGGGACGGGAGTACATGATTTTAAATGTATACCGATCCAATGCAGCTGTCGTTCCAATTTAAAGTACCAGAGGGCGTTGCTAACGCTGTTGTCTTCCCATTCTACCTTCCCCCTTCAGACAAATGTACAGCCCTGGTACGTGCCCTCCTCCTAGCTTAGTTAATGGACAAGCCCTGGTATGCTCAGTCCTGCCCTCCCGATGCACCCTGGTCCTTTCCCGTTGCCTAGCAACGCTGTCCGGTGCACTCTGGGTCCTGTCGGTTGCCTAGCGTCGCTGTCCGTCCTCAGTGGAACGCGCGACCTCGCTTCGCTGGTAATCTCCAAGCAGATGATAGGCGGGAAAATCGTGACTTTTTTGTGACGCACAAGATGCTTGACAAGGCAGTCAGAAAAGGTCCCGATTTTAACCCAACATCTGCTTGGAGAGCAACAGCATTGTCCATGCCCACAGGGCTATACCGCTAGTCTACAAAAGGACTCCTTGGGATGGCTAGCTGCCTGGTCTTAAGTATTTTATTACAGTAAGAGAAGGAAACATACAAAATGATGTCCAAAACTAGACAAATCCAAGTGTTCACATTCTTTTATTTTCAACAGTCTTGCATGCAAGTAAAATCCTTCATCATTTCTATGATTATCATTAACTTAATAATAATATCGGATAGATCTGCAATCGGAATTGGGTATGCGTACTTTAAAAAAAAATCGGAATGCGTACTTTAATCGGAAATTTACGGTATAGACTAAAATCTAGATCTAGAATATCACGATAACGAGACAACAACAGAACGACGTTCAAAGCAGACCGCATGGCAATTTGCACCGAATAAATAGCACAAGTACTAGCCCCTACTACTAGCATCACCTCACCGTAATACTGCGGCAGATGGCAGGCGCCACGCTCCACTGTTCCTGGCATAATTTCAAACATGTTAGCCTCCACTCCAGGCTCCTCCGTGGCATCCTTTAACGCTTTGCTGCTGGATATTTACCGACTGTTTTCTGAAGGCTAGCATTAATGCTTTATGACTTTGAAAGCGTGAGCCATTGGAAAGCAATAGAAACACTCCGGAAACATCAGCGAAAGTAAAGAAAGAAAAAGAAATGAAATATTAGAGGATTGTGTACTCGTTTGGGAATTATGTGCAGACATACACACACACACACATTCACAGACAGACACACGCACACACACGCACGCACACACACACACACACACACACACACACACATATATATACACACGCACACACACACACACACACACATACACACACACACACACACACACACACACACACATGCACAAACACACACACAGAGGCAGACAAATTGTACTTCGCTCCCATGGTTTTACATCCTTGGCGCAGAAGTTTTTATAGCAAAATGTGTACGGCCAAGGTGACATTAACATGCGAATGACTGCCCCATGATGAGAATGACGGAGAGCCAAAACCAACACTTGGATACTCTACTCCCTTGGTTTTACATCCACGGCACAGAAGTATTACAGCAAAACATTTGCATAAAAGTACTCAAGGTACCATCATCTAGATTGATCTACAACATCATGACCTTCTATGCGGCAGAATTCCCGCCACAAGCCCGGAAATGCAGGTCAAAGGTTAATGACTGAGAGTGAACCGGAGCAGAACAGTGACGTCATAACCAGGCACTGTGGCGGCTTCGTTTTCCGCCTGGGGAAACCGCCGCTTCTGCCGAGGGTCTGCATGGGGGAATCTTAGCAACATTTACGTTTCTGCTGTACGGAGGAGGGTCTACATGGGGGGTCCTGGCAACATTCAACGGTTCTGTTGTACGGAGGAGGGTCAGTATGGGTATCATGGAACATTTAACGGTTTTCTATCTTGTACATTGGAGGTTCATCATGGGGAGATCCTTGACATTCCTTAGTCTTTACCAGACCTCAATGTGTTGCTGGACAAATAGTAGAAATTGGCCCAATAGACTGAATAATATGCCAGACGAGTTAGCCGGAAATAAGATTAGATTTACAACCCACGTTTTGTAATGCTATGGCCGGCTAACTCCTCTCCCATATCATCTAGTCTATTTGGCAATTCCTACTATTTTTCCGCCAACCCATTAAAGCCTGGTAGAGACTTAGGAAGTAGATAAATGAAAATCAGTTTCGCAATAAAATATTTTTCTAGTTTCAAAAAACTCGTAAATTTTCATAATTTGCAAGTTGATCAATGGAGCAAATAACCGATTTTACGGAATAGCCATAGAAATTGTGAGATACTTCTGACAGTTTTATATAAAATGGTGAAATAACAGAAGAGAAAGAAACAAGAAAAAGGAGAACTGGCATAAACAAAAATATGTATCAATAAAGATAAAAAAACGCAAAAAAAACAATTCTATGGCTGGCTAACTCCTCTCCCATATCATCTAGCCTATTTGGTCAATTTCTAACTATTTCTTCCGCACCCATTTGAGTGTGGTTGAGACTAAACATCTCTGGAAATTTGATATATCTAAATAACTTACTAGTATTTAACGGTATGGCCATAGATGTTGTGACTTTCTGAGATTTTTCTAGTTTTAAACAATATTCATTGAAAATGGTATTTAAAACAACAGAAAGTAAAGAAATAGGAATAAAGGGAAAACTGACATTAACAAAAAGCATATTTCAATAAATAGAAAATAAAAACAAACAAAATAAACAAACAAACAAATAAACAAACAAACAAACAAATCCCGGACGTTGAGTAGGCAGCGTCAATTGCTGATGTCCAGCGCAGTTCTTGGTTCAAAGGTCAAACAAGAATTGCGTTTGGACAATCAGCACTGGACACCGCGGGTCTCCGGGCAACAATTAAACAAACAAACAAACAAACAAACAAACAAACAAATGATTGAATATGGCGCGCTCGAGGTTTCACTGTTGCAAAATAGCCGCCATTTTACATTTGTAACAACATCAACAGCTGAAGAAGAGGTCAGTTTGCAGCACGCAAGAGTAGCACGTCCTGAAGCCGTCCTGTTATCATGTTATTCAGCTGAAATAGCAAAACTTAAACAGCACGATAACCGGACACCTCCACACAGGTACTACATCTGCTGTCATTCATCCCTCTTTCCTTCTCTCCATCCCTCCCTCTCTGCTATATCCAGAACCGTGCCTTATCCACAAGCACGGTTCTGGATAGTCCATGCGTATCTAGAACCGTGCCTGGGGGCAAATCTACGTTCTTGGATACGCGGAGACTATCCAGAACCGTACCTGATCCTACCCCTAACCCATTCAGGCATAGAACTAGATAGGCACGGTTCTGGATAGTCCACGCGTATCCAGAACCGTGCCTGGGGCAAATCTACGTTCGTGAATACGCGGAGACTATCCAGAACCGTGCCTGATCCTAACCCATTCAGGCATAGAACTAGACAGGTGCGGTTTTGGATATAATGAGAATACTCCTCCTGCCTTCCTTTTTCCCTGGCGTATATTTCATTGTCAAGCTTTAAGTGTTTCCGAGAAAGTCTAAGTCGTATGCGAAGTAGCGCCACAGGTAGCTACTTAAAGACAAACCCAAGAGGCGGCCGAGACGTCTTAACTGGCGGAACCACTGTAAATTACATCCCTCAAGACGTCTTCTCTCGATAAGACATTTCTCTTGAGGCCCTTAAGAAAGTGGAGGACTCGCCACCCAACAGATGATCTTAACAGACAAAATCTTATCCCCAAGACCAAACTCGTTTTCTCACGCTAAGACATTAGTGTGCAGCTCCCTAAAGAAGGGGTTCCAAAAGACTTCGCCGAAATGCCGAAAAAGATTATCAACGGTGGGAGGAAAGTGGAAACTATAACATTCTCGTGGTGCGGGTTCTTACCGGTTTCTTTGTGATACGGGCACTGTGAATTTAGAAGGATAGGCTGGGTATTTGAAAACTGAAGGGGTCCAAAAGCAAACGACTTCTTACTTCTCACTTCAAGAGCCTACCCCCGGCTATAAAAACATTGCATGAAAATCCTTTTCAAACGTTTAAGGAAAGACTGGTCGCTAGGCATTTTGAATCAAATAGTACATACATCTAAACTACTTATAGATAGGTCAAGCTGCTTAGATGGGTCGAAATTTGGTCTTTTCTTCTTTTCCTTGCATTTAAAATGAACTGTTTAATACCAGCGTCTGACTCTTTTTAGTGTCTCGGATAAATTTTGCCCTAATTATACCACCAATAGAAACATCACACTCCTAAACGCCTGCTTGGAGGCTATCTCCTGCCCATATATGGAAGTGTATGGGACGCGTCATCGGACATTTTCTTCTTTCATGGCTCATTTCTTCCATCCATCACTACACGTAACATGACGTCACACAGGGCGGCTGATGGGTGATTGACAGCTGTCACCTGAAACAAAAAACAATGATTGCAAGGTCAAGAGAAGGACAATGTTACAACAGTTCGCTCCAAGCAGAGGTTTAGGCTTCGGCTTTTTGACGTGTATTTAGTACTTTTTATCGGGCTTTCTTTTTTGTACTGTCCCGTAGCGTCATGTCGCGCATTGTAACGTTCAGTAGCGTTCGAAAGCGTCCTGTAGCGTGATTAGTGGCGCCCTGTAGCGCTTTGTAGCGTTTTGTAAAGTGCGTAGCGCTCTGTAGCGTCATGTAACGTGCTGTAGCGAGTAAAAACAACCCAACATCTGCTTGGAGAGCGATCCCATGTAGGCGATCAATAACGACGTTAGGATGAGCTCCGAACTTCCGGACTAGTAGCTCATCGGGCCTGCCGGGCGGGCGTGAGTCACGTTTGGAGGGAGCCAGTGGTTTGTCTGGCGCTACAGGGCGCTACAGGGCGTTTCATGGCGCTACAGAACGCTACTGGAATGCTCACAGCACAGAACGTTACAGAACGTTACATGGCGCTACAAAACGCTACATGACAGAACGCTACAGAACGTTACAACCACCCTTACATACATATCATATCATATACACGGCAATAGTCAACTCATATACTGTTATCGATATTTTGTATACTATAGTTATAAGCATAGGACAGATTAGCATTGCAGCATTGCTGTGTAGTAGTTATTGCCATATATAATTGTACCCTGTACGATTGTCGAGCAATAAAGTTCATTCACATTAAAATCATTGCGTCAAAAAGCTTCATCTATCGTCAAGAACGCCCCTGTCGCACCTAAAACATTCATATATTACTCTAACTGCCGTTTGAAGCCACGTAATGAGGCACCCCTGCTGTATCTGTTGACAACGGGGTCCATTCTGTAGTATTAATAGTTCGCGGGAAGAAAATGAATAACGTCATACATACGTCATACATACGTCATTCCTCGCCACGTGACCAAACATGGCGGACCTGTGAGCGTGATCTTGCTAAGGTTGACCACACACAGATAAATTTTAACAATGGTTTTCTATTTTGCGTGTTTTGTGTATCAAAATACAAATCCTAATCTTAGAATAGTTGTGGAGAATATAAAAGCGAAGCCACATTACTGTTAAAATTAAGAAATTCGGACATTTAATTAAAGAAATAGAAAGAAAAGAATAGTAGCCCACTGATTCCATCTATTATTAAGTCAAAGCCAACAAAGCTAGCTTATTATCCGTATTGGAGTATAAGAAATGTTTTCCTATACCATTGCATTTACCACAATACAATCCCTATGTGGAAAAGCCGGGAATGTTATCATCAGCAGTAAAGCTATATTTTATTCGTTTCCACTGAATGCTGTCCATTTTTTTTACTGAACGTAACATGCCTTGTCCCTAGGCAGTACATGCTGCCCCCTTTGGAAATAGATGGGGCAACCCAGTCGTTTTGTTATGAAATAGATGAATAAAGAAAGAAAGAAAGAAAGAAAGAATTGTTTTCTGGTTATTCTAGTCTTTATCATCGGCAGACCATCTGTTACGTAATGAGTGATGACGTCACCACGGTCAGAGGATGAGTCATTCATGGTCATGTTACAAGAAATCAAAACAAATTACATTAGAGATTAGGATCTAAAGAACTAACCATATTCTGTGTTCAGTACGGCCATCACTGCACGACTCTAACTCTGTCAAACGTTACTTATTACAGAAGAAACTTGAGTGTGTTACTGTTATTGTTATCTTATATTGTTGTATTTATATGTAACGGACCACTGGAAGAATAGCCGTTAAGCTGAATGTGGATCCCAATAAAGTCAAAGTCAAAGTCAAAGTGCACGAGAGTTGTACATGGTACAATGTATGGCAACAACGTAACTTTTGAACATACTAGTACAAAATAGAAGTATAGAATAATAATACTTAACATCCTATTAACTAAAAACAATAAGGGCTAGCATAATTCTTTGATATAGTGTTACAATCGAGTGGGGCTAATCATAAGTTTCGGTATATTTTTCTAATAACAAAGCAGTCTTTTATATACTAAAGTGAAAGCCCCTGAGACCAGCCCACAGGCACTCTGTGTCACTCTGAGGCCCCGGGCACATTTGTCGTCATATCAGAGATTTACGACAACAAATCAGCGAAGTCGTTCTTGGGACAGTCGTAGATCTGTCGTACAAAAAGCAGCCGTTGTTGTATCCAGGACCATACCCAGGCACGGTTCTGGACAGTCCACGCGTATCCAGAACAGTGTCTGGGGCAAATCTACGTTCATGGATACGCGGAGACTGTCCTGACCCTAACCCTAACCCATTCAGGCATAGAACTAGACAGGTACGGTTCTGGATACGATAGATCTTCACAGACGGTCGGGTTTGTCGTAGCGTCGCTAAAAAGTCGTGCAACAACACAAAGTACGACAAATGTGGCGGCCCCTCGGACCAACCCTAGCGGCACCAGGGGAAGGTCCCAGCCGGGGACAGTTGGCGTTCTGCCCGCCTCGCTGCACCCTACAGCCCCGGTAGTGTGCACGGGCCGGGACGGTTTATAACTAGGCTAAGGCTAAAAAAACATGTAGAGAAAACAGCTTTTTCCCACTGACATCCTATGTATGTTTTCTATGTATAGTTTTTACTTGTCTTGTAAATGTTTTAAGCGAGTTAGATTATGTTACGTCAGTGTACAGTCATTGTTGTTGTAAGTGATCGATTTTGTAATAAGGACGTAATTCGGGTCATCCCGCGAGTTCCTTACTGAATAAAGATTTGATTTTTTTTAATAACATCATCCAGCACATCTATGAATTATTGTAAATATATAACAATTTGACACTCTTCATTTTCTACTGCTTCCAAAGAAGAAGTCAAACACCACATCAGTGACACATTATACATGTAGAACCTTACTATAGATACATATATATAGACAAGCAATGTAGTGTATCCTCATTGTTTGCCTCACATGTATACTGACTCACTTAATGTGTGTATATTACCACTTGCTCACTTGCAATTAGCGCACAGACACGAATTTGTAATAAACTATCATTCTGTAACGACCACACGTATAGACTGGAATGCTTTACACTTCGACAAACCGTTTTGACATGAGTACATACTACAACCATGCTTACATTCTAGATCAGGACTACAGTTTTATGTATTCATACTGATAATTTTTAAAAACTGATTTCAAGATACTCAATGTACGGTGTAGAAAAATTCCCCTATCCCCAAAAAGGATATAATCATAGGAAGGCACCTAATCGTAGGGTGTGTCCACTATCGCCCTATTACCCTCCAGGGTGGCTGTTTACATTTTTGTACATAGTTTGTTCGAAAGATACGCCAGATCATACACTAATGAATGTAGAAACTTATAGTACACTAGCCACATTTGTTCTACCTCCTTTTTATACATTATCAGTATCATTTACTTGTCTCCTTGCAATTAGGCCCCAGGCACGAATTTGAACTGGAGATCGCTATACATGTTTGAAATATGTTGACGTTGTGTTTGTTTTAATTCTTGTCACTTTGAATACAAAAGATAAAAGTAGCAGTCACTATTTTATTTTTCCTACGGGTTTTGTAAAATTCCTTGTGCTTCAACGTTTATGAACAGCAGAACAACAAACTAAACTGTAACTTGTCTCCATGAAGAGTAGTGAGAACCCAGGGAACCATTCGCAGGAAATATTAGAGACCATTAGATATGCATGATCAGAAACCAGCAACATGTCTACAAAACTACAACATTAACACGACCAGGTATTCTTCTACATTGTGTATCTAAATCTATTCGCAGCATATTTCATTTCATTTATTGAGCTTCACAAAACAAAACCTGTAACAAGACTACAGCAAGCCACCATCTGCAAAAATAGTCTAACAGAAATTATATTATAAACGACTAGTGTTTGCTAGAAATGAAACACTAGTATTCAGATTATCATTGTTATAGGTGTTACTGTAATGCTTTAAACTAAAGTGTGCGTTTAAGTGATCCCCCAGCTCAGACAGTTATCATGTGTGAGTATCATCATTACTGAACAAAACATGTCATGTTGTCGTGCAGTTAGGTTTAAGTATGGCTGCACATAACAGAAAACGTTTACACTTACATAACA
Organism: Branchiostoma floridae x Branchiostoma japonicum; assembly: GCA_013266295.2. Classification (NCBI taxonomy): domain Eukaryota; kingdom Metazoa; phylum Chordata; class Leptocardii; order Amphioxiformes; family Branchiostomatidae; genus Branchiostoma; species Branchiostoma floridae x Branchiostoma japonicum. Next base: position 648,385 of record CM023828.1, read on the forward strand.
AAACATTTCAAGCTTTGGAAAATTACAGCAGATATATATGATATCAATTCAATGACAGTTGTGTGATCTAGACAACAGAAATACAACTGTTGGACAAACACATGGTTTGCAACTTCGTCATGATACAATTTTAGCAACTGCACGGACAGCCTGACATATATATATGATGTAAAGACATGAAAAATATATACGAAGCGTTATAACATAGCTAGTAAACCAGGGATACTCCACATAAAGTGAACAGACGCTTAGACGCTGTCCATGATGTTTAAAGACACAGTTAATCATTACAAAAACACTTGTATAAAACACACTGCACTACACCATAGCCCTATAATGGGACAACAGTTCAGTTACTATCCGCCCATGATGACCATATTCACCCCATCATGGCGGCTATGTTGACAGCGACGTTTCGAGCTGTGTTACTCCAGAAATCAGGATCGGATTTTCATGATTTTTGTTTTTTGTACAGATCTTTTAGCAAGGAAGGAAGGGAAGACTAAATTAGAGTTTTCTAGAACAGATGTTTTAAGTAATTTATGTATGGATGAAGAAACGGAGAGAACCTGACCGATCTAAATGCAAAATGACGAGCGTGTCGTCAAAAGTCACAGTAACTGTTGTATGTGTATTTGTTTGGAACAACGTTGCGCATTAAACATATATGACTTCAGAAATCATGAACGTATTTTTATGCATAATTTTTGGTTTGTGTGTAGGTCTTAACCCAAGCAAGAAAAGGTTTAAACATAGATCAGCTTCAGACATGGGCGATCTGGTGATTTCTGGACTTCAGGTTTGACCATCATACAGTTGAGAAAGCCGTCTACTGCTTTCAACCATGTTAGCGGAATGACAGACAGTATATTTAAAATAATTACTAACAGATTTTCGTGATGTTCTATTTGTCTGTAGCTCTTGGTTCGATGGTCTAATTTTGGGCTAGATCTTAATCTAATTGAGTTAGTAACTTCTTGTAAATGAATGAATAATGATGCACATTTTTGCCACACTGGGCTAAGTACAGCCACAACAAAACGTGTACAACGTTTCTAAATATAGGATACTTTAGCTAATAATATTAGATAAATTTTCCTCGATCGCATCGCTTTTTAGTTACAGTAGAAATAAAGGAACAGATATGGCTTACAATGGAAGGTTTGCCTAGCCGCATTAGAAATATGAATTTGTCTACAGTCTTACATACATACATAACTCTTACTCTTTAATGAGTTGAAGCATTCTCACTAGGAAGCATACAGCCTTAGAATATGCAAAAGTGGTTTGTACAAGGCTATATAGTGTATGTGTCTCTTTGCTATATATAAAACCTACATTCTGTTACAACATGGCATTCGTCCTCTATGGTATTTGACTTGCAATATTTGCATAATATGTTTGACCGTTCGAGGCAGGATAGCAGTACTCTCCAAGCAGAGGTTTAGACTTCGTCTTATTTTTGACGCGTTTTTATCGGAATTTCTTCTTTGTACCGGTATCTTTTTTCGCCATGGATACTGCCTGGCCAAATTGATACAGTGTTGCCAATATAATACGGTATTGCAACCACTAAAAGATCTGCTAGGAGATTCGGAAATCGGCCGGGCGTTACCCCACCCCTACCCGGGCCCCAGAGGTGACTGCCCCGCCCGTTCGCCATGTCCTTCCCGCACTGGCGATGCTACCTCGCTCTCTCCAAGCAGACGTTACGATTCGGGCTAATTTCTACGCCTTTTTTTGTAACATTTAGTGAGTTTATATATAGAGAGAGTAGTTACAAGAAAGCGTGCAGCATTAAGAGAGGGGGCAGAAAATATGCAAGGAAGGCCGCAAAATTCCCAACATAATTATAACCCTGACTGCTTCAAATGCTACAAGATTAGGGATTCGGTCCTTACACACATACAATGACACTGCGGCTTGGTGTGGACTGAAAACATTATAGAATGAAAATTTTGTCCTTTTTTGAGAAGATATTTGTTTACGTGGTACGAAAGTAGCCGACTTTTCTTAAATAATACATTACTGCTAGTAATTCATGAAGGGACGTGAAGGATAGAGTTATGACATTATTCTAAAAATAAAACGGAAAAAAATTATTTACCAAATGGCGTACGTGCCATGAGAAGCTACAGTTATAACAGTTTTCACACAGTCCATGTTTATACAAAGACCTGTTACAACATTATTTTCAAGCCTTACCCACCCCTCCCTAAACATCGCCAACTACATCTACCCCGCCTTTTACGGAGTGCAAAATATTACAGTATTTTCAGAATTCAAAACACAATCTTAAGTTTGATTTCTACAACATTAAACGGTAATTTTGCCGCTCCTTGGGGAAGGGAAACCGTTTTGTCGTTAAACATTTAAGCACGACCTCTACAAACGTTCGGGCAAGTCGGCCATTTTGTTCTTTGTTTTACACCAGCAGTACTAGTGTTCGCGTCAACGTTTTGAAGATCACACGATTTCTATACGCATGTACAGTTATTCAGTCGGAAAAATCGTAGATTTTCAACAAATTGATGTAATTTTTTCGTCAGAATATGCTGAAAATAAACTCCTTACGCTCTGAGTAAAATTTCTGCGGCAGATTTTTAGTATTTCTGACGATTTTCTCGTTTTTGCAACGTGTCGTCTGATTCGTGCGTCAGTCACAGTTCGTGTGCAAGTATGGCGGGAATCAACCAAGTGGTTGTTGGTCGATTTGTGTTAATTTGCTGGCAGGGCTTGTAACCGGCTTCCGCCTGCATTTAGCGGGGAGAGACGGGAGGAATACAAACCGAACTACAGCCACCCGGCAACGGGAAATAATCGATAGCTCTGCAGACGATATCAACGAAAAATATCTGTGAGAGAAAAAAAGCGCGGGAATTTCTCCGCGGGGATTGCGTCACCTTCGCTGACAGGACGCGGGAAGGTCTTGACGGACACGCATGCAAACCAACCCTAAACATCTTAGCAACTACTTCATAATCTTAAGAAACTGAGAAAAACGTCACTAAAACATCAAACCTCCTTCCCAAAGGTGGAGCGTTTTGAAGAAGAAGACTCGCTGGTCGAGAATTTTAGAGAATAGAACGAATTTCCAAACGCAGCCATAGCGCGAAAATATACGGTCGCTCGGAAACAGGGTCAACTACATGTAAACTTGCCAGAACGAAATAAAGATGCACAAAATCGATCCTTCCCAAGGTTTCCTCATGAAATAAGAAAGGAAGCCCTTCTCTCCTTGTCTGTACGCACCTTTAGCTGCCTCCTTGTGTTTCCCCGGGCTTGCAGTGACCAGATCTGGACGACAGTTGGTGGTGGGACGGGGGGAGAGAGAGAGAAGCACGCACGCTTGCACCCTCCATCCATCCACAGGTCCTTCCATCTACTGAAAACGTTTTTCTCTCACATTCAGGTTTCTTCTCACACTGAGGAAGGAGCCTATCCTTACAGCAATCCCAGTACAGCCATGTTTCTTCACATCTTCACACATGTACGGAAGATGGAGGAAGGATTGCAGAGAGGAGCGGGCACGCAGTCATGTCGGGAAGAGGGAGTGGAGAAAGACTGAAGGCACGGGGTGGTTCGCTGTGTGAGAAGGAAGATGTAAAATTCATGAGATCCCCGCTGCTGGCAAGCCTTCCATTCAGAAGGACATAATGCCTCTACCGGGCGTTTGGCGACCGGGGGTGTCCATAATTACCCACGTACTCCACACAAAAAACGGGCGGAGGAAGCTGGCTTCTGTTCGCGAAATATCCGGTTTGCCGGCCTGTATCGCACCGAGAGGAGGCGGCAGCGTGGTCGGGGGAACCCGCACTGCAGCACCGAGGCGTTGGAGCGAGCCGTACGGTGGTAGAACGCCCGGGAGCCGAGCAGATCTCCTGTTTCGTTCGGGGCGCGAATCTCGAGTCTGGCCGGTATCGGATAAATAGCGGCATTGTGTTCTCCGGCTTTGTCCGACTCCCAACATTGAAAAGCCAACAGTTTTAATTAAGCCTGCCCGTGTCGGCCCAGGCCCGCTACACTCAGCGGCAGGACTTTTGTGAGCCGGTATTGTGGAGGTTTTTAAAGTCAAGAACCAACCCTCCCATTGGTTAAAACGATCCCGATGGAGAAAACGATATAATGGGCCGTTTTGCATCGCTTAGTGGATAGTAGGGGTGGGGGGTAGGCATTTTTTATTCTGGCAGAAATGCTAGATTTCCATCTTAGTTAGATAGATAGAAAGTAATCATAGCTTTTTTAAAATGCTACAAAATGTATAATAATATAATAATAATAATAATAATGTACTGTTCTTGGTGGCAAATGTACAGTTCTGTCTCGTATTAAACTGTCATTAACACACCAAATCAGTGTGTGTCATCGATGTTCTTGTGTATTTCATGTGTGTTTCAAAATGTATGATTTAACAAAATAATTACAATTTGAAGTGAACGTCAAATGAGTTGCAATATTATATTAAACAAAACCGCACCCAATTAAAACTGTCTGGTTTAGTGGAATGGAAGTAGAACATGGGGAACACGCCCTTTCCACTGGATAACTTTGAATTAAATGCATCCACGACGTAACATCATGACGTGAAAGATTACAACACAAACACAATGTACAAAATCTTAATGACCAATGCAGCCGTGTGACGTTGTTCTTCGGGGTTCGTGTAGCTACAGTCATGACAACTATCCCTACTCTCTGAGGCAGAGGTTTCGGCTTTTGCTTATATTTGACGTCTTTTTAGGCGATACTGTATTGTAGCCACCAAAAGATCTGGTTGGAAATTAAGGTCGAGTATGTACAGTCATAGCAGATACTTCTGTTTTCAGTACTGTATACCCCAGCGGGGCCTACTTTATGTTGTTTGCTCGGATTCTGAAGTCACGGCTAGACCTCCTCACACACACACACACAAGCACGGCCAACACAACAGCCTCTTCACTACCCTGTACACACTTAACATTTACATCTTTCTTACAAGGAGGACAGTCTGGAGGTGACTCGGACTCGGACTGGGAAGGGAAGACATCTTATAAATGTTTCAGGAAGGTTCAGAGACTCATAAATACCAGAATTATACCTTCATCAAGAATTACAAACTCTTAATCCTTACAGACATAAATTTATCTTGTTGTTCTTCTTATGACAGTCTGGGGGTGACTCGGACTCGGAATGGCAAGGGACGGCGTCTCAAGTATTTGAGGAAGGTTCAGAGACTCATAAATACCAGAATCACAGTTTCTTCCAGATTCGAATTACAAACTCTTAACTCTCACCGCTTGTCCTTGGAGACTTTTCTAAGTTTGTTGTTGTTCTTATGACACTTGAGGCACCAGTGAGGTTTCCTATTGGTATGGTGATGTTCGGGGATTGTGATTATAAACCCATCTCAGATTATATTCTTAACATCACAAAGAAACGAGAAGAAGCCGAACCTCTGTATTAGTGTTGTTTTAGTGCTAATGTAGTTAGATTTGTATGAGTAGTCCTGTTTGTACTGCAATCATGTATATACATTTTCATCTGTTCACCTGTACTTAGCCCGATAGGGCATGAATGTACAATAAAGGTTATCTTATTATTATTCATACCGTATTTACTGAGTCTGAGTTTGCGTGACAGAATGGCGTTTTTAGCACATTTCACGTGGTGAAAGAGCACGTGGCGACCCAGGACCAGGTCAGAACAAGGAGGTTATAACCTCCTTGGTCAGAACAGGTACTTGGTCATAACAGAAACAAGGAAATATATTGTTTGTTTCTTTTTTTCAAACAAACGACTAAACTAAAACAATGAATTTTTGAATTGTGAAGTTTAGTACTATATAGCAGAAAAGAACGAATAAACACACTGTTCAAAGGACCAACATCGTAGTTTCTATGTAGATTCTTGTCAATAATCTCCAAGCAGATCTTTCGGTGGCTGCAAAGACAGTATCCATTTGCCAAGCAGTGACCATTTGCCACCAAAAGATCTGCTTGGAGATTGCAGTGAAGCCCTCCCCCGTCCTGAGTGGCAAAACGACCATAAAGCCCCACTTGAGCTGATCCGGCGGCATTATCACATGAATGGGCGATAATACAGGCGCTAATACTGCCTCATTCACACCGCTGTGTGTCTCACACGGAGAAACCCTTCATGCACTGTTGACAAGTCATCGGCTCAGAGTGGGGCGAATTTACACAAGAGTGGAAGGGACAGTAGTCTCGCAAACAGACATATCGGTGGGTGTTATACTGCCCCATTCAGGACGCTGTGTGTCTCACATGGTGAAACCCTTCAATTCATGCACTGTTGACAAGTCATCGGCTCAGAGTGGGGCGAATTATACAAGTGTGGATGGGAGGGTAGTCTCGTTAACAGACATATCGGTGGGCGTTAGTACTGTCTCATTCACACCGCTGTGTGCCCCACACGGTGAAGCCCTTCATGCACTGTTGACAAGTCTTCAGCGCGGAGGGGGGGGGGGGGGGAATAAAACACACGTAGGGATGGGAGAGTAGCCTCGAAAACAGACATATCGATGGGGACTGCTCTCTCACTTGACTCAGGTGTAAATGAGTATCATGTGTTAGGTGTGCACGCTACCAGCATACTTGCTGCCTAGTGCACACTTTGTATTGTCATGTTACAATTTTTGAATAAATAAAATAAATAAATAAACCCGTCGTGGACGGAAGGCTAGCCTAGCAATCAGACACATGGGTGGGCACTGTGTGTTTCACACCAAGAAGCTCTTCATAGTCTTTTGCCAGGTTTTCAGCGCAGGATGTGAAGGATTTACACAAGATGATAGCCTCGCAACCAGACATATCGGAGGCTTCCAATACTACCGCATTTATATATATTAAAGTACGGTACCGAAGCACACATCGGTTGGGATTGTATTCATAAAGTCATCAGTGAACTTGCACAAGTATGTAGGGAAGAATAGCCTCGCAATCCACTACATTAGGCAAAGTACTGACAAGTCAACAGTGCAGAAAGGGGTCAATTTACAGCTCCAATTTAATGATTTTACATCCAAGCGTATGAATAACAGTAGCCTTGCAAAAGGGCTTATCCACGGGCAACTTCCCCCACTCTAATAAACACTGAATGATTCACATGGCGGGGCCGATTTATAGACTATTCACAAGTGATCAGCGCCGAGTTGGACATATTTACACAAGTATGGAAGGAACAGTAGCCTGGCAAACAGACTCATCGGTGGGCTTTTGCATTGACAAACGATATCAAAGGCCGAAGGAATTCAAGTAAAGAAAATAACTTCACGCGCTACTGACGACACTTCACCAAAAATAGAGAGAATTTACATAATTATGTAGGAAAAGAAGCCGCGTGAAAAATGGTTCACGGTGAGCCTGCTGTGGGAATAGGCAAGACTAATGGGTTATAAACTTATAATTACCCCATGAGGAAAGCACTGGAGGGCTTCGTGGGGGAGGGGCGTGTGAATGAATAAGGGGGACTTTTTTCAGACAAAGGACAGTTAGCTCCATAGAAGATATATACTGTACACTCTACGGAAACCTGCAGGTCTCAGCTTTATAATTGGCTGTGCTATAATGATAAAGGTGCTCTAATGGTTGTTAACCCTATAATAAGGTACCAAGTACAGTAGCGGCATCGTCACTAGATAGTTTTAAACAATGTTTATACGTTCAAAGGTTAGGTGTAACAGGTCGTTCGGTGTAATGTAGCCAGCTGCCGCCGCGCCGCGTGCCTGTGAAGCTGGTGTGTTACGCCGAAGGGCGGTTATGCCAGCTATACAGATACAGATACAGACAGAATACTTAGGCACTAGCTATGGTAACACCCATCCCATGGACTACACACCAAAACTGCTGCAATATATGCTGTCAGTGCGGGTTTGTGTCTTTTTAGATACAACTATCTATGAAACAACCACCTGTACAATCAGCAAATAGTACGTATTTAATCGGCAAAAAAGCCACTATACATCTGTTACATCTTGGCGATTCTGTCAGATTGCAATCTCTACCGTATATATGACGTACAGATGTAAAGATCAGTACATGGAAGTGTGGGCGTGCCTGGCTAGTAGGATCCTCACCTAAAACGGTCCCATTTGCGTCAGTGCTTCTGTTGTATCTATACAACTATACAACAACCATTTCTACAATCATTAAACAGTACGTTTTTAATCCGCAAGAACATATCCGGTGGATGATCAGATTGTAATCTCTCCCCTGATGTATATATGTGGAGGTTAGTACATGACTGTGTGGGCGTACCTCGCTAGTACAGATTTTCACCCAGAACGGTCCTATTTGCGTCAGTGCGTCTGTTGTATCTATACTATTATACAACAACCATCTATACAACTTACTTATTATTCGGTAAAACATATCCGGCAGAATCAGATTGTAATCTCTCCCCTGATGTATATATATGTGCAGGTTAGTACATGACTGTGTGGGCGTGGCTGATTGGTCAGGTCGTCACGCTGAACGACCACTTCTGCGTCAGAGCGCGCCGCGTGACGTCATCTGACGTCATCGCCGGACTGAGCACGGACGACTCAAGGGTACCGAGGGAAGGAGGGAAGGAATGAAGGAGGAAGGGAGAATGGGGGTCAGGAACGGCCTTTTAGTCTTGGACAAGGGTTTTGTCATTTATGCTGAGGTCACATTTCCAAACCAGGGCCCGGCCGGGCTGTTTCAACTAACGAAAAATCGAGAACATCGAGAATATCTATGCGCAAATAGTTCCCATTATTAATTTTTGCCAATTTTTTGTGCTTTGTTGTCTTTTATATGATGCTTTTCGTTCCATACGACTGCCCGGCCGGGCCCCGGTTTGGAAATGTGACCTAAGCATTACAGGCACTGCTTAGTTCTCAAATAACGCCTTGAGACCGGTAGGTAGCTGCCCGGAGGCCGAGCGGGGCCCGGCCGACATTTAAAGCAAGCCTTAGACATGTATCCGACAATCACAACTTTACCAACCACTGAAACAATGTCTAAGAGGGTTCTAATAAAACAAGACTACATGAACTGGATGGAAGAATATAGAAATTCTTATTCAGTTTTTGGTTCATTTTGGAAAGCACTGTTCATTTTCGCAATAACGAACAGGTGGCAAATGGATGAAAAGTTCACATTGGAGTTGAGCAATGTTCAAAGTTTCCCTTTCAAGCAAAAAAAAGGTAGAAACGCACGCTGTATAGCTATTTGACTGCAACATAATGCCAATTGTATCATATATACCCTTCTAGATCATAAGACATTGGAGGTTAAATACAAGACATGAAGAATTCCTTACCTGTGGAGACACCGCAGTCTTGCTGTAGACGCGCTGTTCTGGAGAAACTTTTCCCCATCTCGTTCCCACCGCGTCCCGGCCCGGCCAGGCCAGCTCTCCCGCGCGTCTCGTTCCCACTATGTGCCTGGGCTACGTTACCGTGCATAACCTGGTATCCATCCGTACAGCCCGCATTTTCAACGGGAACTGGAAAGGGCAACCGGTATTGGGAATGACTAAGAGTACTGCATAGGGCAACCGGTTCTTGCAACGACAGGGCAGCAGGTACTGGATATGGCAACGGGTACTAGACGGGGCTGTGGGACTGGGAATGGCTAAGGGGATAGGGTAGGGAAACCTCGGATGGATACCAGACTACTGTTCCTTCTATCCTAGTCGGAGCAGACTGAAACTGTCCCCGTATGAGCGCGCTTTTATACCTCTGGTCCCGCCGCCTTCATTCAATAACCCCGCCGGAAAGTCACACGAATAAACGAGTCTGTTGTACGGAGCCGTTCCACGGGTCAGCAACGATTAACCCACAATGGCGAGCAACCCTGAAGTTGTTCCACTGTTTCCGCCTTTAGGGATTTGTACAAGCGTCAGGATTTTACAGTTTGGTAGATGTAAAGGCACGGCGTGCAGAAATGTGTCAGAAATGCGAGTTTTGGTAATTTTGGGGACAGAAACGAGCGTTTTTGTACGAACGTCACGGCGCGTATTGTGTGAGGTCATGTCGCGGGTCACGCCCGATTGACCCACAGTCGGTAAGTGCCGCGGAATTCTCACCAAACTAAACAGAAATCAGAGAAACTCCAACCGATTTTTGCGCCACAATCTTCCCATTATCCTACCCTAAAATCCTCTCGATTAAACTTCAACCAACTCGAGACGAAGTTTAAGAAAGTTGGGTTAGAAAGTTGTTCTGGCTGGTGACAGGCACAATCTTGGGGGAGTCATTTGGTTGAATGAAGTAGGGAACAAGTATATTACAGACAGAGGGCCGGGAGTGAAAGGCACAGCTTTGTGACGAGAGCCGTGGGAACGAGGCGGGGACGACTTTTCCCCGTGAAGATAAACTCGAGCAATCTCCATGCAGATCTTTCGGTGGCTACAAGACAAGGCAATATTAAATTGGCCAGGTAGTATCCATTTGCCAGAGAGAGAGAGAGAGAGAGAGAGAGAGAGAGAGAGAGAGAGAGAGAGAGAGAGAGAGAGAGAGAGAGAGAGAGAGAGAGAGAGGTTGATTCACTAATACAAACCTTTGCAGCACCAGGGCTGAATTGCGGTTTCTTCACAGAAAAACATAGATCAAATCTTATCAGAACTTCCACATCATACATTACAAATAAGAATTAAAACAAATAACAAATCATGGAAATCATGGATACTGCCAGACAGTATCCAATACACCGGCCGGCGTAAAAAAAACCCAACTTACCAGTACAAAAAACAAAGCCCGTCAAAAACGCCTAAAACACATAAAAGATAAGCTGAAGCCCAAATCTCTACTTGGAGAGTACGTGAAGCTGGACTGGAGAGTTGGGAAAGTTTCATACGCAGAACTTAGTGCAATGCACAGGGCTGAGCTAATAGTTAGTTTCTTCTCAGAAACGTTAATTCATCTGTAACGCTAGCCCTTATTAATTCATATTATATAATATTATTAAGCTTTATTGTACATTCATGCCCTATCGGGCTAAGTACAGGTATACAAATACAGAAGTACAAGATATAGTAGCGAAATACATATATTGTTCGGACTTCTAATGCTAAATCTATAACATGCGTTCTAAAACTACTCTAATGCATTGGTTCGGCTCCGTATCGTCTCTTGGTGATGTTATATCATATTTTGAAAACTCGTGCCCGAAGGCTATTTGCAAGAAGACACACAGATACGACAACGTTAAAAGGGTAAAAAGGCTATAGGTTTATCTGATGCTATCGGACAAGTAAAAAAAAAAGTCACCAGTAAAAGAGTCAATATGTCATGATAAGACACCCAGGTTAATCTTCTTAAGATCCCCAACATTAGCATTATTGCACGTATCATTAGCTTTTATCACTTTTTTGTGCCACTGGGTAAATGTTTTGTATAATTTTAGTGCGTCATGTAGTCCTGTGCTGTGTGTCATGTAACTTTATGCAATGTCATGTAGTTTTGTGCAAGAAGGACTACAGGAATGATAGCTACGGTGGAAATTGTTAAGCTAATTGTGGATCTCAATAAACTCAACTAAACTCATTAATCAGCATTATTGACCACATTTTGCCCAGACCTGACCGCTCGGCCCGGAATCTGGGAAAGTCTTACCAGACGATTCACAACCAGCGGGTCCGTCTGGGCGACACGTGCACTGGACACGGGGGGGGGGGGCATTAGCCACAAACTAGCAGGCTCAATCGAGAAAAATTAGCCTCGGCAAAGCCTGGTGGGATCTGAAATGGTAGGGAACAGACCGGGGAAAAGTTAGCATTGACTGCCGGGCTTCAAAATGGTTCAAAACAGTTGAAGAAAACTAGACTCGGCGAAGCCGCCTGCTGGGCTCTGGAATAAAAAGACTAGAAGAAAGTTAGCCTGCCGTGCTTGAAGTTTTTCAAAGAGGTTTGTTCTACGTCGATGGTCAAATTACATTTTGTAGCCTCCACCTGTCCTTCCTAAGGGGTTATGGATAGTAAGATTCAGCAAAAATAGTAGCCTCCACCGGGCCTTCCAAAGGGGTTATGTTGGTAAAATTCGGCAAAAATAGTAGCCTCCACCAGGCGTTCCTAAAGGGTTATGGATAATAGAATTCGGCAAAAATAGGGCAAGTCATCGGCCAGAAAGTGATCCCGCAGTAAGGGTAACATTTCCCCTTGGAAGCGGGCAAATGAACTCTATAGTGGCCAAACTCCACTGGGAAACATTCTCCCTACAGCCAGCGTAGTCAGTCTGGTAGAGACCAGGATTCTTGAGTAGCTCTCTCCGTGTCTTAGAGGCGGCTATTCACTCCAGTCGTTACGCTTAAGACAGTGGGAATCGGAGAAGAAACGCGGCGATGATCGCATTAGCATCTTAGGACCGCTGGAATGACGAAAATTGTCTCCAGACACCTGTTAACGTAAACTTGGACAGGAAGTCTCCGCGTTTTAAGGCCACAATATTGGAAGGCCTACACTTCAACTTGCTAAGGGATGTAATGCAAAGTTCTCTTCATCATTTTTAAAAAGTCCACGTTTTTCTTTGCATTATGTCGGTTTGTCTTACTCTCCAAGCAGAGGTTTAGGCTTCGCCCTGTTTTTGACGTCTTTTTAGGCGTTTTTATCGGAATTTCTTTTTTGTACCGGTATCTTGTTTTCGGATACTGCTTTGTCAACTTGATACTGTCTTGAAAACGTGATAGAGTCTTGTAGCAACTAAAAGGTTTGCCTGGAGATTAGATTTGTCTGTCTGTCTCATCACGTCAGCTGCTCGTTCCCACCGACAAGTCAGACTAAAACCTCAGTAATCCTATTTACGGAAAAAAACCTCCAGACTATCCCGGTCTAACCTACAGATCTACAGACAAGTGCGCTGTTATAGAGGCGCCCGTGCCCTGTGAACCCTTGTGTCAGGTCACCCTGCCCGGGTCACGCCAGGCCACATTCCCGGACGGGTTTTGTCTCGTGTTAAAGAATAGAACATTCCAGGTCGAACACGTCGAACCCCCTGTTCTATTCCACGTTCCTTTGGAAATCGGAGGCACCTTTTTTGGTCACGAAGACCTTTGCCCTACTCTTGTGTCCGCGGTGGCATCCTGTACACTTTTACCAACTCTTCCTTGTCACTGGTCTCATTCTTCGGGGCTTCTTTGAAAGAGGAAACTACAGCAGCTATTTTTTTCGTTGGTACGTAAAAAATTTCTAGGGTCATCTACGAGCTAAAGCTACCAGCTACCAAGTTAGGGTGCGGTCATATTTGTCGTAGGCCCTCGCACGATTTTGATGGCGTATAATTCTCAAGCAGGCTGTGACAGAACCAACCGCTCAGGATCTAAGACAGCCTTTCCCGTAACAAGACAGCTGAATTTTGCACGACACATGCACGACTATCCCAAAATACCCTCTTTGGTTTGCGATCATACGACAACTTCGTGCGACTTATGTGACCGAGCCCCAAGGGAGCATCTTTTTGTCCTCCATTTTTTAAACTCCTTGCTTTAACCTGACAGGACCTAAGTTCAGGGCCGTGAGGTCCTGAGCCACCCCGGTCCATTGTCGGCAGCGTCATTGTGAACCGTAGCTCGAGTTTGTATCGCCCGGTGCTCTAGCCTGTGTGCCCCCGCAGCTCTGTTCTGTACCGCCCGGTGCAGTCCCGCGCCATCCCCGGCCCGTTCCCACACCCTCTCCGTCAACTCACGTTTGACACACGAAGAGGAGGGAAGAGTCCGTTGCTAGGCGACGTGCTGCTGCCATGACAACGCACGACACCTCGTGTGCAGCCTGGCCTTTACCGACTTATGTAGTCCTGTGCGGTTTCTTTTCTGCATTTGGATTCCCAACTGTTAGAGAAATGTGTGACTTTGACCCGTATGGCGCGGTACGTGGAAGAAGGACGAATAAAGATCTTTGAATTTATTGTAACGTTGCGAATAAAAGTACGAGTAAAGCGTCAAGAACCAGGGACCCTCCTATGTGGCCTCCGTCGGTCAATATTGACCATGGTAAAATCCTAAGTAGGGACTATACGTACATATAAAAATACATACATAGAAGATCCGTAATACTAAGTGACAAAAAAGATTAACTACTCTATATATTGAAGCATCATAAATCCCAAAGGCAAGTTAAGTCTTTCAAATGTTACAAGAAAGGTTATTTTGAACAATACAGGTGATAAATAATGACGACAACCGGTCCTTTAGAACATGATTTCCGACTGTCGTACGCAGCCGTACCGACCATGACCTTCCACTCTGTACCCCCCAGTCTCCGGACACCAACAGAACCTCCAATTTTACGCTACGAGAACAAGATTGACCTTGGCGTGACCTTGACTGCCACGTCAGCCGATGTTTGTCCCCTGCCCCCAGGGGGGTGCCGACCATTTGTCCCGTCCCCCCGGGGGTCTGCTGTTGTGTACATTACTCCCGAGACACCCTCCCCCGGGAACTTGCTCGCCATGTTGCTTTCTGCTCTCATGGAAACTTCGGATGTTCCCACGGACAACATCAGGGGGGGGGGCATAGCCTGGTAGCCAGAGCACCGTATGCTCCCCGGTATCTCTTCGGTGCTGGGAGTACTGCCCGCCGTTTTTTTACGGGGTCGGCCTCAATTAGTTCGCGTACATAACGTTCTTCTACAGGACGGTAATAACCCAAAAGGCCGGCTGGAAAGATCTAGCATGTCAGGAAAGACCTACGCTTAGAACTGGGACCGGTAAAGCCGGCCTGTGAAGAATGGTAACCGGGCTAGGGGATATTGTGCGCTCATGTGTGAGATATGTCTTTATTCATGTCCTTAGAACAAGTTTACAGGGAGAAGGTCAGAAACAAATATAAACGTAACTTTGTTGTATTGAGATCTGTGTACATCTAGGGTTATACATTGTCCTTATATGAAAGGGCATGAAATATGTTATGAAGATAAGTTAATTGACCGAAGATTATTGCTCTAATGGTCGATATAAATACTGCAGTTATTGTTGGAAAAGTCTCAGATAAAATAAAGATGATTGGCAGCCGATGTGGAAGGAGATTTTTCAGGCATTTGATGAATTCAACCAGCAAATCAAACGTTATCTTTCAAATAGAATCTTCATCGGCGACAAATTCTTTCCTGGAATCCTCTCGACCTTTCTTAGTTATACCCAATATTGCAACCGATGTCTCCAGTGGCAGCCACGACCGAACCAACAAGTGGACACATTTTCTTCTCTCATATCCGGACCACGCCTTCATCACGTGGACATCACGTGGACAGTTAGTGATGTTCGCCTCTGACCTCCCTGTTCAACCAATCGACTTTGGTTAAAGAGAGGTCAGAGGTCTCGTGGTCACACACCGTTAAACAGACCAGTGTCCCCTGGTCAGTTTAGAAGACCCTAGAAATCTTTCAAGGTCAAATAGGTCAAATCTAAATGTCAACAGTTGTGTTTCATGATCTATTATCAAAACATCGAGGGACTGTTGACGGATGACGTAGTGTCCATCAGCTTGGCATCTTCCAGAATGGCATCTGGTAAACATGAGGACAAAGGCAAAGATACAATCGGGTTGCACATGTTTCAGTAACTTATGGCAATAGATATTGTAGTCTACCATGCAGTATCTGATTGTTTAAAACTTTGATTACATAGAAGGTTGTCCAACTGTGTGATTTCGATTGAACGAATGGCTGACGGTACCCCATATAGAACATGATAGATCCGTGATGGACAACACATCAGCATGATTGCCACTAGTGTCCCCCTATCAGACCCCATCTCTGCCCATCATCCTTCATCAGTACACTCCCAAACGTCCCCATACAGACCCCCTGTGTGTATTCCCTCTCACTGGTCCTGAGTTCCACCAACCTGTCAGCAGCCTGACCTTTCTCAAGACACCTTACGACAGTCACGACCCCACCTGACCCCAGGTCACAGGTCGGTGTCATCTGCTGACGTTGGAAGGGATGTCTGCACTTGTTTCACACGGGCCTCGACGGGACCTGTCAGTGGATAGAACTTGGGAAAAGAAAATTGCAAAAAAAAAAAAGGTCTTAGAAGGTTTTAAAAATACATTGCTTACGTCAACTGTTGCCTATTGTATCCAGACCGTGCCTATCTAGTTCTATGCCTGAATGGGTTAGGGTTAGGCTCAGACACGGTTCTGGATAGTCTCCACGTATCCAAGAACGTAGATTTGTCCCAGGCAGTGGTTCTGGATATACATGGAATATCCAGAAGCGCGCATGATCATGAGCATGGTTCTGGATAAAGCACGGTTCTGGATACAACATTGCCCACACATGGTCTTTGATTGGTCATATTCTTGTTGTTTGCTTTATAACCTTCCTGGATTAGAGAAGGTAAGATAAACAGATGGCTGCAGTTGAGGTTCAGACACGGTTTCGCCTTGACTACATGGTGGCATTCTGCGACACAAAGGCGTCCACTAAACAGCGCCCCGACATTCACGCACTGCTTTGTCAGGCAAATCGCGCAGGTTCGCATCGGGGACGACTTGGACACACACCAAGTGGTGCTTGACATTTGTGTTTGCTCCGGGGCAAAACTATGGATGTCACGCCTGCTTTTCTCTTGTGCGATGTATATCTTCTTTCCTACAGGATTCTGTCAGCTACTTTAGCAAACTTCAGGTACATTTGCACCTATGTAGAGAGGGGTGAGCACATGTACAGGGTTTTGAGGCGACACAGTTTAACCACTAACCAAGACCCTCGCCCAAAGTCGAGTATGCGGAATAATTGATGGCTCTGATCGCTGGGCACAAAGAAACCTTTTCACGTGAATGGAAATCTGTTTCTCTGGCCCTGCCGACCCGCGCTTTCTCCTCTTCCCGCAGGCAGCATTAATCACACGCGGACACGAGGCGGCGATTTCAGCCTTTCACGGGTTAAGAGTCGGGACTACTGCGAGCATGGCATAGGCATTCATACATGTAGTTCTGATGCATATGCAAGTGTAATAGGTGGGAAGATAGCAACGATGAGTTCACTCTTGTCACTTATCGCTGAAGAAAGTTGTCACTTCTTTAAGCATTAGTCATTAGTTGTCTTTCTTTATTGAACCTCATTGCTTTTATTGTATGCCATTGTCACCATATTTAACGTTGATCAGGTTTAAAAGGTAACTTTGCAATGCATAAACCGTCGTCCCGAAGACTGCTCTGATGCATATGTAAGTGTAGTGGGAAGATAGCAGTGATACATTCACACTGTATGACACGTATCGTCGAAGACAGTTGTCATCAGTAGCCTTTCGTTTATTGTATGTTCTAGACACAACAATTAACGTTTACTAGGTCAGAAAGTTAAAGCTTCACACATAACGTACAAAATGTCGTCTCGAAGACTGCATTGATGCATATGCGTGGTGGGAAGATGGCACTTCACATTGAACCTAAAGACAATTCGTCGAAGAAATAAAAAACCTGTTGCCTTTAGTTAAATATGCGTGTGTCCTAGACACGATAACTGTGACTAAATTTGAAAGTTTCAGCTCGACAAGTCCATGAATGTTTACAGATACATTTGTATTGAAGTGGCACAAATGTGTAGAAACATACAAACGACGTTTCCGTCTCAGCTGCACATAGACCCTTACATAATGTAACACGCAAAGGTATCGTTTAGATAGGTTTAGTTACACTTAATTGCCTCTAGAAGACTCGTCTAGACCCGGTGGAACCAAGGTGGTTAGAGAGATCTCTCTAACTTCCTTGGTGGAACCAATGTACCACCAGTAATTTATCGTTACATTACCTCAAACCCACAAAGCAGAAAGCTTATCAAATATCGGACTCAGAAAAGTTCATCATGCGATGAAAGGGAAGTACGAACTCTTTTGAGAACCAGTTGGCTTGGTTAACATTGACGTGTAGTGTTCCACTTAAACATTTCATCCATGCGACGGTTTTGTTCCGTGGGTGAAAGATCTTCAGTGATCTTATCTCCGTTCGAGTGTTCCCAACCAACAATCACGCAATCCTCAGACCGAGGTCTTCACAAAAAGACGCTCCGTCCGAGTTTCTGTGGGCGATTTTCCGCTGAGCCATCTCTGTGGGGAGACACTTTGTCCCTTTGACCCCTCTGCTCGACAGGTTTTGTGTCCGGATGGGACCTGGGGAAGAAAGGGGGGATGTGCTGGGTTCGGATTCCCACGGTGCCGCCATTGACGGACTGTCCCGCCTCTCTTCATGCCTGTCTTCTCTTCACAGAAAAAAAGTCGCCCCCTCTTCAGACCGGCTTTCTTTTGAGAAAGATGAAGCGTATCTGGTGGTGAGAAGAACTGTTCTCTTCTTCACAAGTTCCGAAGAGAACCCCACTTTCTGTCCATGCACAGATAAGACAACAAGTGTAGGGTAGTGTGAGAAGAACTGTTGTATCCAGAACCGTGCTTTATCCAGAACCTTGCCCAGGCACTGTTATGGATAGTCCACACGTATCCAGAACCGTGTCTGGGGCAAATCTACTTTCTTGGATACGTGGATACTACCCAGAACCGTGCCTGATCTCAAGGAGCTTTGTTGATGATTGAAAGCTCCTTGCTGATCCTAATCCTAACCCATTCAGGCATAGAACTAGCTATAGATGATGGGCACAGTTCTAGACACAATAAGAACCTCCGCCGTGCGACGATCCGTTAGAACGTCTGACGTTTTGATCGCTTCATTCATCTTAGACCTTTTCTCCCCAGGGTGCAGTAAGGTTCATCATGTTTTGTTTTACATGTCAGGATCGCCGTCCGTGTCCCTTTGACGAGCCCTCGGCTCTCAGAACAGCCGCTCAGGACGCGGAGGTTTCCCATATGAAAAACCCATCCAGTCATTAATCTGAGATATCAACCTGTCTGTTGGTCTGAGACTCTGGGCCTGAAAGGAACCTCCCAGGTTGATTAAAACTGCTCCCTTCAAGCGACCCGTACAATGTAACAACCGTACAAACTCATCATCCACAAAATACAATTACATAAGCATGGCTGAACCCTCTGGAAGTACTTGTAGTAGTAATTAACCCTCTCACTGCTACCTAACCACATGACCAATACAAATTTGGTGTCAAATGGCTACTTTAGCATGCTGATGGTTACTAAGTTAGACAATTAGAGTTTAAAACTCATCTCTAGTACATCGTTTGGGCCATAATCTACTCAACGTTTGGCAATCCCTAATTTCACAGTTCTTCATAGTCGGAATTCGCCCGTAACATGGGTACTTTCTTCACTTTAATCTAAAGCTTGCCATGGTCTCTTTTGTTACTGAGTCGTATGAAGTACACGCTTTACGTGACAGTGGAATATAATTATGTAGAGGTTGGAGAATCAGCATGGATGTTTATGGCATAAACTGTATCAATGCTAAGCAGCTATCTTGCATATTGTGTCCGCAAGACACCAGTAAGTTCATGGATGTGATGAACTCTAAGTTTTACTGAACACAGTTAGCATAGTATAATATGAACACACGTAATTCGATTATTTGATACTAATTCTTCAAACACGTTTTTTGTACACAAGACCAGAGACTGCTACCAGCAAATGTTCTACCCCAGACAAAGGTCAAATGTCATATCGTTTAGCATGTTTAGCTTGCGGAGCATGCAGTTCATATAAGTTTTCCCAGGCGGCGCTCATCTGTGGCCAGCGATGCCCCCCCCCCCAAAAAAACTAATCTGTCAGTCAACAATGTTTCTGAGAGTTCGACCTGGGAGAAAGAAGAAGAAGAAGATAAAAAGTTGTGAACTGAAGGATGGACTGAAATTTTGCCTCAGAAACTCCTTCCAACTTCCTACCGGTAAGTTCTAACCCGCCTGGGCCGTGTCTGATCCATTCTGACGTGAGCTGGTGGGACTTTTGTTTTGTTTTGTTTTCAGGAGGGGGAGGGGGGCGGTTCTCGGCAGTAGCTGCTCATTCTACTACCACCTGTTCCGTCTGCAGGTCCTGCTAGTCTCCAACAGACTCCTTAGGATGTCGAAAGATTATAAATGTTGACCAAGAGAGAAGGGTCTGTCAGAAAGGCATCCCTCTAGAAACTTTTTATGACAAAACTTCAATATTTATATTTGTGGGTTCGACTGATACACAGCCAATTGCATGGCTGCCCAATCAGCAGCCACAGCCCATGTACACATACTAGAGTAATTGTATAACCTATGTTATAGATTTAGTATTAGACGTCCTGTCAAATTATGTATTTTGCTACAGTAACATTAACTGCATGATGTACTTCTGTATACCTGTACTTTACCCGATATGGCATGAATGTATAATAAAATTATTATTATTAAGAAAAAATGAAGGGTCAGCCCTAGATTTTATCAGAATTGATAGATGTTTGTCCAGCGCACACCATGGCCAGGGTGATTCCCTGTTCTTACCAATAAGTGTGATGGGTTCTTTAACGTGGTGGAGATGTGAAAAACATTGGACCCCCATCTAACGTCATATCCAAGGGAAACTGTTGATCCTATATGACCAGTTTCGACCAGTATTTCACCACCCTAAGAAGTCCGGTGGAGGCTACTTTAGGGTCTCCCGCGCCACTTGTTTCCGGCCGTCTGTGATGACAGATGGTGAAATAATGACTTCCGTAGGGCGGAAGGACACGGTTGTCAGGCGTGAACAGGCGGACAATGGCGGGAGGTTTTACTGAGAGCGCGGAGGGATACGGTCGGCAGGCGTGAAAAGGCAGACAATGGCTGGAGGTTTTCCTGAGAGCGCGGAGGTTGTTAAGGCAATCCATCACTGTTCTGTACTCAAATGGAAATGAGAAGAACCTAAATTTGGATTATAAGGTCAACTAATAAAGTCAGGACACAACGACCTATAAGGTATCAGATTACGAGGAAAAAATTATATAAGTGCGAACTTCATATAAGTGCGTACTTTGTGTTTTGGTAAATCCATTATGGGTAGATGTAGTGGGCTGGGCACTAGTAACATGCACCTAGAATCGAACACATTTCCCCCAAGCGATGAATTTTTAAGTACATGATTGTATTTCATTTTGTAAAGGTGTTTATAGCAAGACAGTGCAGAAAGGTTGAAGCAACGGGTAACGAAGAATATGAATCTGCGGACCCAATCAAAATATATTCTAGGGATCTCATCATAGTAGTCTAATGTCTGAGCTGCAGTTTCGATAGGTGGCGTGACTGAACAGTTCATCATGAGTCCAATGTCAGAAGCACTGCCATGGATACAGACCGTTGATTTGTTTCAGTTTCATGTTATGACAAGACTATTCAGACTACTACTAGACAGATAAAGTCTAGTAGTAGAAGTAGAACCACAGCCATACAACGTTGTGAATCTAAAACTTTCTCATCAGCTTGTCACTGTTGTCAAATTAGTATTTGTAAACGCCATGTGTGATACAAACGTTAAAAGTTGTCCTATCTCAGCTTAGAAAAGCTGTAGTCATTTAGACTCCTGACGTGCAAGTTTCTTCTTCATCTGCTTCGCCTGGTTTATGTACCTTATCGCTTTTCGATCTTGACCCAAAGTAGCCCAGGCCGAGGACAGATTACAGAGTGAAATAGTGATACTAGGGGTTTCTGCATGAAAACCGTACACGTTTCTTTGCATCTGCAGGGCTTGCTCAAAGTAGTCAATGGCTTTTCTGTTCTCACCAAGGCGAAGCCAGGCTGCTCCGATGGAGTTGAGCATGTGGGCATTGTCAGGATGTGCTGTACCATGGATTCTTTTAGAAATCTGCAATGAGCGGCCATGGTAGCCCCGTGCCTTTCTGTAATCGCCCAGAGCTGCACAGGCGTTTCCTACATTGACGAAAACCGTTGCAAATGTAGAATCTTGTTTAATTGCACCGTTCAAACGTTTGTACATCTGTAGCCCCTCTTCATAGTGCTCCACCGCTTTCCTGTTGCCGCCAATTTGACCCCAGAATGTACCCAGGTTGATGAGGATGGTGGCAATGTCGGGATGTGCTGAACTTGGTCCGTGAATTGTCTTAAGTATTCTAAGGGCCTCTTCGCAGTTGCTTACTGCTTTCCTGCGTTCCCCCAAGATCCACAAATTCAACGAAAGGCTGTGAAGGGCTTGTGCAGTCATAGGATGGACATTACCATACAGTTTCCACGTCATCTCCAGTCCCTTCTGTAAGTAGACACTGGCTGTTTTAGGATCCAACTTACTCCATGATGATCCAAGGTTAAGGAGTGAACGTGCAATTTTAGGATGTGCTGCAGTCTCGAAATAGATTGCCTTATACATCTCCAAGGCGTCTTCCGCGTAACTGATAGCCTTCTGGGGATTCCCCATTTCATCCCAGCTTAGTGCTAACTCGTTTAATGACTGAGCTATATGAGGATGTACAGCACTCTGTCCATGCAACCTCCTGCTCATCTCCAGTGCTTGTTCAGCGACACTGATGGCTTCCGCAGGGTTTCCCATCGCTCTCCAGGATTCTCCAACATCGTTAAGTGAACTGGCAACGTGAGGATGTTCTTTACCGTGGACTCTACAATACATTTCATATGCCTGTTGATGATAGCTGAGTGATTTCCTGTAGTCTCCAAGCTGTAACCAGGTTCTACCCAGAAATCCTATAGCGAAGGCAACATGATGATGTGCTGTTCTCTGGCCATAGACTTCTCTGCACATGTCCAGTCCGTCCTCTAAGTATCTGATTGCCTTTCTAAAGTCCGAGATTTCATACCAAACCATTCCCAGATTGATTAGACACAAGGAAATGGCAAGACGTCCATCACAAGACGAATCACATCTTTGAAACATCTGCATTGCTCGTTCAAGGTAGTTGAGTGCTTTTTTATGATTTCCATTATATAACAAATCTGTTCCCAAGTTAAGCAGTGATACCGCTGTTTCCCAATCTTCCTTACCTTTGCATAGATTCAAGGCCTTTTCATGACATCTGATAGTTTTCATGTGATAACCGAAATAACGGTAAATGAAACCTTTCATTACTGGAGAGCTTTCAACAAGAGTAACCTGTAGAGGCAGGAAGCATTTGCGCAGCGGGAAGTGTACATCTTTCAAGAGGGCCTTCAGAGGACGTGCTGTGAATAAATATCTGAACATCTGATTCATATTGGAAACATGGAACACCTTTTGAAAGTGATTGCTTGTTTTACCTATGTTGTCACGTGAGGTAGGTATTGATGGAAGGGCCGACAGGTTCTCCTTTTGGCCACCATTTGCAATGTAGGTTCTCAGTCTGAGTTCTGCTGAGATGCTGACCAGAACCTTCAGGTGATGCGCGTTTTCTGCACTGACAACCCCTTCACTTTCCATGTCTTCAATTGTCTGCCAAACTGTAGTGGGTATGATATTAGAACCCAGAGCCAGGCAATCTACTGCAATTGCTGGGAATCGGTAGATTTCTTTCTTTACATCCAACAGCACATCTTTGAATATGTCATCTTCCTGAAGGCTTGCCAAATTCTCGTGGATCGTCTCGTTGGCCATCTGCCGAGCTATTTCCCCACCACGAGCTTTCAGTGTCTCAGCCACGATATTGGCATAGTCGCCAACTAAGGTCTGGTCTCCAACAATCAGGCAAGTATTTCTCAGCACGCTACAGAGGTGATACCCTTCATTCAGGTACAGTGAAAAGTCTGTTTCTAAGATTCCAGCCATATTCATTGGTGTGCAGATGAGTTCACTGGCAGGTTCAGTCGAAGTTCCCTGCCTGCCCAATGGAGTCTTGCTTGCTCTTGGCATGGAGCCATCGAACGCAAACCCGCGTGGTGTAACAGAGTCATAGAACCAACTGTCTAGTGGGTCGTCTGAGTAGAAGTCATTCAGACTTTTTATCCCCAAGGCTGGGAGGATTGTTTCTCCCAAGTTGACCACCTTGAGGTGCAGGTAGTGAGTCAGTCGACGGAAATACGTGGTATTTGCTTCATTTTCCTCCTCTACCAAGATGGCAAACTCCAGGTCTGAGTATGGAGTTACCAGTCCTGTGGCCTGTGAACCCAAACCTATCAGGGCATACTTACAGGGAGGGAGACCCATCACTGAGATACACTCGTCTACCAGCTGTGTGATGAACGTCTTCCTGTCTTCAGTAATTTTCTCAAATATCTGTCTGACAGTGTCAGCTCGCTTGGCTTCCATCTCATGCACTTTCTCTCTTCTGAGATTCTTTGTCATTTTCTCACGAAGTCGTCCTGAAACTGGATTGATTCCCGCCCTCTCCTCTACTTCCTCCTCCTCCTCCTCAGCATCATCATCCATGAAGGGGAACTCCTCCTCGTCAAGTGATTCCATTTCGAGTTTGATCTGGTCCCGAATTTCGTTCAGCTGTTTCTTGTGTTTCTCTGTTTCATGAAGATTCCCTTTCTGATCTATCGCTAAGGCATGTTTGAGAAACAGTGCTTCTGTTTCTTCAATTGCATTTTGAAGGATCTCACTATGTACCTTTGACCTGGCCATTGCTGCATGATAGAGTGCTGCTGCCTTGACAAAGTCTCCCCCGTCTCCTGTTTGACAGCCTCGCCTGCAGTAGACATCCCCCAACTTGTGCAGGGGTGAGACCTCTTTTTCATACTGTAGAGCTGTGGGATCTATGGAATAGCAATATTTGCCTTCAGTAACGAAGATTCACATGTTTCATTCAACTTAATTTCTTTGGAACAAAATATCATGAAAGATGTTTCTAACACAGGCATACTTAGTTTTGAATATGGATTACTTTATTTGGGTAACGTTACATAATATTGAACATGTTGTGTGTGTGTTTTACACTCTTTCCTACCTCTGACATGCACAAGCCTGAGCGCTGCTGCAAAGTGCTGCTCTGCCGAGTCCAGGTCTCCCCTCTGCAAGGATTCCTTACCTTTCTGCAGGTGTTCCTCGTACCGCCTGGAGGTTTCATAAGTAACAATATTGGTTAATTCTTGAAAGATTATTATTGGGAGTGTAGGATTGTCAAATAAGCTCAACTTGAATCCTTTGATTTCATTTTTTACAAATATAGTTGCTTTGTGAAAATGACTGATGTTGATTCTGCATCTATGATTAATGATGCTTCCCATTACGTTATGATTCTAACATCACAAACCAAAGTACCCGGCTTCAGGAAGCCACAACAGCAAGTATTCTCTGGACAAGAAAGACAGGCATAGGCCAAATACGGATAGATCAGTCTTTAAACACATCGCGTACCTGGAATTATCTGCTGTAGGGAGGCTACTACCTTGAGGAATATTTAAAGTTGTTTCCTTGACCATTTTATATCCAAAGGAAAGCTGTTTGCTTGTCGTTTTGCCCTTAGGTGCCATCTGAAAAATATAAACATCTCGTGAGTAAGAAAAGACCTAAATTGCAACATTACTGCCTAATGTTTATCCTAGACTACAAGCACTTGTAGTCTTCACACATGAATGAACAATTAAAACTAAAGATAACATCCTTTTCATTGATCAGCAGGGCGTGCAGCCATTCGGCTGAACAAAGTTTGCACTGACGTAAGTACAACACCGCATCGTCATGCACGACTGAACGACATAAGAGAAATGTCAGGGGGCTGCCATTGGCATTGGTTACTATAAACACTGTCTCCGTTGGTACACAGGTTGGCAGTAGGGAAGGAACAAGAACGACAGAACTACTTCTATACACATGATATATAGAAATCTAAGGTAAAACAAAATGAATGTCAGCGACACTTCTGGCTGTTTATACATAGGTGTAGAGAGTGGTTAAGCTTGTGTTTAATCCACGATTTTTAGGGATGTTGGCACTTATACCAAAACATGAAATGTTATTCTATGTAGGAAGCAAAACACTTACCCGTCTCCTTCTTTCCGCCATGTCCTTCCTGACTTTTGCTGCGTGCAGTAAGCGATGTGTGAGGACGGTTTTCCCATGTGGATCGTCACATCGCTCCAGGGCTGTGCTGTACAGGGCTGTGGCCTTGGTCAAGTGTCTGGGCTCCTTTAAGTCTCTTCCTCTCTTAAGGTTCACGTCTCCGAGACTTTTTATAGCCTCTACTTCCAACAGACTGTTACTATCCACTATTTCTTCTACAAGAATCTTAGTGTAGCCATCTAAGATGGAGTCCATATGGCCGCCGTTAGCCAATTTCTTGTCCAGGTCTTGAAAGATTTCTGAAGTCCTTGTAACAGAATTAACGTTTGTGTTCCTGGTTGATCCAGCTATGGGCGTTTTCTGCCCGAGTTTCTCGGCTAGGGCGACCCTATGTTGGAGAGACTCGCCTTCCCCCGGGTCCTCACACCGGAGCAGCGCGGCCCTGTACAGGTTCAGGCAGCCGATTCTGACACGCTTATACGATTACAATCGCTAAGCAGTACCCCTGCTTAGCCGACAGAGTCGCCTAAGCGGGATGGACTCATGGACTAGTCTAGCGTGCTTAGCGACTCTGTCGCCTCAGACCTAAGCAGACCTGCGCAAAGCCTGACGGGAACCCCGGAATGAACCAAGATGGCGGCGCCCAGTTGATGTGACGCGCCGGATTGAGGGCCATTGAGTAAAAGAATACTCCATACAATAAGTCGTAGTACGGTCACGATATGTCAAAATGAGATTGAGACAGCAGTGAGGAGGAGCCAGTCCAGGTTGGCAGGTTCCATACCTTATGCCTGGACCTCGAGAATTCAAAACCTTGTGAATTGGTCCCCCGAAGGACAACCTGAAAATTTGTTGAATAATTTGAGAGCAGCTAAAATCCCAGAGAAACGACTTTTTACGTTGTGATGTCAATATCGTGTGTGTGTGTGTGCCAGTGTGTGTGTGTGTGTGTGTGTGTGTGTCACTGTATGTGTTAGGGCTGTGTACCGGTACGCAGTACCGATACTGTACCTAAAAAATTGATTAGGTACAGGTCCAAAATACCTAATCCCTCAGTATCGGGTACTGTAGTGTACCTGTATAGAGTTGCACTAATCATATGCTTATTTGTGGCCTAAAATAGGGAAATAGCTGGTCCCCCATGTGTCCCAGAGACAGGGCAGTGTGTTCGTGTTACAGACTGACAGTGTTAACTTCCAGGAAAGATCTGTTGTGTATTAGATATGCTCCCTTTAGATGTCCCTTTGGTCAGCTTTGAGTAGCATGAGGCCACTTAGGGTAGGAGATGAAAACTAAAACATCTTAGTTTTGCCCATGTTTTGTCTCAGAATTCTCCATAAACAAAAACGGTGGCCTGCATGGGGGGGTCCCGACAACGCTCTACGTTAAATTTTGAGAGCCGGCTACGTATTATGCTGAATTCAAGAAGCCTCCCCCATTACGCTTTACGATAAATTCCGGGTAGCTACAACGCATTACGTAAAATAAAACGGCGAATTACGCTCTACGTAAAATGCGCCAATTACGCTCTACGTTGAATTAGAGCGGTCCGTCTACGCTCTACGTAGAATTAAAATGGCCGATTACACTCTACGGAAAAGGGCATGCGGGCCCCCCAAAACTTACCTGAACCGTCAAGTTTATGAATGTTTATCTCATTATTGAAGAAGTTCAGAAGAACATGTTAATTTGCCGAATTGTTCAGGTAACAAAGTTACAGGTTCAGGTCCGGACCTGTACCTAAACCCGTATACCTGTACCTGTACCTAAAATTTGTTTAGGTACACAGCTCTAGTATGTGTGTGTGTGTGTGCTGAATAGATTATTAGGTGAGTGTCACGGAAATGTCATCATGGCGAAAAATGTCCAGACTATGCATGATGTACAAAATGACTAATAAACTGGTGGATATACCAAGTACCTAATACCAGCTCAGAAAAGAACAAGAAATAGTGATACCTTCAAGTATCAACCAAGCTATCTGGAGTGCAGTATATCGCAGGAACTTATACATCCTGATTCTTTCTTGGTGAAGGTAGGGCAGAATTTCGGGACATAGGAACATATGGTTTTGTACTGCCACCTTTTTCTCTGACACAACTGTTCCTGATCAGTTTTAGGAAGAAACGTGGAGGCCATTTACAATTCGTTTTAAACATTATTGTTGCTGTAAAGCCAAAACATTAGGAGGAAATGAAGCAACTAAATCAATATACTCCCCCCTCCCAATAAAATATAAAAAACATAGCACATATAACATTAGTTGGGGATAGCACATATAACATTAGTTGGGGAAGGGCTGGCTGGTAGCGCCTACATGTCAACCAGTTGTATAGGAGCTCTCAATAGATACTTAAGCCAAAAGGCAATTACTAATCAGATAGCATCAGTACTCTGGCAAGAAGTCCCCTCCAGATATTCCCAGCATGCACTGTGATACCATTGATGTACACATGTATGGCAAAGGGTGTTGCAAAAAGGATTTTATGGGGTATGGAGAAAAAAGTTCTTGACAGCATTTTTCTGTACAAAATTTGGATATCGCGAAACGATGACCGATTTCCTCCAAACCAACTTTATTGGGTTCGGAAGACTTAGCCGACATCATACATGTATCTTGTTTCCCAAAATATCATAATTTCATCAATTAAGGGCAAAACAGCATTTTCCGCATAAAATTTCGATATCGCGAAACGATGACCGATTTCCTCCAAACCAACTTAATTGGGTTCGGGAGACCGCCCCGACATCATAAATGCATCTTGTTTCCCAAAATATCATAATTTCATCAATTAAGGGCAAAACAGCATTTTCCACATAAAATTTCGATATC
This sequence comes from Branchiostoma floridae x Branchiostoma japonicum, assembly GCA_013266295.2. NCBI lineage: Eukaryota > Metazoa > Chordata > Leptocardii > Amphioxiformes > Branchiostomatidae > Branchiostoma > Branchiostoma floridae x Branchiostoma japonicum. Next base: position 676,959 of record CM023828.1, read on the forward strand.
GCGAAACGATGACCGATTTCCCCCAAACCAGCTTTATTGGGTTTGGGAGACCGCCCCGACATCATAAATGCATCTTGTTTCCCAAAATATCATAATTTCATCAATTAAGGGCAAAACAGCATTTTCCGCATAAAATTTCGATATCGCGAAACGATGACCGATTTCCCCCAAACCGGCTTTATTGGGTTCAGGAGACCGCCCCAACATCATAAATGCATCTTGTTTCCCAAAATATCATAATTTCATCAATTAAGGGCAAAACAGCATTTTCCGCATAAAATTTCGATATCGCGAAACGATGACCGATTTCCTCCAAACCAACTTTATTGGGTTCGGGAGACCGCCCCGACATCATAAATGCATCTTGTTTCCCAAAATATCATAATTTCATCAATTAAGGGCAAAACAGCATTTTCCACATAAAATTTCGATATCGCGAAACGATGACCGATTTCCCCCAAACCAGCTTTATTGGGTTCGGGAGACCGCCCCGACATCATAAATGCATCTTGTTTCCCAAAATATCATAATTTCATCAATTAAGGGCAAAACAGCATTTTCCGCATAAAATTTCGATATCGCGAAACGATGACCGATTTCCCCCAAACCAACTTTATTGGGTTCGGGAGACCGCCCCGACATCATAAATGCATCTTGTTTCCCAAAATATTATAATTTCATCAATTAAGGGCAAAACAGCATTTTTCGGCATATTAAAAATTTCGATATCGCAAAACGATGACCGATTTCCTCCAAACCAACTTTATTGGGCTTGCAATACTTCACTGACATTATATATGCATCTAGGTAGCATAATTTTGTCAATTCATACAAAAGAATGTGATACCGGTACACAAGTTGGTTCCTTGACTTCAGATGTGCATCTGGTTTATGGTATGTAATAGCGCAATTGCTTTCCTGAGGCCAAAACAGGTTTTTTGGGTAGAAATGATGACCAATACCCTTGAACCAATTTTATGGTATGCAGAATGATACCCTATATTCATAACATGAGGTCCGCACCTTGTTTGTCCTAGAATTTAGAAACATTACTTGTTCATATCTGAGACAAAAAATACGATCTACCGTGATCGCCAAAACCTTAAATGATAGAAACTCAACAATGAATTGTGGATTCGGCATGGGAATTCCCGTATCGACTATCAAAGCATCCACAAATTGATTAGTCAGATTTGAAAGAAATCTGTTTAATTCTAAGCGATCTATGAACTCCGCCGTTTTGGCAAGGCGTTGTCCGACAATACCGTATGTTTCTCATAGACGATTGTAGGTCGCATCTCACAGAAGTGCGCTTTCTTTCATAAAACAAGAAGAATCTGATATATCGGCACGAAACTTGCACAGTACTAGGCTAATATACTGCTCTTGCTGTGTTGTTAATAGATTTGCTCTTCCGTCATCCTTTGTGGACATACAGGACATTCACCTGTCTTCAATTTCAGTCAGGCGCAAATGTAGTCGGTAGCGTTGGTTCCTAGAACACTTTAGAGCCACATAGATCGCGTTCAAAGCAATACAGGTAATCCATATTTTGTAACCGGATAGCCTACAATACCATGTAACTTTAAACAGAGTAAATTGGACCGTGTCCTAAACAATTTCTTTAATTTTTACACGAAAACCCGTTAAAAATTGCCCTAGCGACATGTATTAAAAGTGCAGCGTGTAATAATTGAGGGGAATTCGGGCAATTATTTCGATGAAATTAACTAATAATCACGTAAAATACACTTTTTGTCGTTAGACTTGCCATGACATCACATCTCCATCTTTCAAACTAGTTGTAACACTTTAAAAACAAGTGTAGGTACCCTAGCGAGATATGGTGAAACTGCAGCAAAGGAACATTGCGTTAGCATTCGGCCTCGCTTTACCAGATGCGTCCAGGACGTTTTGGTTTTTCATATCTCAGCTAGAATACAACGACGTCTTTCAAATTTGGCTGGTTTACTTCTGAAAGCCTGTGCTACATAGTCGTTGTAAGAATTCCCGTGCTGACATGATGGTTTATCACCGAATAATTTGTTGCTGAGTAACTGTGGAAAAATATCAATGGTGACAGGGTATCATCTAACCAAGGAGGTTCTCCGTCTAACCTCCTTGATCTAACCCGCCTAAAGTCGAGATCCTGTTTTTCAAAAAACTGTGCTTATCAAATAGATTTGCTCAACACAAGGAAAGTCGATTTCGACAGAATCATTCATTGCAGGCACTATTTCTAATATTTTTTTGTAATCAAGCCTTACTAAGGTCTAATTAAATTTGTGTCACACAAACACAAATTAACACACATACACACACACAAATTAACACACACAAAGACATACCAAAAATACTACCTTCATTTTTCATGTAGGTAATGATAGGTGTCATTCAACTTTGACGATTTATGCATTATGCATGCAATGATACATTTGAACATTTTCATTAAAAAATGCTACTGCACTTGAAAGAAATGACCGTAATACATTTGCACCAGCAGCATGTCGTGGTTGAATAGAAGTTATGAGCAAAGTAACTAAAAGACATAATCTGAGACACCATTTATGTGAAGCCTGATGATGTTTTAAATGTATACTTTTCAGATACAAATTTCTGCACAGTGTTAATTTCATGTGCAGTTACATGTAACTACCGGTATATAAGCAAATGATTGAACTCAGTAAATATAATTTCAACAAAGCTCCAGATTGATATAACCTAATTTTACTTTGTATTTTGCTCAAGTTGGCACAGAAATTGACACAGGCTTTATCTTTGACATGTCTTGACAAGTCCCATCCTTATATTCATACATGTACTTCATCTGCTGTACATCTTTAGTTACTTCAAGAGTATACAAGATACTACATGCTGTCATGAAGTTGCTACTATGATCTACAATTCAAATTCCTAAATGTGCAAGGACCATCCTGAAAGCCAATGACTAAATGTCATTTCAAACAACAGTAATATAAGCTTAGTTCACCTTGGACAACTTTATTGTGCTAAAATGTGTAACCAATCCCTATGTTGTGTTGTTGTGAAAACTAAAAAGAGCATCTGGATTACTTACACAGTCTATAAACAGACTGGAAAACAAATCTGAGAAATACCCAGTGCATACTACTCCTTGGAGTAAAAAGACATACTATACGTACTATCATCATCTCTTACTGGTTAGTACCTCTTCTGTTGCATTTTCAGCATCGTTCCTGTTAACATTATGACCATCATCCTCCTCCTCTTCATCATCATCATTATCAGATTCACTATATCAGATATTCCAAGTCAGTAGATAAGTACAAGTCTGAAGCACTGCCCCTTGTGGGTACATTAGGAAGATCTGGATTTTTTGTCCCTAACAACCTGTGGGCAAAGTGCAGATGCCTTTCTATTGCATCACACTTTCCTACTAGCATTGCTACAGCCCCCACAGTATCAGCAGCTCTACATGCTTGCAATGATTCTCCAATTACTCCAAGTTTCCTTATTCCAGTCCTTATAAGCCGGTCCGGGTGCATGTCCTGAGAGGTCATTTTCAGCTCTTCCTCTGCACTTTTCTTCAGACACAGTGCTTCAATCGCCTGTCTCTGTACCAATCTAGGGACAGCACCCTCCTCCTGAGGATAAATAACATAACAAGACAGAATTAAGTTATTTTATTTTGGCAGTCAGAGATCATTAAAACTCCCGGATGTGCATAACATACAAATTTGTGTATGACAATGACTTACTGATAACAAAAGATGATGATGATGATAGCACTACAAAAGGTTGACTTTCTAACAGGGCTCTCATGTTTTCCCTTTGAGTATAATATATAAGTTATATATCATAAACATATTATCTTGTAATGAGAGTAATCAGTTGTGAATCCAAGAAGACTCCTACATCATTTACACTTGTTGTATGGGTATGAAAATTTTAGACAAACTCACCAACAAATCTAGCTGTGTGTAGCACTTACCAGGTTGGCTGGCAGGCATCCATAAAGTTAATCAATTGTGGGAATACTGAGTCTTGTGGGGACTTGCCAATGCTGTTGTACTTGAGCTTCTTGTTGACATTCTTCAGCTGCTGACCCAATTTTGTGGCTATGGCCTGGCCATCTGGAGGAAATATAGATTGATGACAATTCAAACTCAAATACATATTCATGTATTATGCACATTAGATGGCAGAAATATATATAAACGACACTGATAGTATGACTTTGATGACCGTCCATGAAAACAAAATTGCAAATGTTGCCAATCTAAAGTATCCTCCCTCATGTTTAAGTAGAACAAACCTGGGTACTTCTTCACTGACAGAAGGAAAGTCCTCTCTGATGCATCTCGCCAAAGTTTGTCCACCAGAGCCTTTCTCTCCGCCTGGTCAATGAGATGTAGTGTAGACTTGAACTCATCATGGTGTTCCTCCCATCAATTGACTTTGTGTTTTCTTTCCGAACACACAAGTTTTGCTCTTGTCTGAAAAAATATGCTTGTCAGTGTAGGAACAGGACATACGTGAAAATGTGAGAGTAGTTCGGTGGCCATTCTCTGTATATGAAGAGTAGTTGATGACGATGGGTGAAAAAGTATTCTTCCTAAACACACAAGTTTGTAATAGAATATTTCAGCACATATAGAGAGCACATATAGAGCACATTTTTAATACAGAGCAACAGCCTAGAATGCTGTTAATCTTAATAATTTGTAAACATGTCCCACAAACATAACTTGCTTTCCCACTGTTCTTGTGTTACTTGAATATATTTAGCTCTCGATTATTTGCTTTGAACCTCGTTGCTTTAATCAATCATCAATAAAATGATATCAGGGGAAGAAATGCCTCCTTCCCCCAGTTTGCACCATGCAGTTTCCCATTCCCAAGATGCATTGTGCCTGGGGGTAAAATCTCCCAGGTTGCATAGTGCAGGAAGGTATCCTGTTAACATTAAACAACTTGTTTTTCTGTGTGTTTTAAGGTGTTGGGGGCATTTTATGCTCAGTATTAATTGACTGACCATGGGGCAAACCTGACAACAAATAGATAATGAAATCTTTGTGTTCTTTTTAACATGAAATATGTGGTTTGCAACGTTACAGTGGTATATTGTCTGTCAATAGAAGAAATAATTCAACAGATGTTGTAGTATATAAATATTAAGGAGCAACATTCATTCTATCTATCTATCTATATACGTATATTACTGGGCAAAGCCCTCGATGGGGCATCGTGCCCAGGGTACACGGCTAGTGCGGCCGGTGGGGTGGCGTGAAAAAAAGAAAGTGTCCGACCAAACAAAACAAACATTTGGTGCACTGGTGAGTGGCCGTACTATTATATCCCAACTATATTTGGGAGTCAGACTCAGAGTGGCCATGTACTCACTGGGCCATCCCCGACTTGCAGGTGTTGACTGTAGGTTGTTTTAGGTTCTGTCATCAATGAATGTAAAAACACAACAGAAACACATCACAAGGCGCTATGTGGAATTTTTACACCCCTAAGCACAATGCGTCATGGGAATGAGAAACTGGTGAATGCCAGGGATGAATGCCTAAACACCTAAACCGACCTCAATCAGGCCTAATATGCAGTGTACGTGGGTTAACCCATTTTACGCTGGATACATTATCTAACAGTATGCAATTATGGTTAAAAATTACCTTTATTATGACAAAAGTTACCGCGCGCAGTGCATTCCGCGGCACCACGGTTGGTGGCGGAGCAGGGTCCTCCTTTTGAATATTTGATCATATTTATGTCAAGCCGCCAGAATGCTTCCTGACATAAATAATCTATGTAAAATGAGGAAAAGTTAAAAGGCTTTATGCAGCACAGAAACTTATTAGCACCACTTCAATCATGTTTCCAGTGGTGGATTAAGCACTCAATACCTGAGGGGGACTGTATCACTCACTAAAAAGAGCCTCCACCTGAGTATCTATTATGTTTACCTATTGTTTTTGCTACGTTTCCTCTTCTTCTTCTTCTCCAAACAGTGACCTCAATGACCTGAACCAGACTGTCTGTTACCATGGTGACTAGAGTTGGGTTACATCATGTTGCAATTTTATAGTAGGAGGGATTTAGACTCCTTTATGACCATATATATAAATGTGTCTGAGCAGACCATATACCCCCCCCCCCCATACGCGAAGGTAAACATAATATTTATGCATTTGCTTTGCAAATGTTACCATTCTAGTTACAAGTCATATCTTGAAAAATACTCGTAAATACGGCGTGTTTCCTATTCCTAATTGCATGGGTAATGTATCTAGAGCGTTACAAGGATTTTTAACCTATGTACACTGCTTTATATTAGGCTCGGATGCGGTCGGTGGTCGGTTGAATTTGCAGTAGGCAGACCCGGCCCCCCTCCCCCACACAAAACAAAATTCTTCATGTGCTACATGGCTCTTCTTGTCCTGAAACTACATTACCAGTCTTGTGCTGTATTAAGATAATGGATGTGAAAAATGTTAATGATATTCACAACATTGCGTAAAACGTATTTACCTTAGAAATTTTGGCAGCAAAATAATGGCTTCCTTCCGAATTTTACCACGCCATGCCGCCACATGTAGTACGGTCATTTACTAGCTTGGTGCGGTGGTGGGGTCACAGGTATAAGGTATGGTACCTGCCAACCTGGACTGGCTCCTCCTCACTGCTGTCTCAATCTCATTTTGACATATCGTGACCGTACTTCGACTTATTTTGTATGGAGTATTCTTTTACTCAATCCGGCGCGTCACATCAACTGGGCGCCGCCATCTTGCTTCGGTCATTCCCGGGTTCCCGTCAGGCTTCGCGCAGGTCTGCTTAGGTTCGGAGCCCACAGAGTCGCTAAGCACATGGACTAGTCCATGAGTCCGTTCCGCTTAGTCGAGTCTGTCGGCCAAGCAGCGGTACTGCTTAGCGATTGTAATCGTATAAGCGTGTCAGAAGCGGGTGGTTCAGGCCCCGCTCCAAGTTCCGCGGAGCTTCAGTCTTGTAGAGTCTTCCTTTCTCCACGTTCAAGTCTCCCAGGCTCTTCAGTACCTCCACTTCCTGCAGCCTGTCCATATCAGACATGGCGGCCAGAAGGGCGCGGCCGTACCCCGTCTCGGCCAGGTCATACCTGTTAGCCGCCACAAACCTCCGGCATTGCACGTCTGCAGGGAGAAGGGTCCCCGCAACACGCAGTATGTTCGACATGGTGATCGGGCTGGTAATGGCAGTGCATAGAACACAAGTCACTGACGAGGTCTAGAAACGACTTCCAGCCGCGAAGTGCGGTTACTCTGGTCAAGTCTGTCTCTAGTAGGCTTGCGATTGTCACAGCTGTAGAATACTGTTTACCCCAGCTACCCCGGGTACAAAATACTTCGATTAAAGCAGCGAAAAACTCACCAAACAGGTAAATTTTTGCCTTTGTCACCCAGTGGTCCCACTGCCGTCCACCGAACATCCGGCCATGTTGCCCTCCGTGTTGCCGTTAACAACAGGACTACTGGTAAGCCCCGACGGGGAAATCCCCCATGACTCATGACCTACTGACGTCATTGTGAATACCTGCGGCATCAGGTGTTAGCAGTAAACAATGGCGTTATTTGTGAAGCCTGGGACTTTCCAGTCGTTTCCACTGCTGTGCAGTTGACAATTGCCAGATATCAGTCGCCACAAAATGCGGAAGTGCCGGCGGGGGAACACCAGGTGCGGTAGTGACGTAAAACTTGAATGTTACTTACTCTACTGAACTCTCAACCCCTGGCGGTAAACTTGAGCACCCACTATGTACTCAACGATAGATGTTTTCTTTACTAGGAAGACACTATCAGTTTCTTGCGTGTTAAGTGGCTTTAATGGTTTTCAGTATTGGTTCAATTCTCTGGGTTACAGAGTAAAATATACATATATACGCGCTACGTCTGTGGCCAAAACAGATCTATAATAGCGTCATTCTAATATAATACTTAAGTTTGTTGTGTATGTTGTAAAGAATAGTGTAAAGAAACCGTGAATACGAAGGCAAGTTTTCTTTTTAATTTGTATCAACAAATGACAAACAGCACAGCATAAAACCAACTGCTATTTCCAATATGATTCCAACGTGGCATAAGTACTGCAATGAATGTAGAATGCTGTATTCTGTATGGGATGCCGGTCTGTTGTTTCAATGCTCAGATGGTTCAACCTGCTATCTAGCAGTAGTTGAGTCTCAAGTAAATATGAAGAACCGCTTTAGTACTTTTCTTAACAAGTTACACATACACTTATGTTATAACGCCACATACAACATAACAAACAATATTGGAGTAATATGTAACAGTGCTGCCTAAGACCTCATGTAACGTAAACGGGATGGGGGTGGGAGAACACAGTATCACTGACAGAACAAGCATTTATCAACGGTTTGTGGATATTGTCAACAGCATACATGATACTTGACGAAATATGAAACCATACACACAACAAGTTTTATTGCTCTGGGGAGCTTTCGAGACGTAACACTGTCTCTTCATCAGCCCAGTGAGTAGGTCAGGTATCGACTTGGAGTTCTCTTGTCACGTGACTTGGTGTTGATTATCACGTGACAAGAGACAGTCATACACAGGTTTGAGATAGTGACGCCCCCTGTCTCTGTTCAAGGTACTGTGTTGTCTGCGGATCTGGATCGCTTCCCGAACGCCCCTTGCAAACCAATCGGAATCTTGATCCAGCACTTTTACCCTGTCCCAGTCTATCTTATGTTTCTCCTTGGACACGTGTTCCACAACAGGTGATGACACACAGCTCGGTCTCTTATGTTCCTGTAGACGGGCACGTAGTGGTCTCTCCGACTCCCCTACATATGTTGCAGAACAGTCCAGACACGGGATGTGGTAAACCGTTCCACTACGGTCCAGCATCTTGATCTTGTCTTTAGGTGCTACAAGATTACGTCTGATAGTGTTGATGGGTCTGAACTGACACTGTATCCCTTTGCTTCTATACAGTCTCATGAGTGTTTCCGAGATACCCTTGATGTACGGAATGCTGACCGTCCCTCTGCGGATCACTCTTGTCTGGTCGGATGGCGGTTTGTATTGTCTCTTGCTTTGTGTTGTCTTGCTGACGTGGAATAACCATTCTGCATACATGATTTGTGGCCTCCAGTGTTCTTTGATCTATCTGAATGCTGTACGTCATCTCACCAGGTGACTCTCTACCTCTGGTTTAGACGTTTGATTGTTGCTGAAAGTCACCTCTAACATGTTAGTGTCTTTTCCACCTGCTTGATTTTATGGGTAGGCTGCCTTAGGCAAGTTACTCTGCGCACACTAAGGGAACGTAAGGTTGTGGAATAGGCCTTTGCCATAGATTTTGATGTTCATCTGGTTTGCCTTTGCAGCGTAGTTTCGGGATTTCCCAACATCACCCAGGCCGAGATATGCTGCTGACAAGTTTACGAATATGGCAACAATCCGAGGATGTGCCGTATCAGAACCATAGATGCTTTTAGACATCTCTAGTGCTTGCTCGAGGTAGCCCAGTGCCTCTCTGTGTTGCCCCATCTGACTACAGGTGGCTCCTATGTTGTTGAGAATGTTGGCGATTTCAGGATGTACTTGACCAAACATACTTTTGAACATCTGCAGTGCTTCTTTAAAGCAGTTCATTGCTTTCCCCGTTTCACCCATTTTGCCCCAAGCTGTCCCCAGGTTGTAGAGAGAGGTGGCTATGTCAGAATGCAATGAGTTTGGACCATACATCTTCCTGAAAATTTGTAAAGACTCTTCGTAGCAGCTCACTGCTTTTTCATGCTCCTCAGAGTTCCACCATACGGACCCGAGGTTGTTAAAGGCTTTGGCTGTGGCGTCATGCTCGTTACCGAAGAGTCTTCTTGTCATCTCCAATCCCTGTTGTGCGTAGAATGTGGCCTGTTTTTTATCCAGATAATTCCACGATGCTCCCAGGTTGCAGAGTGATGATGCAACCAAAGGATGTGTCTCACCATAGACAGCCTTGTACATGTTCACTGCCAGTTCCTTGTAGCTGATAGCCTTCTGGGGATTCCCCAAGTGATGCCAGGCGGTTCCCAGGGCGGAAAAAGAGACAGCGATATCAGGATGTGCTGAATTCTGACCATACAACGTGTTCCTCATCCTCAGACTTTGCTCATAGAAGTTGATGGCTTTGTGATAATCACCCTTGTCACCCCAAACTAAACCGATGTTGTGAAGTGAGGTGGCAATGTTAGGATGTGTCGTACCATAGACCTTCCTGCTCGTCTCTAATGTCTTTTTGAAATAGTCCATGGCTTGCTCATGGTTTCCAATCCTTTGAAAGGCCAAACCCAGGGAGCTCAAAGCTAAGGCAACGCATTTGTTGGCTGTATTCAGGCTGTACATGTTCAGTGCTTCCTTAAAGTAGCCCATGGCTTTATCATAGCGGCCCAAGTCATGCCAGGATGATCCGAGGTTGATTAGTGACATGGCAACATCAGAACGTTCTTTACATAGCCTACGTGTTGCTTCGAAGGAGGCGATCGCTTTCTCGTGTTGTCCCAAGTTTTGCCAAGCTGACCCCAGTCTGGGCAGCAATGCAGCCATAGTTGCCATATCCATGCCTGGTTGCACCGCAGCCTTTTCCCAACATTCGATGGCTTCCTTAAAACAACCTAACGTGTGGTACATCTTACCCTTTTCTAATAAAGAATTGTCAAACAACTTGGTGCTCCCAATTTGCGATTGTTCATTAGAAAGGATCTTCTTCAAAGGAATTGCTGTGAAATAGTATCTGAAAAGTTGATTAATATCAGAAATGTAGAACACCTTTTGCAATGCATTGGTTTGGTCTGGCGATGCAGGCATTGCCGACAAGGCTGACAGGTTTTCCTTCTGTTCACCATTTGCAATGTAGGTTCTTAGTCTGAGTTCTGCTGAGATGCTGACCAGCACCTTCAGGTGATGCGCGTTTTCTGTACTGATGACGTTTCTGTCCTTCATGTTTTCTATCGTGTTCCAAACTGTAGTCGGTAAAATATTCGAACTGAGCGCCAAGCAGTCCACAGCCACAGACGGGAACCGGTAGATTTGCTTCTTCACGTCGAATAGGACCGCAGTCGGTCTCTGTTCTTCGGCGTTTGCCAGATTCTCACCAATCGTCTCCTTCGCCAGTTGCTGAGCCATCTCCCCACCTCGAGCCTTCAGTGTCTCTGCCACAATGTCAGTGTAGTCATCAACTAAACTCTGTTCCCCTGCCATTAAACAAGGATTCCGCAAGACACTGGCGAGGTGATATCCTTCCTTAAGGTACACGGTACCGGAGACATCCTTTTGTAAGATTCCAGCCATGTTCTTTGGGGTGCGGATGAGATCACTGGGAGGTTCAGTCGAAGTTCCCTGCCTGCCCAGTGGAGTCTTGCTTGCTTTTGGCATGGACCCATCAAAGGCAAAACCGCGTGGTGTAACAGAGTCATAGTACCAGCTGTCCAGTGGGTCGTCTGAGTAAAAGTCATTCAGACTTTTTATCCCCAGTGCTGGGAGGATTGTTTCTCCCAGGTTGACCACCTTGAGGTGCAGGTAGTGGGTGAGCCGACGGAAATACGTCACATTTGCTTCATTTTCCTCCTCTACCAAGATGGCAAACTCCAGGTCAGAGTATGGAGTTACCAGTCCTGTGGCCTGTGAACCCAAACCTATCAGGGCATACTTACAGGGAGGGGGACCCATCACTGAGATACACTCATCTACTAGCTGCCCAATGAACTCCTTTCTTTCTTTAGCAATTTTCTCAAACAACTGCCTGACAGCATCAGCCCGCTTGGCTTCTATCTCTCTTGCAAACTGACTTTTCTCATCATGTATGTAGGGGTTCAGCTCTGTGTCAATGGTTTCCATCTCCTGTTTCATTTGGCACCGTATTTTGCTGAGCTGGTCCTTATGTTTACGAGTGTTACCCTCATACAGGCTTTCAGTAATATCATGTATAGCTAGGCCATGTTTGAGAAACTTTCTTTCTACTTCTATAACTGCTTTGTTAAGCTTGCGTTTTAAGGCTTTATTCTGTGACCTGGCCACTGCTGCATGGTAGAGTGCTGCCGCCTTGACAAAGTCTCCCCCGTCTCTTGTTCGACGTCCTCGCCTGCAGTAGACATCACCCAACTTGCGCAGGGGCGAAACCTCTTTTGCGTATTGTAAACCTGTAGGATCTGTAGGAAAGCAATATTTTTGTTCAGTTTTAGTGAAGATTTGTTTAGTTATTCTAAAGAATTCATAAAGAGACCATTCAATTGTCAGTTATATGCTTCGATAGGTTTTATTTTCCTGTATAAATCATTTGTTTGAAAATGTACATAGTGTGTATGTTTTAATCCAGTTGTCCTACACATAAGATATAGAGTGCAAATTGTGTACATTAACTTTTTCCTACCTCTGACATGTACAAGCCTGAGTGCTGCTGCAAAGTGCGTCTCTGCTGAGTCCAGGTCTCCCCTCTGTACAGCCTTCTCACCTTTCGTCAGTTCATCATTGTACTGCCTGGAGAAGTTTACAGAGTAAACCAACATAAATACAAGTGGATGAAGTGTTAAGATTAATGTATACATTATCTCAGAGCCCCCCACCCCGAAATTGAGGAAAATCATGATATGTTTGTCCGTACACAGTATTATAGAGACCGTCAACATATTTTGTGCCTTTAGTTACAATGGCCAGATACGGGAGATGAAGCTCTTGGATTGACGTCACTCACCTTGAAGTATCTGCTGTAAGGAGATCATGACCTTGAGGAATTGTCGAACTGATCCTGGTAGGTCCGGTTGGCGCCAACTTGCTTGTCTTTTTACCCCTCAGGATCATCTAAAAAGAACCAATTGCTAATAGACAGTTGACCAAACTTCCATCTAACAATAGATAATTCAACCGCAGTCTTCCCACACATGAATGAACGACATGAAAAGCGACACGGTTGATGAGCACCATATAGTATCTATACAACTAGTGCTGTACGCACTGCTGAAATACAACACTGCCTGGTCATACACTCCTGCAACCCAACGCGCTGTCTCGCCATTGATACCTGAATAGTAGTGAGCGAACATGACACCCTACAGGTCAGAAGGTCATTGGTTACCACACACAGGAGCTTTGTTGGTACACAGGTGTGAATAACAAAGGGAAAGGGCAGATCACTTACACCTGTATACTGTACAACAGAGGCGAATATATAGTGTTGTAAAGCACAGCAGTTGTTAAGATACATGGTCAGTTCTGTCTTGTGTACAACAATGTTAAGCTTGTGTTTTAATTACAGTGTAGTGATGTATATTGGCAACCACACCAAACGCCAATACTATGTAGCTAAACACTTACCCGTCTCTTTCTTTCCGCCATGTCCTTCCTGACTTTTGCTGCGTGCAGTAAGCGATGTGTGAGGACGGTTTTCCTATGTGGATCGTCACATCGCTCCAGGGCTGTGCTGTACAGGGCTGTAGCCTTGGTCAAGTGCCTGGGCTCCTTTAAGTCTCTTCCTCTCTTAAGGTTTACGTCTCCGAGACTTTTTATAGCCTCTGCTTCCAATAGATTGTTCCCCTCTGCTATTCCTTCTACAAGAACATTTGTGTAGCCCTCTAAGATAGAGTCCGTATGGCCACCACTTGCCCATTTCTTGTCCAAGTCATGAAAAATTTCTGCCGTCCTTGCAACAGACTTAATGCTTGTGTTCCTGATTGAGCCAGCTACGGGCATTTTCTGCTTGAGTTTCTCGGCGAGTTTGACCCTATGTTGGAGAGACTCGCCTTCCCCCGGGTCCTCACACCGGAGCAGCGCAATGGCGAAGCTGACGATGACCTATCATTGAACATGTACATATTAGTATACTAAAGATGTAGTAAAATACTGGACTGGTATCGCCGCTATTACACGTACAACTTTATCATCATGACATGTACTTGTAAGAGCATAGATGGTCCTGTGTACATAAGTGTACATCTGCTATTGTTGAACTCTTGAAAGGCAGGTATTGAGTGATATCCAGTGTAGGAAGAGCAAGGGCGTCTTTAAACATATCTAAATTTAGACCATTCTTACAGGGTCGTTGTACAAGGGCCTCTTTAGACCATTCTTACAGGGTCTTTCATTTATTGCAAAAATTCAAAACGTATTAGAGCAGTATCCAACGCAGAAAGGAAATGCGTCTTCAAACGTTGTTGACTCGCGAAGCCTGGACGTCTCGGTGCTATATTTAGATCATGACTGGTGGATAGAGGTGGTGGGAAATAACCTTCTCCGTCCAACTGTCATGATCTAAATATAGCACCATGACGTCCAGGCTTCGCCAGTCAACAACGTTTGAAAAAGCACTTCTTTTCTGTGTTGGATACAATGTTTACACCCTTGTCAGGATGGCTAGGTTACTCTTTAAGTCGTGACTTGGTGGCGTCGGTTCAGTGTACCTTATAAACACGCAGTAACACCTGCAGACGGCATTTCAAGGTGTGGACAGGTGTGCAGCACAGGTGAGTGTCTGTTTCCTTCGTCTCATGATGGTTCACCCCAATGAAACACATTGAGAGGTGTGTGTTTTATTTTAGAACCGTGATTTATTCAGAACATTGATTATGCTCAGGAACGGTTAGAACTGGATAGTCGACGCGTATATAGAACCATGCCAGGGGTAATCTCCAAGGAGATCTTGGGGTTGGGTAAAATAGGCAAAAATACAGTATCAAATTGGCCAAGCGGTAACCATTAGCGAGACAGAAATGGATGCTGTCTGGCTAATGGTTACAGCTTGGCCAATTTGATACTGTATTTGTGACTATTTTCTTTTGCTACCCAACCCCAAGATCTGCTTAGAGATATATGTCAGGGGCACATCTACGTTCGCGGAGACTATCCAGAACCGTGGCTTAATCCTAACCGTAACCCATTCAGGCACAGAACTAGATAGGCGCGGTTCTGGATATGGTAGTGTGTTTAACGCACACTTGGCAGAAATATCGGTCGCTCCTTTCCGTTTGAGTTGAACTATTTTATATGACGGTTATTATATAGACTGTGTTACAGTACATACCATCTGGTAGTATCAATGTCAGACTAGGGCTTGTGTGATTTGTGGGGCTGGTATAAAAGGACTTAGTAGTCAAGTACAGAAGCCGCAGTGTAAACAGTTCTATTTGCCTGCCACTTGTTCACGTCATAAGGTAAAGGTAAGCGTCTATAGCCCTTTTAAGTAAGGCCGTAGGGACAGTGAGGTTGCTAGTCCACTGTGTCTAGGGCACGGTATTGGAAAGCGGAGCCTATCCCTCTCCTTCCACCGCCTTCTACCTCCCCAACCGAAGTCAGATACACATTTTACACCTGGCTGGAGTGGGTAAAGTGCCTTTATTTCCATAGGACACAACGTTTTGTCGTACCTCAGAGACATGTCGTCATCACCGGGCAGCCCCAGTAAGCGGCTCCCTCGGGGCAGGTCGCCTGACGGTCCGACTAAGATAGCCTGGACAACCCGGTGCGACCACCTCCAGCCTCGGGGTGACTTAACCGTGCGGACCCGGAGCAGACGTCAAAAGCCTGAACACAAGATTGCGGACACAGTACCGACAGAAGACATCGCTCAAGTACCGGTAACAATTTCAAGATTAAAATTCACATTTTATGCATGCTGGGGCCGTCACATTGCGCGAAAATCGATCGGCCGACGAGTCGGCAAGCTCTAAACGACATTTACGGCAGCAGTACGCCCGATGATTCGTCGATCATCGCGCGAATTTTAGGGATCGCCGGCGATTTTCCGGAGTCGGCCGAAGCTCGCTGACACGTGAAACGTGTTCTTTATATAATGCCTGCGTCACATTGTCGACGAGCTTCGTCCATTTGTTGATATCGCCGAAAGGTCACCCGATTTTGAGATCGACCGAGAATCGTGCGTATTTTTGGCAATGTGATGGCCCTTTTAGGCTTGTGCTCCTTCTAAATGGAATTACGCTTGATAAGATGGGACAGGGACCTGAAACAAAGGGACTTTATAATCTTTTTATTTTGTAAATGTTAGTATTATTTTTCCTCCAGATCAAGAGCCCACGCGTTGAAAGGTCCTTCATGTGGCGAGACTTCAAAATACGAGACGACAGGCAGGAACTCCAGGTACGTGTTGGGTTTGTCTTGTTACTTCACCACTGAGATGTGAAACATCGCTTTGTTCTTTTCTCTGTGTGTCTTTCTCTCTGCCTTTGTGTGTTTGCGATTCCTAATAGACAGAAATGGTCGCGGGGTAGAACTACATGCACCGGGTGGTATCGAGCATGGTCCATATTATTATGTCATGACTTTAAGAGTAGACTTTTTAGATCGTCTATTCAAACTCCTAGATGGGAGGAACTCTGGACACCATCAAAGGGAGTGAGGATGAGGACATCACCCGGGAAACTGCCCAACATCAGGACCGCGATGATGATCAGTACGTAACACGTTTTCATAACTGTCAATTTGAAGCTACTGCCAAGAGTGATGTTAGCGTCATCATTTTCATCCTTTACATTCGTGGATAGATTCTTGTAGATAACTCTGTCTCATTCACAGTTCTATACTGTTGTTAACTACATAACTGTAACCATTATTTAGATATGTAGCATTGAATGTGTGGTCTGTTCCAAGGAGTGTCGCCGCTGAAGAGAAAGATCCACCGTTTGAGGAAGAAGAGTCCATGTCTGAAGAAATAGAACACATTGTATTGTTGGAGTCAGCACAGAAACAGGTATATAGTTCAGCCTTATAGTATATAAAGAATAAGGTTATCACAAGCTGTGTGATACTGAATCTTTAGTCCTTTTTCTTACCCCAAACACACTAAGTGCTGTACATGTAGACGTTTCTCTGACATGTTGGTCTGATCCTTTGTATCTCCTGCAGCTCCCACTCAAAAGGCGGCCGACTCGTGACTCCCTCTTCGGCGGGAAGCCCGCATGGCCCGCCGTCCCATGGAAGCCGTACGGCCCGCCGCTGTACGGGTACGGCTCCTCCCTGAACCCGCCGCCCAGGAAGCGGCCGGACACGCTGCTCATCCTCGCCGCCATCTTCTACTGCCTGGCCTTCCTGACAGCCGTGGTGTTCGCTGTATTCTTCAAGATCAAGGTCATGCCAGGTTAGCTGCTTTTTCGTAAAAGTTATACTGGGCCAGTACGTTCAAGTAAACTTTTAACACGTTTAATTACTTGTAGAATGTAGTTAGAGAACCTGCTTCTTGGCAGTTTTCCTAATCCCCTGCCCTCTTCATCATCTGCAGCACACCAGATATGAAATAGTACGTAGGTCAGTTCTGTTGTACCCACGTATCTGTCTGTATGTTTAGCTACTACTACTACTACTAAAGACCTTACGAAAGTCGCTGTACTTTTGTTGTGTCAATAAAGTTCTATATACAAAATCTTTCTCATTATCCTTTTGCTTGACTGTCTGAAAAGACAAAATACAACTTGTTTTTCAATAATTTATATGTCCTTGACCTTTTTCAATCATCTTCATCTACAGAATTCCAGTTTCGAAACCTTCAAACCTTCTTGGCAGTTTTCCTAGTCCCCTGCTTTCTTCATCATCTGCGGCACACCAGTTATAAAATCTTTCTCATTATGCCTTTGAAATGGTTGACTGTCTGAAAAGACGACTTGTGCTCAATCTTTCACATGCCTCGGCCTTCTTCAATCATCTTCATCTACAGTATTCCAGTTTCGAAACCTTCAAATTTCTAACATCTTTCCACTTGTTCGGCAGCCTACAAGCCTCCGGAGCCGGTGCCTGCGTGGATGCAGCCGACAGAGGAGCCTTCTGTACAAGAGTGTGAGTTTTTGGATAGCAAAGTTCAAAGTAAATAAGAAGTGTTACTACATAACCGACTGTTGTATACAGAATCGTGATTTATCCAGAACCAGACTCAGGCACGGTTCGGAATAGTTCCCTGGTATCCAGAACCGTGCCTGTTGCAAATCTACGTTCTTGGATACACAGAGATTATCCAGAACCGTGCCTGATCCTAACCCTGTCCCATTTAGGCATATATATATAGAGCTAGATAGGCACGGTTCTGGATACGGTAGTGACCACCTGTCATCTTTCTCATGACAATACTGACTGACTGGTTTTACTTCGTCCTTCCGCTAGGTGTCGCTGCTGTAGTGTAAAGAATGCGGTCCCAAACGTGACTAAGCTAGTATCCCCCTCCCCTCATCACGGTTCTTTACTGCAGGGGCTACGGGATAGATCTGTTGAAATAGAAACCCGCTGTCTTTCGAATTCTGAATGTTTTGGTTTCATCTTTCCAGTTTGCGGCAACACGTCCCTCCCTGACTTGAGTCACGGCAACTTCAACTGCTCCAGTATCGCCCACTACAACATCTACGTGCGCATGTGCATCTCCAAGTGTGACGTGGGCTACCGGACGAAAGACGCGGGCCTGCTGTTCTGCAACCGCGGCCGATGGGCGCCGATCGCGCCCGAAGTCGTGTCGACACTCGTCGGCGTCGGTCGAGCTGCCGACACGATGCCGAACACCGACCCTCGGGTGTTCGAGTACCTCGGCATCTCCGACGAAATCTACGCAGACGTGGCGCGCAACATTTTAATAAAGATTGCCGACGTCCCCAATCTTCCTATCGTGGAGACATATCTAAACATGATCTCTCAGGACAACATCATCGACTTCGACATGATGCGGCAGTTGTTGCAATGGATCGGCCCAACTCTCGACGACAAAGTGGCCAACCTGGACTTCCTGCACATTCTGTCTCGCCTAGGTAGGGAGAATTACAAAATGTAGGTCCTTATTGTATCCAGAACCGTGCCTATCTAGTTCTATGACTGAATGGATTAACGTCAGTATCAGGCACGGATCTGGATAGTCTCCGCGTATCCGAAAACGTAGATTTTTCCCAGGCACGGTTCTGAATACAACACCCCCAAAAGTTCACGTTATGGACGACATCATGTCCTTACACAAGGAAGTCCTTCGGTTAAAGAAGGAGCTTTTCTGTCTTGAATACACAAGACGAAGACATTGTCATTCATACAACCAAGTTTGCTTGTCGTTAATCTATGAATTTTTTTTTAAATTTCCGCGTCCGTACTTTAACCAATTGGAGACGGTCGTATAATTTGTGAATGTCTGTTTGCAGAGACGTTTGGGGCGACCAAAAAGCCGGTTTGCAGAATCGTGGACTGTGGAGGAGAGTATGAGGTAATCTTTTCTGATCTCTTATATAATTAACTAATTAAATAACGTCCAACCCGAGCAACTGAACCACGACTAACAAGTCTTACTCTTTTTCAAAGAATGTAGCTCATGGCAAACTCAACAGCACCACAACCACCTACATGTCAGAGGCCAGAGTGGTCTGTGACCGAGGCTACCTGCCCCGGCACCCTGTACTGACCTGCAACGCTACAGGACACTGGGACAAACCCGCACAGTGCGACCCTGGTAGGGTTTTCATGTTATTCGTTAGGCCCATGGTTATCACTAGGCTCTTGTCTGCATTGACATAGATAACCACTTCTAACCAATTCTACTTTTCAATGTGGAACTTGTTGTTGTCTGTATGTATTGTTCATCTCATAGTAACCTGCAGCCCACCTGAGGACCCCCCGCACGGCTCGTACCTGTGCCAGGGTCACGTGTTTTCGGACCGGTGTGACGTCTACTGTGACGTAGGATATCTACCCGAAACGGATCACGCCCTGGGCTGCAGCTGGACCGGAAACTGGACCGCCTTTCGCAGAGGGAACACGACAGAGATGGAAAATGCTGTGTCAGCAGGTGGGGGAAGTAACACATCTATTGTTTGTACCAGTAACAGTTTCATTCATATCAGTATCGAACTTGGATATTCTAATTGCAATGTATATGGTGCTGAAATACATTCTAATTGACCCTTTCACTTCTTTGCAGACGTTGTCGTCCCACAGACTCTTGCTTGTGTCATTGCTGACTGTGGAAACATTTCGGTAAGTATATCTTTGAAGTGCATTCAAATTTATCAAATACACGTTACATTTTTCTGCGTAGACCTAATCTCCAAGCAGATACTGGAAGGGAAAATTGCAAGTTGTCAGGAAATGCGGTCATTGACTGTTAAAGGCGCTGACTACATCTGCTTGGAGATAAGAAAGAGCCATCAAAGTATTTAAGGCCAAACGTTTAAGATTCATTCACTTCCTCCGTGCACAGATCCCTGCACACGGTGACGTCACCTGTACAGGTACGACGTACGGCGAGACGTGTCATCTCACCTGTCGGGACGGCTACGAGCGGCTGGGCCAACACAACTTCACCTGTCTGTTTCACGGGGACACAGACCAGGCCACCTGGAGTGGGGAACCGGAGTGCACCCCAGGTATATGGCATATGTTGCAGGGCAGATGCTATACTGAGATGGTACATACGTGATGTGAATTTTTCCTGTTTCTTCTAAGCAATATGGCCTTCTTAGCCCCATGCTCCGTATAGCCTGTCTTGTTAGTCTAAATGTGAACGACGTAGTCCAACGTTATGACATGGTTTAAGAAGGCTATCTCATTTGAACGACGTAGTCCAACCTGGTGCCATTGTTAAGAGGCTATCTTTAGATGCACAGCATTTGGGACTCTTTTTGAAGATATTGACAACGTATTCATGTTAACAGTGAGTTGCGGGACCCCCCCTGAGTTCCCCAACACCGCCCTACAGTGCGCCAGCGGACACACCTACGGGAACACCTGTGGAGTCACCTGTGCGGACGGGTACGAAGGAACGAACCACCGGAGCGTAGCTTGTCATAGCAGCGGCAACTGGAGCCTGCAGGCGGGAGGTAAGAACGTCTGCTGCTTTTCCAGCGACCTTTCTTGTCCACCAACAGGTCGCAAAAGCAAACCAACGCGCACATGCAGTCACCACATACACAGGAATGTAGTAGAACTGAAGCTTTCTGACTCCTTTAGCGTAGCTTAAATATTTCTAACGATGTTCCTTTTTGGACTGTAGCGCTCCAGCCAGTTGTTGGTGGACCAGACCTGTTCTGTCAGAAGAAAGACTGCGGCAACCTAACCGTAAGTACCTCCTTGTTTTCTAAAATGAAAGCTGGTGCACAATCGGCCTGGTGCTATTAATGACTGTAATCATCTTTAATAGAAAAAGTATTCTTAGAAATGATAACCTATTTGTAGCATTTAGTCTTCTTGGAGCATTGAAATAACGTTACTGAAAGCTTAATTTTCTATACCACCCAACAGCAGATACATTTTTCTTTACCACCCAGAACCCTGCCAACGGCAGCCTGACGTGCAGCGGTACCAGGTACCAGGACTCCTGCCGCCTGACGTGTGAGCCCGGCTACAAAGTCGGCAATGAGCAGGACCTTCATTTCAACAGTCTCCACAACTTCAGGTGCATGGCAAGTGGACAGTGGAACGACAGGCCAAGGTGAAGAAATTTTCGTACTTTCTTTTTACAGTGAACAAACATCTCTTGTTCTTTAATTGTTTCTCCCTCGTTCGTCTAATTTTTTCACACTAGGAGAACTAGCCGCGCCTAGGCTTTCGCACAATGATGGATATGCCATTGAAATGAAAAATAAAGATTTCAACCGTGAATAGTTTCATCAACTTCCTATATATTTGTTACCCGTAACTGTTTTTAACCGACAACTATTTTGTATACATCCAACTCCTGTTTGTTTGGGACCGCATTGTAAATACAGTGTCCTAAACAGTGCATGTGTACTTGTAGATATGCAAATACGTTTGGGAACGCATCTACAGCAGCGAAACCTATATGCTGCAGTGCAATGTGAACCAGTCAGAATTGCCCTGAGGAAGGTGACAGACGGTCACCAAAACGTCGGCTGAATAAAACACTTGGTTGTGTTACTTGTGTAGAAAAAGTCTCTTTATTCAAAGCTTTCAACCGTTCTCCAGATGTGTCCCGTCTAACTACTGCCGGCTCGGCCTGCACGACTGCCACCCTGAGCACGGGATCTGCGACATGACGGGCCACCAGACCTTCGGCTGCCGCTGCCGCCCTGGGACGGTCGGGGACGGGAGACACTGCGAACGGACCCTCTGTCCGCCTTTCCCGGTCAGTAGGATTCTGTTGCTAATCTCTCCATGCCCTCATTCCTAAACAGGACAAAAATATTGAACGTAAAATGGTTTCCAGAGCAAAATATGTTTCAGAGAATGTCAGAAGTCTTGACTCTGTAGATGACCCGAATCCTGAATAACCTTCTGTACTCCCAGATTTAAGTGTTAAAAAACGTACCGTACATTTCCAATGACGGGTAGCCATCTTGGATGTGTGCACTCCAGCAACATAGCTCCCACAAATATTTGTAATTTATGACGTTACTTGCAAGTACACCATATAAGGTAACTCTGCCGCACCCTCACAGGTCGCTGAACCCGAGAACGGTTACTTCGGGTGTTCTATCCCGGCATCCCCTGCAGCAGACTTCTGCCAATCACCTGACACCACGGTTCCAGAGTTCGAGGTTGTCTGTCTGCTCCACTGTAACCCTGGTTACGACAGGCTGATTTATGTCGAGTACTCCTGTGGACAGGACGGGAACTGGACCATCCCTGTCGACATAAACAGGCCAGGGATCACGCCGTGTTTAGGTACATCTGAACGTTCTATTGCTCTTCAATCAATTTTCCACAGGCGTCATGGCACATTTGGATATGCCTTTCTACTGTGTCCAAAAATCTAGGCATAGTTGGCTGGTATCAATAGAAAAGTAGAAACACGATAAAAAGAAACGTCCGAGAGACTTAAGATGGGTGATGATGATTATAAAGGAAACAAACATTTTTCTCTACAGACTTATTAATGCAAGTACAAGGACGTCCAGTACCGGCAGTAGTCGCTAGTCCGATAGAGCACTAACGCATTCTGTTACCACGTAATAACCCACATTTTAAGCATTGACGACATATTATTTCAGCTGTAAAATGCCCGGACCTCAACAGTCCCATGAATGGTACAATGACCTGCAACATGGGCTCCGAATTCCGCTATCCCGACGTCTGCAACTTCGCCTGCGACCGAGGCTACGAGCTGACTCACACAAGAAGCAGCGAGAGACACTGTCAGACTGACGCTACCTGGTCTGGGAACGACGCAGAATGCATCGGTAAGTGTAAAATCGTCTTAACTTTGAACAGAGCCATTAAATTTATTAAAATACATACATCCATCAAACTGCTACAGGGATTGTTTTGTTTGTTTGTTTTATTTATTTATTTATTTATCCAGGAAATACATGTCGCCTATTGGCGTTTTTCAAAGATTCCTGGGGGGATTACCCCAAGGGGGATTAGCTTAAGCTTTAATTTGTGAAGTAACAATTCCTCAAGAAGTTTCAAGCATCAATAACCGTTAAATGAGATAAAGAGTTGTAGGTGAATATCTATCGTGGTCAATAGCATTGTTCTCTGTTGTTACTAATAGGTGTAAAATGCCCGGATCTGTCCCACCCACAAAACGGAAGAATGATCTGCGATACCGGCTCCTTCCGCTACCCTGAGTCCTGCAGCTTTACCTGTGATTCAGGCTATCAACTGACTACCGCAAGTGTGAGGCACTGTCAGGCTGACGCCACGTGGTCTGGCAATGATGTGACGTGTATCGGTATGATTTGGTCTTGTTTTCCAATGAAAATAGTAAAATCGCAGGGTTGTATCGAATCTTGTAGATTATTGCAATTTTCCAAATAGTCATCATCATCGTCATCACTGTTGAAACTATGTAAGTAATGGTAACAG
This sequence comes from Branchiostoma floridae x Branchiostoma japonicum, assembly GCA_013266295.2. Taxonomy (NCBI): domain Eukaryota; kingdom Metazoa; phylum Chordata; class Leptocardii; order Amphioxiformes; family Branchiostomatidae; genus Branchiostoma; species Branchiostoma floridae x Branchiostoma japonicum. The sequence goes on from CM023828.1 coordinate 700,712, forward strand.
CCATGACCATCGTTTATGTAACAAAACACCGCTGGAACTGCCACATTGTTGCAAATTTGGACTCCAGGTGTACAATGCCTGGCCCTTTCCGATCCCACTAATGGTGGGATGACGTGTGATAGCGGCTCCACCTTCCGCCATCCCGAAACTTGCACCTTCACCTGTAACCATGGTTACGAGCTGTACACAGGCAGCAGCAGCCTCAGTCGGACCTGCCAAGCTGGTGCCACGTGGTCTGAGAGAAACGCTTCGTGTAGGGGTAAGTATGAAATCGTCAGAATTCTGCAAGGAATAGAAAATTTTGATATGAAACAGCAACGTTTGGAAACAGAACCAGATCAGGGATTCCATTGAAGGTACTTTTTTCAACAGCAAAAGAACGTCCTTTTGTATGAATGCATTGGTCATTGATGAAAAAAAGTTGAGCACTTGCTTTGTAATGTAAAGAATCGTTTAGATGATACAAGTAGTGATAGTGATAGTCCTTCCAATTTTCGATGTGAAATCAACTCTGAAACAGCAACGGTGGATGTTTGCACTATGAAAATAAACAACAACAAACTTTGCTGCCACTCCAGGTGTACAATGCCCGACCCTGTACGATCCGACCAACGGAGGTATGGCGTGTGATAGCGGCTCCACCTTCCGCCATCCCGAAACTTGCACCTTCACCTGTAACCATGGTTACCAGCTGTACACAGGCAGCAGCAGCAGGACCTGCCAGGCTGATGGCAGCTGGACTGGGACAATCCCCTCATGTGGGGGTAAGTATGGGGCCTGTGAATTAATAAATAGGCAAAAAAACAACAAAAAACAACGCTTCCAAGAGAAATTGGATACTATTCAAAACATTTATAGCCTGGGAGCCATCCTTTTTTTACCCGGAAATACGGGTGATGAGTGCAAGGAGCCCCGTTACAAAGCGGATGGCACCCAGGCTAAAACATTTATATTTACCAGACTTATTCACTCACTCACTCACTCACTCACTCTCACTCACTCACTCACTCACTCACTCACTCACTCACTCACTCACTCACTCACCCTCTCTCTTACTTGCTTTATCATTCATTTCATCCAGTTAGCTTCGATTTTTTTCATCAATTTCAATTTCTTTCCATATGAAAGCTGATAGTAGGATAGAATCTCAGGCACTGTGTACAGAACAAATTAGATAAATGTCTGTTATGCCTTTATTCTGTAGCCTGTAACGGAGGAGCTGACGTCATCTTTTCGATCAACGTTTCCAAAAGCGTATGGGGGGGACTTTGATACAGTCTTGAACTTTATCCGTGGTGTAGTAAGTTCCCTCAGCATTTGGGCGAGAGTTACGCGAGAGTTGGGCTGATCACATTTAAACTTAGCTTGGCTGATAGGGCCATTTCCCTCACGGACTACAACAGTAAGCACGAAAGCTGGCAAGGATCGGAAGGCTGGACACGTCGTTAGGTAGAACAGTTTACTCTCCCGCGGGTTTGTCCGTTATGCGTAACGAATTTGCCACTTCCGGACGGCCGACAGCGAGGAAGATCGGGATCGTCCTTACTGACGGCAAAGACAGTTCAAGTAATGCTGTCATACCGGACTCGGAAGCACTGAGAAACGATGGCACCACAATCTTTTGCGTTGGCGTTGCAACACCCCGGAGAGAAACCCTTGACAACATGGCTAGCAGGCCTGTTACCGACCACGTATTCGAGGCTTCGCTTTCAAACCTGCTAACCATCGTAGACACACTCCGCCCTAAGGTTTGGTGTTAAAAGGAACGGATAGATTCTGAGAAAGCTGATCAGTACTAATTTCTATTTGTTAGTATAAAAAGATAATGTCAATGTCAGGAAATATCGTGACCTAAGTATTGTTGTCTCAAAAAGGGTTTGCTTACGGATATGTAAAAGGTACATGTAATTTACCTGCATCCTGTAGCCCCACTTTGTGTGGAACATATTCTACAGCACGAAAATGCCACAGCAACTATAGCAGAGTCACTATGGCAATGCTCAACTCTTTCATCATCATAATTTCAAAACTCTCAAAGCTGTTCATGTCTTCTAACAAAGGGATATGTGTTAACTTTTACACGATCGTCTTATTAAAACAGAGCTTTAATAACCCATGATGTCTGTTGTTGTGCTTGCAATACATCTTATTCTATTCTCATCATCATCACATGTATCATCATCATATGCATCATCACCATCATCATCCAAGTCCTTGGCACATTCCAACTCTCTTATACCTTACTCCATTCAGTCATAGTTTCAATGTGCAAATCCCTGGATGATGTCATGATGAATTGATAGACTATATATGCGTGTAACGTACATATAACGCATTTTATGTTATGTTGGTATATGGCCTGGATCATAGTCCCATAAAAAGGACAATTGTTTAATATATATGTCTATACTGGTGATACATGTAGAACCTTACCATATGACGTGAAAAACCGACCATCTGAATCGTCCTTTCCCCGCAATAGCTTGCCCCAGCGGGTATGCATACCACCAGCCTAGCCGATCCTGCTACAAGGCTTTCAACCAGGCGAGTGACTACAACGACGCTAAAGCAACCTGTGCCTCTGACGGCGGAACCCTCGCCATGCCCCGCGACGCCGTCACCAACACCTTCCTCATCAACCTGAAAAATGCCGTCGATAACAGCGCTTACTTTTTTTTCGGACTGACTTATATCCGCCAGGAAAAACGTTGGGTGTGGGAGGATGTTTCTGCTCTTGGGGGTTTCAGGCCGTGGGGTCCAGGAGAACCTGACAACGCTGGAGGTAAGCAGGACTGTGCGGAGTATTTTCCAGGGAATCACAAGACTACTGCAGTCAGGAACAAGTGGAACGATATTCAGTGTTCCTTCCACCCCTCTAGGAAGTTCATTTGTCAGGTCGCGCCAAGATAGTATGTTGGTCTGCAAACGACGGCGTCAAACAGTTTCATTCTTTCATAGCCATGCTTCAAGTGGTGTGCTCTTTTGTGCAGAGTGTGGTTTCATGCCAGTGCATTTACTAGACTCTTGACAACATGGCTGGAAGCCCTTCATCTTGTCTTATTGTTTTAATGTGTAGTTTTCTGGGTTCAATAAAGCTGATGTCAAACACAATTGTAGACGCACTCCTTCCTAAGATTTGGTGTTAAGAGGGACGGGCCATAGATTTTGAGGACGCTTATCAGTACACAGTTCTATTTGTCACAAAAAGTTGACGTTAATGTTAGGAAATGTTGCGACCTCAAGAACTATGCTAGTTGTCTTGTCTCTTGTTGTGATTGCAACGCATTCCAGCTAGCTTATACTTTATTCTATTCGGTCAGAGATACCTTATACAAATCCCCAGATGTTGTCATGATAAATTGAGAGACTATATATGCATATAAAGTATCCGTCATCTAACACAGTTCAGTTCAGTTCATCCTATTAGGGTGACGTCATATGACACATTATATATTATGTTTGTATATGGCCTGGATCATAGTCCCATAAAAAAGACCGTTTGTGTGAATGTGTATATCTGTACTGGTGATTTAACCTTACCATGTGACGTAAAAAACCTCGGTAACCATCTAAACCATCCTTCCCCCGCAATAGTTTGCCCCAGGGGGTACGAATACCACCAGCATAGCCGATCCTGCTACAAGGCCTTCAACCAGGAGAGTGACTATAGCGGTGCTAAGGCGACCTGTGCTTCTGACGGCGGAACCCTCGCCATGCCCCGCGATGCCGTCACCAACACCTTCCTCATCAACCTGAAGAATGCCGTCGATACCAGCGCTTTCTTCCGTTTCGGACTGACTGACAGACACAAGGAAGGACGTTGGGTGTGGGACGATGGTTCTGCTCTTAGAGGTTTCAGGTCGTGGGAACCAGGACAACCTGACAACACCGAAGGTGACGAGGACTGTGCGGAGTATGTGTCCGGAAATTACATCGACGCTGCCGTCAGAAACAAGTGGAACGACATTCCGTGTTCCGACACCTCCTTAAGGGCGTTTTATTTCATCTGTCAAGTCGCACCAAACTAACGTATCGGTTTTCAAACGACGGCGTCAAAAACTGTAAATTTCTCATCTTAAGCTAATGTTACAAACTTAACGTAAAACAAATTATCTATAAATCTCATATCTAGGCTGGATTATTGTCCCTTGAAAAGTACAATAGTTTATGTAAATTTGCGTTAACGATAGAGCATTGCCATAGCACGTGAATAACCTAGGTGATCTTCTGCACCATCCTCTTCCCCTGCAATAGCTTGCCCCAGCGGGTACGCTTATGTAGCAAGTGGCAGGACAGGGTCTCACAGGCTGGTCACTATATAAACGTGCTTTATTAAGAATAAACAGAGTAGTACAAGCAATGAGCTTTACTAGCAGTTAATTGGGCTAGACTACCTGAAGGTTAACAGGATGTACTGGTATTTGTTTTGCAAATGTTCCATGTCTAGTTTTTAAAGTTTTTGCTATTCCTAAAGTTAGGTGGTTATGGCAGGAATACTAACAATAAGATGATTACATGAAGTTTGAATTTCTAATCTCAAACTGTTACAAACTTAAGTTAACATAAAAAATCTATACAAATCTCAAAGCTAGGTAGAAAAATTACAGTGCTTTTGCAAGTATTCTTTATTTGACATTGGATTTTTTTACAACTTCTTGACAGTAGCAACATATTACTAGTATCTCCCCCCCCCCCCACACACACATATCAGCCTCCATGTAAGGTTGAAATGAAAACTATTCTGTCGTTTTCCTCCAACTGGTACTCCAGTTCGCCCTGTAAAGAATCAAAGCATAAGACAATCATTAATACAGCAGCAGTCTCTTTTATACAAACTGTATATTGTTATATTCATCGTCATTGTGATCAATAATAAATGGTAGAAGAATGACCAGTAGACTGCAAGCAGTGCGGAGGTAAGGATGTACATTATGTGTTCACACACTTATGCACTATGCGGTTTAACGTCTCTTGTTCCCCGCCAATGGGGGTTGGACATACTTGCACATTGATGCTGAGGCTTGATGGCAGCCCACCATGTAAAACATTTTTGATTTCAAACTGATTGATTGGCTTTAAGTTAATGATCATATCCACAGGCTAGACAAGTGGGGTCGTGTGGCGTAACGACAGAGTACTCGACTGGGAACCAAAAGGCCCCGGGTTCGAGTCCTGACATGCCACCGATCTTGTGCCCTTGGGAAAGGCACTTTACACGACTTTCCTCACTTGACTCAGGTGTAAATGAGTATTATGTATCAGCATACTTGCTGCATAGTGCACACTTTGTATTTTCATGTTACAATTTCTAAAAAAGTTAAGTAGACACATGCATCATCATTTGATGACTCAGTCCAGTACACTGTTGTTACATGTGGCTTTGTTTTACGAAGAGGACTTTGCAAGCCGAAATCTGTTAATGTACACATATCTACATACATTTCTACAACACTCAGAAACTGTACTGCTCACATACCATGAGTTCCCAATCCACATCATTGACTAGAACCAGGATCCCAGGTCTTCTGCACAAAACAAAATAAACCATTCAAATAACTAGGTGCTCACTGTTATGTACATGTACATACATACATACATACATATCCGGGCTTTGATTATTCTGCTGTCGGCTTCCCTGACTCAGGGGTGGGCAGCAGTTGGCTAGACAGGACTCTACATGTATGTGCCCCAAATCTGGCCGCTCTAGGCAAAGGTGTATAACAGGAATCTTACCGAAGATACTTAAAAAAATTTGATGTTTTGTATTCATATTGTACTGGAACTAATTCAGTTGCTTGATATACATATGAAAGACAAGGGTTTGTGTATGTAGTGTATGTTTTAATTGTACATCTAAGTAGACACACACAAAGAGCCATAGAATTGGAAGAAACGTACATGTATGTTCTGTGACAAATTTTAAACAAGCCTTACAATATATGTTGTGTTTTAAATGCACATCTACTTAGACACAAAGAGCTAAAGATTGTGAAGAAGAAGAAATGCATGTATGCAATGTGACAAATTGCTAATAACTAAATATAGTGCTGTGTACCGTTTCGCTGGACTCAGTTCCAGACTTGTAAAATGTTTAGGTTCAAGTCCAAAAAACCTGAATTGCGGGAACCTGTTCAGGACTTGGTTGGGGAAAAAAACATGTCACATACCCCATTTTGTTTTGAACCACATAAAACCTTCCATAAATTGCAAAATCTGTGCTGCAAAATAAAGAAAACATCATGTGCCACTGGGCATTGTCAAGTGTCTGCCTCCATGTTATTTGGCCACAGTTTCGCCCAGACAACATTGCAAGGGTTTAGGTCCGGACTTACAAGTCCGGAACTGAACCTATACCTCTGGACTTGAATCCGGACCTGAACCTAAACATGGGTTTAGGTACACAGCACTAACTAAATAAGTACATATAAAGCCTTACACAGTGTCCCCCTGTACAAACAGTTCTGGCCTCTCCTTCAGGAGGTTGTCTTTGATCCACACCAGCAACGATTTGATCGTCCCTGGAAAAAAAAAGACATACATTTGAGAAAATTATTAAACTGAAGAACTCTTGGATATATGATAATGACTTTTATGCTCGTTGTATAACATAGAAGACTCCAACAGCAACATAATATAGTGAGCATAAAAGTCATAATTTAGATACCCAGTGCAGTGTACGAAATACTTTTTTGAGCCAGATTGCCCAGTGGCAACCTAGGATGAAAGCTAGGTTGCCCATCAAAATTCCAGGTTGCCCCCGATTTCAACTCTTCTACATTGTGATTAACTTTGTTAGAATGCAATGTGCATTTATACATTTCTGACACAGAGTTGTTTCCCCTTACCTGAAGTGATGAGTTCTTCAATGGGAACTTCTAAATAAACAGTTCCCAATGGAAGAAAGGGGCTTCCTTGCCACAAAATTTAGGTAGTGCACTGGGCTACCTGGGTGTAGAAATAGGTTGCACCAAGCAAAATATGGTTGCATGGTGCAACTGGGCAACCTAGTATTTCGTACGCTGCAGTGGGAACATGGACAGGTAAGTGGGGTACATCAGCAGCAAGTCAGCAGGTTTAACAGACATCAGATATACACCAATCCAACATGGCGTAAGTGATATGTCAAATGAAAACCCTTGAGGGTGCCTAAGTGTAAGTATACTCACAAGGCTGGCTGTGTTCTGGCAGTGTGACGTCATGTTTCTTCACCATGTCAAACAGCAGCTCCGCACCACCACTACAGCAAAGGGGGAAAAAAGTTTTAAAAAATCTTGAAAAATAAGTGGCTTAATGATCTTAGAGCATTTGGGAATTTTTCTTGGCAGCAACATTTTCTACAGGCGGTCGAGAAACAATAATTGAAGAACCCTGCGGCTTAAAATCGAGCAAAACACAACATATGTACTTATGCACACATGTATGCAGGAAATATTTTACGCCTAGCACCAAAACATGTTTGTGATGGGGGAGGGGGGCGGTCACAGAACTGGCAAATAACATTGTTATTCTATCATTGTTATTCTGAAAATGGCCCTTTGTAAGGCTGCCAAATAACGTCTATTTGACTGCGATGACTGCAGATCAAAAATTCAAACCAACTTTGGCCAGCAAAGTCTATAAAAACGGTAAAATCCTACCTGAATTCTAGAGAAATGTTTACTGGGTTCGCCATGCTGACTGTGACCTCTGACATTTGATAGGACCTTGATAGCATCAAAAAGCATTACAATGGTTTGGTTTTCTAAACACAACCAAGCAAAACAGTTAGCAACAAAATAAAAACTTAAGTCTCAAAGTTTCAAAAAGAATTTAGTCGTGAATATGTCAGTTCTATCGTTCATTTTAGGAACCAGCAATAGTTTTAACACGTTTGGCTGCGCTGGTGATCTCAGTTGACCCCAAGATGGCGCCTAGAATGAAAAAGTGAAACGTACGTTTTCCCTCAATTTATCCCTTAAAATAGCCGATATCGAACCCTAATCACCAAATTTACCGAAGGCAAGGATCTAAGAGACATCAAAGATGAGTAATATCTACATCCAGGAGCCTCCAACGAAAGGGAAAGTGCTTTTGAAGACGTCAGTGGGAGACATAGACTTGGAACTGTGGTCCAAGGAGGCCCCTCTGGCCTGTAGGAACTTCGTACAGCTGTGTTTGGAGGGTTATTACAATGGCACGGTCTTCCACAGGTGGGAAAATATCGTTTCCTATAGGCTTATGAGTAGAGTAGAGTAGAGTAGATTTCTTCGGACAGGTAGGAAGTTCCTTCACAGCTCCAGTTTAGGCCGCTCTTTTCTTTCAATGCACAGACATCTCTGGTTTCTGGGGATGGTCTAGAGCTATGTAGTCGTACATCAGCTATGTATTATGAATGAATAGATATCTACCTCAATGCTATAGGGTTGTAATGAGTAAAGCAATGGATTGTTTCAAACTTTGAAAGATGGTTGCAAACATTACTAAACACACACGCACATGTACATGTATGTAGAATACCATATAATAAAATATACTGCAATATATATATATATTCTAATCTAAAGCACAGGTTTAACTTATTCTCACTTATTAGCATATGTGATACGTCAGGAACAGGTGATGAGTTTTCAAAATATTAATTCTCAATGGGTTACTCCCAACCTCCCATTTTCAGAGCATTCATTATGGGAGGGTATATAAAATTGCATTGTTGGCTGATATTGTATGGCTGTCGCTTTTGTCTTGGTGCAAGGTACTGTAGGCAGGGTTAGGGTTAGGGTTAGGGTTAGAGTGAGAGTTAGGGTTAGGGTTAGGGTTAGTACAGCAGAGGGGTGTGGGGATGTAAGTCTGGGTTTACACAGAATGATTTGTGATTAACTGTGATCTTTCCCTATTCCAGAGTGGTTCGAGGCCTGTGTGTACAGGGGGGTGACCCCACTGGCACGGGGGAGGGGGGCCAATCTGTCTACGGCAAACCCTTCAAGGACGAATTTCACCAGAGGTCAGTTGTCGATGTGAATATTTAAACATCAATTTGTTTTTTTGTTTATTTTATTTTGCACATAAAAGAATGGAATACAGAAAATGAATGTCAACATTCGAATAAAACAAAGAATAGAAACAAAATAAACTATAAAAAATAAATGTGCTGGGGACAGAAAAAAAGCCATATGGCTTGTACGAGTTCCTCCCCATTATATTTTATAACAATTGTGTTGATCTTTTAAATCTAAGCTCTGATATGCTCACATTGCACTACTAGAGGCTTAAATGGAAATGTATGAAAAGAAAGTTAACGTAATGCAGGTTTTTTGATAATATCGCATTATGATTTTGATGTAACACACTGAGTTATATGAGTTTTGCACATATAAGTTTTGCCTTGTGAGCAGAAACAGTAGATGTAGAAGTAGTCAATGTAAACATTAAGTACATCTTTGCGTGTTTTCCCAGATTACGATTCGTCAGGAGAGGCCTGGTTGCCATGGCAAACTCCGGACCAAACGACAACGGCAGTCAGTTCTTCTTCACGCTGGACCGAGCAGACCACCTGCACGGGAAACACACTATCTTTGCCAAGGTGGGGATGGATGGAAACTTTGAAACTTTATTTGAATTACCATTAGAGGTGGGCCCAAACCGGGTCCACCGCTAGTCTTCCTGGCATTTACACATATACATATGTATACAATACTTCACATTCACTGCACATATCAACAACATACAACGACAAAATGGATGGATGGATGGATGGGTGGGTGGATTGATGGGTGAATGGATGGATGGATGGATGGATGGATGGATGGATGGATGGATGGATGGATGGATGGATGGATGGATGGATGGATGGAAGGATGGATGAATGATAACCCTTCATCTTTACATGGTCTCTACTTAAGTGCACTGCTGTAGATAATAGGCAGGGGGAGCTCTTGCAACACATACATGTGCTGCAACTGTAACTAGACATATCTTTTCTTCACTCAACCATGTTCTGGATAGATAATTGCCTTTAGTATGCGTTAGATTTGTCATGGTATGTACAGTATATTAAAATTGAAATAGAAAAATGAAGTATATCCAGCATTTGAAATGTGATCTGTTGACAAACATGAGAAAAGATAGCTGCCATGACACTTTGATTACCAACCCTTACTACTACTGTAGGTTACAGGAAAGACGGTGTACAACATGTTGAAGCTGGCAGAAGTGGAAGTAGACGGGGAAGACAGGCCGCTGCACCCCCACAAGATCAAGGCCACCGAGGTATATTCTTTTGTCTGTTCATTGGTGTTGAGAGGAAGACATAGGAAAAAAAATAATTGAAAAAACAGTCATGAGAGATCTAGAGGGGATGGGTTTCACTTGGGAGGGAGCAAGTGCTGGACAGAATGCAGTGGAAAGCAGTAGTTTCCTAAGTGTTACCTTTCTAGTATTGCTACACATCTCATTCCAGGGTATCGTCACCTCTATAGAGGAATTCTTCCCTTGACTGAGTTGGTCTTTTCTTATGTTGATTTGTCGAATCGTTAAGGTATAGATACAGGTACAGGTCCGGACTTGTACCTAAACCTGTGTACCTGTAACTAAAATTTGTTCAGGTACTAGTACACAGCTCTACACAGGGCTCTACACATATACTCTGTACGTAGAATGATTTTATTCATACATGTATTTAGTTTTGTTCGTAGTCATAGGTGACCATAGAAAAGTCCCTGTACTTTTTTGTCGAGTCAATAAAGAATTGTTGTTCATAATCATATTCTTTTTCATGACATCTTTAGGTCCTTTTCAACCCCTTTGACGACATCGTTCCTCGAGAGATCATTCGTGAGGAGAAGAAGGAGAAGAAGGAGGAGGCGAAGAGCACAGCGCGAGCGACCAAGAACTTCAAACTCCTGTCGTTCGGAGACGAGGCTGAGGAGGATGAAGAAGAGGTCCATACTTGCTGTACCGTTTTTGGCAACTCCTCTGGGCAGGAGCCATTTCTTATAGTATTACTATTAATATTACAGTGACATTCAGTAGGTGGTGAACACTCAACAGTCTAATTTTCAACCCCATTATAGCCATTATAACCCCATCTGAATCATGAACATCACTATCAAAATTTTTTTCTGCCAATATTCATAAGTATACACACTAGAAAATGATAAATCAAAGAAATATAAATCATAGAAATATAAATCAGGTGGAGACATAAATTGGGAGAAACAACTGTGTCAGTCAAGAGCAACCTCAAACTCAAGCTTGTGTAAAATCTATGAGGACTTTTGGCATAGAAATCAATGAGTATAATAATTGTTTGAAAACACTAGAATGTATCCCAGTTAATGTGAATATGAATATACATGAATAAAGAGACTCTTTCTACACAGCCGACGTCGGCTGAATAAAACACTTGGTTGTCTAGAAAGAGTCTCTTTATTCAGTGACTCACCAACCTGATGAAACTATTCAGGGATGAATATACACATGTATATGTTTTGTGAATGCTGTGCCCCCCTCCCGCAGGTAAATGCAGTGACAGAAGAGCTCCGTCCCAAGGGCAAGAGCAGCCACGACCTTCTGAAGGACGACCCGCGACTCAGCTCTGTCCCCGCCGTCCCCACATCACCCACTGCTGCAGGTGGGACCTGTTTGTTTGTTACCTCTGGGTACGGAGGTAGTGTTTTGGGTATGTTTGTGTGTGTGTGGGGTGGGGGCATGTGTCTGTGTGTGTGTGTTTGTATTTGTTTGTGTGTGGGGGGGGCATGTGTATGTGTGTGTGTCTGTTAGGTATTTGAGTAACCACAAACCACAAAAGGTCAGACAAAAAGAAGTTACATGTAGGTCAACATCCCAGCAGCTGGCTTGGAGCAGGAAGAGTTGGCCCCGGACTCTGAGAGTCAGACAGAGAGGCAGACAGAGAAACTCACAATAGTAAATAAATCAAGATATTCACAAAAATATTCTATGGAGATATGAGCCTTCTCCCTGCTCCCCCTAACCCCATAACCAATAGAGAAGCGATAGCCAAACAGCTACTTCAGTGTGTTAAAGGGTTAATAGGTTTTGACTAATAAATTGCACTTTTTTTTCTTCCATTTTCACAGATAATCAGAAGAGGAAGAAGCAAGACTCAGACGACAGTTCTGATTCTGATCAAGATTCAGATTCTCCCGACGAGGACAAAGAAGCCGTCAAAGAGAAGATCCGGAAAAAGCTGAAGACCGGTGCCAACGTCGAGACTCTCGCAGATGAGGAGAAAGTAGAAGCTGATCAGGACACGAAGAGCAGGATCGAAGCCCTGCGGGAAGAGACCCGAGCGCTCAAGAGAGAACTCCAGAGAAGACAGAAGGCGAAACAAGAAGAAGAGGAAGAAAAAGAGAGAATGAAGGAAGAAGAGAAGGAAGAAAAAGAAGACGTCCTGGCAGATTTCCATTCGGAACGACAGAAATACCTGGAGAAGAAGCAGAAGGAGAAGAAGAAGGGAGGATCGAGAGAAGCTGAGACTCTCGCTCTGCTGTCCAAGTTTCAGAACAAGCTGTTCTCGGTGAGAAAGGAGTCGACAGGTGAGGAAGAAGAAGAGGAGGAGGAGGAGGAGGAGGAAGAAGAGGAGGAGCAGCCATTGGGAGACAGCTGGATGGCACATAGGCTGCACTTTGAGGCACAACAGGTGGGTTTGTTTGTTTACTTGTTTAAGTTTAATTTTCAAAATACAACTATAGTTAACTAATTGATGGCTTCAGTGATTCACTCATACTGTTTCATGTGGAGGTTTGAGGGGGCATATAGCAGACCAAAGCAAATTAATAACATGTCAAACATGAAACAAGAAATAATGACACATTACATTAATTTTTATTAATATTATGAAATTTTATTATATTGTGTATATCTAATCTGTGTGTGTCTCGGCACCCGAAATCAGCCATGCTGCCTGGGTGGCCATTGTATTGCCTCGTTGCAATTGAATTAAAATAAATTTTTTATTAATTAGCAGAAAACAAACTTTAGAATATATATATGATAATGACATCAGTTCAGTTCATCCTCGTGGAATGAGGTGCCACTCAATATGTCCTTCCATATGACATAGTAAAGCAATTTCTGTTAGGTTTTGTCTCAAGCATTATGCTTTGGGTGTGATAGAATAAGACATCAGTTCATTAAAGAGGAAATAGAGAAAAGCCAGTCTGATGTGGTGATATCAAATGACCTGCTGTATCAAATTACACGTGGTGGTATCAAATTCCAGGTCCAGGCAAAGGATGCTAACGTGGTGACGGCGGACAGCTATGACATCTACGACCCGAGAAACCCGATGAACAAGCGAAGGATGGAGGCAAGCAAACAGGCCATGAAGGAGAAGGGACGGAAGTTTGTGAAAGACCAGTAGTGTAGGGAACATCTGTGTGTTGCGTCAATAAAGTTTAGACATCCAGGTAATGAGATATACAAGAAAACTGTTACTCAGCAACTAGATAGATTTTGAAAACTGTCAGATGTTTCAGGTAGCATCCACTACTTTTTGCCAGTGACTAACCAAATTCATAGTATGGAAATCATCAGTTCATAGGTTTTGGATATTAAATATTATATACCTGTAAGTGTTTAGCTACAGATTCTGTTAGTCATTGACGAAAAGTAGTGGATGCTACTTGAAACATCTGACTGTTTTTCAAAATCGATCCAGTTGTTGCTTGAGTAGCTTTTTCCTTGTGTGTATCTGTGTTGGTTCGGTTCGGTTCAGTTTCTGTCTTTGTTTTGCTTAACTGGTAAACACAGTTTTGTACAGAAAGTGCAAGCTGCATAAGACCAGACTGTAAGGTTTGAACCACCCACGCCAATATTGACCCCTACTCCAGTTCTGTTTATCCATGTCTGGTTACACTAAATCCTATATAGAGCATTTTTACATGATGTTATAGAGTGAGTTAGAGTGATTTATAGGCTGGGGCAGCTGCCAACATGGAGGCAGAAAACCTCTGACCACATTACATCATCAATTTATATGTATACATTCACACCTTGGAACTGTGTGTGAGGTTCCAACTTTAAATTCGCTCGGGCTCTCTTTTCATATTAATGATTTTGCAGTATTTTTGTCAAACCAGTGAAATTAATTTTGGGCGTTATGTTCTGCAGCATTCATCGTGGTGGCTGTAAACTGGTCTAGACAGAAATTTGAAAAGATAAAAGTCTAAAACTTTTCCAACTTTGAATATACTCGTGTCATAGTCATGGGCGAAGAAGTAGATTTAGCGTACATGTGCGTAGAATTTCTGTAATAATGAGTTAAAAGACATTATCAATTCTTGTCATAAAATTCTGTTGATGCAACTCTCATACTCATAGGCTCGGTTGTCAATTTTCATGTTGTAAAGGAATATTGCAAACGGTTCCTTGCTACAGTAATGATATATCTTTATTGTTATTAATTTCTTCAATAGTATATAAAAGATGAATTATTGATGGGGGTTTTTCAGTTTTTCTGTATCATAATTTGTTTTTATATATATAATGTTAAATATGTGAGAAAAACACAATTTGTCTTGTGGTTACATGTCACTGTGTCATGTGCCTGCTATCCTGTGACACAATTTATATCATACCCGGACGGCGATACAGTGTTCTCGACCCAGTCTTACTTTACGGTACGACCGGGTTTACGACCGGGCTTCCATAGAACGATTCAAACGCGTTTCGCCCCAACCGTGTGCGCCACTTTCGAAAATTCGAATACAGGATTCGGAAGTTGGAATTGATGTTGCAGTTTTTTTGTTTAGGGACACCAAATTTTCGCTCATTTCGCCTTGAAAGGCGCGTTTTCTAGGGTGGGTACAATGACGGTCCTGACTCGCGGTCTGGCCGATACCTCGGGCGATACTGAATACACCGTGTTGTATTCTATATATACGTACTGGGACCATTTTCCCCCTGTGGTGCCATATTTGACATTACCAAGTATATAATATAACTGTAATAATATCTATTATTCCAATATTCCTTCTTCATCCTAAGGGAGTATTGTTTTTGACTTGCCTGCCTGTCTGTCAGTTGTGTTTCTTTGATTTCCAATATACACAATGCAGCGTTGCCATACTTTCTCATGCTGTTAATTTTGTCTGTGCACTGGAAGGATCCCAAATCTTGCCTGAAACTATGTCTGAGTTATAGAACTGATTTTGACTTCCTGTCTTTGACCCTAAATATTCTTTCTACCATCACTCGCCTTTGCCTTACAAAAGGTAAATCGTTCTCACTGGTATTTCTACATACGTTCATAACCCTAATTGACAACTCAGCAAAGACAACAAACCCAATTGTGCAGAGTATACACATATTTATTTTCCTGCAGACAAAAGACCACGAAAAGTCTTAAACCTACAAAAAAGAAAGTAAGTACGAAACAGAAGTGAAAAGAAAAGTATTAAAAGAGTCCCGCACGTGCACGATTCCCTAAAGGGGATTCATACCGGAGGGTGTGAGATTGGCTAATTTCTACATGAGGAGTTTAAGGTAAGGCCTAATGATGGATCATACACATGGGCATGTGCATGTGCATCCACTCAGGGTGCCAGTAGAACCCGTCCCACCTGTACTCGCAAACCTGCAGAAAAACAAGAAGGAACATGGTCAGGTCAAAGGAAATACCGGGAGATGTATCTACATAGCCGATATAACCGCAGCAATCTACCACAAAGCATATAGAAGAATGCATTGTGTTTTTACATCATCTCAAAGCCGACAATCTTACAGGCCCAAATTTGATATCTCAAGAGCATCTGTTTCTGGGCTATGGGATCCTCTGATGCATTTTGTCATTTGCAAACCTCTATTGTATCCAGAACTGTGCCTGTCTAGTTCCATTTTTATGCTTTTATTTTAGCTCGTGTAGAAATTGTATTTTATTGTTGGCAGTCTAATTCTGTAATAGCACTTCATCAATTCAGCCTTTGGGCTGCGACTGTTGTGATGTAGTTGATGTCATAATAAACCATTACACTATGTCTGAATGGGTTATGGTTAGAATCAGGCACGGTTCTAGATAGTCTTCGCGTATCTAAGAACGTAGATAGGCACGGTTCTAGATAAGCATGACTACTATCCAGAACCGTGCCTGAGCATGGTTCCTGATAAAGCACGCTTCTGGATACTACAATTAAACCTTATTCTCCTCACCTCGGTGACGGACTTCTTGATGGTCTTCTGCCTGAGGATGGAGGTGAGGGCGGAGGTGTGCTTGGGCACGAAAATGTCCAGGTAAGACTCGTGCAGGCGGGTGCAGGTGCCGAACGGGGTCACGGTGATCTGGGTCTCGGGAACCTGGATGTCGTTGAACCAGTTGTGGGACAGCTCGTGGCGGATCCAGTACTGCTCGTTACCTGGAGATCATCGATAAACAATCAATCAATAAATCAATCAATCAGATCAAGAGTCACATGGCGGGTAGGTGAAGTCATTAAGAACGACCCCATAAAGACCCACCAACGTGCGCTAACAGGCCTGGGCGCGCGAGCAACACTCCCAGCACCGAAGAGATACATAGGATGGCCTGGTTACCAGCTAAATGTAAAAAGCTAAAGGTAATCCCATAGGCTGCAGGGGCAGTGGGTTGTTAATCCACTGTGACTAGGGCATGGTATTTGAAGGCCAATACTTTGAGCAACACTCCCAGCACCATAGAGATACGGGCGAGTGTACGGTAGTTAGCTGACTACTCACCCCAGAGGTGGTGGAGCCACATGTCCCTCTCTCAGCGCTAACCCTACGCATACCCACTCCCAGTGTGTACTAACGTACAGGCCTGGGCAGACCGGCGGCTAACGCTCCCGGGACCGTAGAGATACCGGCGAGGCTACGGTAGTTAGCTGACTACTTACCCCAGAGGTGGTGGAGCCACATGTCCCTCTCCCAGCGCTCGGACTCGTAACGGTGCTCGGGCAGCTTCCAGTACTCGTCCACGGACCAGGTGGGCACGTAGACGGTCTCGTCGCAGGGCACGTACTCGCAGGCGGTGGGCACCATCACGGACTTGATGTAGCCGAGGCCGGTCTCGCACATGAACTCAACGTACTTGCGCACGAAGGTGGTGGGGCGGCTGTGGGCGGAGAGAAGGGATGAATCAAAGTTTTCTTTTTGTCATATTTAGGAGACATTTTGTGGATGGACAGTGCAGTAGGGTTCTTTGTTGTGTTACGGCTAGGTGAATAGGAGTGCGCCTAATCTGCACATCTTCATATGATCACAAAGGATGAGGATCTCCTACACGATACAAAGTAGACCATGTTGTAATAATGCTCTGTCCCTGGTCGGAAGGACTGCAACGAGAGTTTTAGTTTTGCTACCTCACAGTGTAGTTACCGTGTTGGGTTCGGGGTAGATTTAGGGCTATGACATGGAAATTTAAAAACAGTCATGAGGGATCTAAAGGTGATGGCTTTCACTTGAAAAGGAGCAGGAAGGCAAGCGCTGGACAGAAGAGCCTTACCTGCACATCCTCATGTTGTAGGGGATCTTCTTGCCGACGCGGTTGATGAAGACAGTGCGGTTGATGGACTCTCCGTAGCAGGTCAGGTCCTGCACGACGGCGTTGCAGGTGCCGTTACGCTGGAACACCACGTTGCTGAAGGTCTGGCCGTGGGCGGTGTACTTGTTGATGTACGGGTGGTACTCGACTGTGTAGGGAAGGCATGAAGATTTTAGGACTCCGTATGTCAAATTCTTATGCCTATACCATGACTCTCTCTATATATATGCTATGTAAGAACAGGGCCATTATAATTAGCAGTTAGTGTTGGTCAAGGCCTTGGTAGTTGCGTTGGGAATCTATTTACTCTTAAGTTCGACACACCAATTTAATTTGTTTGTTTTCTTTTTGGAAAGTTTGTTAAGGAGGACGGCTTCCTGGTAGAAGGTGGTAGAAGGCATTGTGAGGGCCTACAGAGAGTGCAAGGGCATGGGGCCCATGGTGATCTCGTAGGTCTGGTAAACTTTAATCCGGATTAAGCTAAGCTAAGCTAAGCTAGATTAGTGTTAATCTTCATGACTTACAGGTAGATGGCAGGATGAGTGCCTCCAGAGAGTGCATGGGCATGGGGCCCATGGTGATCTCGTAGGTCTGGTTCAACTTTAATCCAGATTAAGCTAACCTAACCTAAGCTAGATTAGTACTAATCGTCAGGACTTACAGGTGGATGGCAGGATGAGGGCCTCCAGAGAGTGAATGAGCATGGGGCCCATGGTGATCTCGTAGGTCTGGTTGACCAGGCTGATGGGGCTGAGCTGGATGCACTTGTGGTAGAAGCAGGAGTGCTCGCCGAACATGCTGAAGCCGAACTCGTTCTGGCTGCTGGTGCTGAAGATCTTCTGGGCCTCCAGAAGAGCCTTGGTCACCTTCCAGCGCCAGATGCCTGCAGAAAAGGACAAGACGTGATTAGCATCTTAGAAATGGCCAAGACTCCTTATTGTGGTGGAGAGCTTATGAGCTCCACGAAGGGCCTTGGTACAGTAGCGGAAAAAACACCCGTAAATATCCAGTGTCGGTGCAGCATTCTACCATCTTTTTTGCAATGGTTAAGGCTAAAGAAATTCTAGATGCAGATCAACATCTTTCTCAACGTTGGTCTTTGTTTTTCATTAGGCCAAGACCTATACGCCAGTGCAAAGTCAAAGGAATCCATGTAAAAGTTTTAGAGTGTCATCAGATTTCCAAACAGGCAATACGATGAGTCCATTGTCGACGCTTAGCAACTCTCCAAAGCAGTTTCTGGTTTATATGATACTAAGTATGTTCAAGATCTCTTGAGCCATTAAGGAGTGTGGTGAAGGGAAACTTACCGTCACGCAGGTGAGAGGTCATCATGACAGGCATGGGCACGTAGCCGAAGTGGCACTTGAGGATGGACTTGTGGTCCACGTACTGGATGGTCTTGCCTGGAAAACGACACGGAGACATAAGGGTTAGAAATGTTGGACGATGGGAACAGAAAGATTAAAAAGAGGATGGGGACATACAAGCCGCTCGGCTTTGTATTTGATGTTTTTACTGTATGTCTTACCCTTTGGGCAGATTGGCATATGGTTCCTCAATAGTTTACCAAATTCAGAGTAGTACTATATAATCCTAAACACTGAATCTATTGATGCTATTTAACGTTACATAACATTACATTACATTACATTAGTGCTTGCTTGTACTACTGTGTGGCCTTAGGGCTACAGAAACGGAGATATGGGCGCTATCCTACCGGCATGGAGCGGGAATGACATTACGAGTCGTAAGTGATATTGAGACGTTCTGTGTTGTATCTTAAGACGTTCTGTGCTGTACCTTAAGACGTTCTGTGTTGTATCTTAAGACGTTCTGTGTTGTATCTTAAGACGTTCTGTGTTGTATCTTAAGACGTTCTGTGCTGTACCTTAAGACGTTCTGTGTTGCATCTTAAGACGTTCTGTGTTGTATCTTAAGACGTTTTTTGTTGTATCTTAAGACGTTCTATGTTGTATCTTAAGACGTTCTATGTTGTATCTTAAGACGTTCTGTGTTGTATCTAAGACGTTCTGTGTTGTATCTTAAGACGTTCTGTGTTGTATCTTAAGACGTTCTGTGTTGTATCTAACACGTTCTGTGTTGTATCTTAAGACGTTCTGTGTTGTATCTTAAGACGTTCTGTGTTGTATCTTAAGTGTCTTACCGTTGGGGCAGACCAGCATGATGTCCCTCTTGCGGATCTCGACGTCCTTGATCAGGTCCTCGATCAGGTGGGACTCGAGGAAGGTGATGTCGCCGCGCAGGTCCTTCAGGCAGTGCATGCTGCCCTTGTAGTGGTAGAAGGGCTCGGACACGGTCTCGGTGCAGCGGTGGTCCTTGTAGCCGGAGCAGGACTCGCACAGGTTCTCGCGGTGCTCCTGTGGATGGGACAGACATTTTAAGTGATGTTATACTTTCTAGTACTACCAGCCACCGAGCCAAAAAGGAGGGTGCTGCCGGCCCTGTAATGGACTCTGTTTTGTTCTCCTGCCCACATTGTGAAGGACGGTTCCGGGCTAAAATAGGACTGTACGGCCACATGAGGACACATGCGACTACAGATGGATGACAATGCGGTCATCGTCATACTGTCGGACGAACACCACCAGCCACCAGTCAGCCATAGGGTACATACAAGGACTGCAACCTTTTCTTAGACTGGCTTGAAAGCTCATATGTGTTGTTACATTCCATAATGAATCAGTGCATACATGCATACTAAGGACTTTAACCTTTTCTTATACTAGTATCTCCAAGTGAACGAACACAATGGATTCTGTTTCTGAACTTTTAGGTCCAGAAACAGGGTCGCTAGCGATTGGAAACTCATTACTTCTAGAGGTGGACGTCGTTTCGAAATAACTCAAGCTGTTATTGCCAACTCCATTGATGTGAACATTTGATAAGCAGTGATAGACGCATTGACGCTGCCGTGCAGTTTGACCTTAGAGAAACATAGCAAAAAGCTACCATCATCCTCTGCAGGAAGGTCTCGTAGTAGGGCTGCTTCCAGATGGGGTTGGTGTAGCGGTTGACGAAGGTCTTGAAGACAGGAGTCTCCATCATGGTCAGGTACTGGGTCATCACGGGCAGGACGTTGATCAGTGGGCTCTTCCAGGGCTCGACGGTCAGCTGCTCCTCCAGCTAAACAAACAAACAAACAAACAAACAAATAAATAAATAAATACGGGGCTATTCCAGGGCTCAACGGTCAGCTGCACCTCTAGCTACGGTAAACAAACAAACAAACACATGAATGAGTAAAGTAACTAGAATGCCACTTATCCTCTAGTTAGACTTCCAGAGTAAGCTAGCTTAGTACTCAACGGTCAACTGCAGCTGTAAGCTAGCTTAGTACAGATCTGGTCAACAGCAAACAGAATACACAAAGAAGCATACGCATACTAGGCTTCCAGAAACCTTCCATGTACGGCTGTATATGTAGTTACAGATCTGTCTACAGAATTGGTCCAAACGCATTAAGAATATGAATTCCTCGATGGTAGTCAGTATAGGGTACTCACGATGGGCATGCACTCGATGAGGATCTTAGGCAGCAGCTCAGGCAGGTAGGTCTGGAACTGGAAGTACATGTGGCTCTGCAGCTGTGGGCATAGCGCAACAAGGGTTAAGGCAACTGCGTAATGTTTATAATATCGTTTTACAAAACCTGGCTTTTAGTGTAAGTAATGTTGTAAATTATGATACATGAAGTCATGCTTTTCAGTCATGCCAGGCTTCAAGGTTAATGTAAAGGCGTGTAGAGTGAGGGGGACATAAGGTTAAAGGTTAGGGGTCAGGGTTCCAAGGTTAATTCAGTGACTTACCAGAGGCATGACCTGCTCGAAGACGGATGGAGTGAAGGTGATGTAAGGTTAAAGGTTAGGGGTCAGAGTTCCAAGGTTAAAGCAGTGACTTACCAGAGGCATGACCTGCTCGAAGACGGATGGAGTGAAGGTGATGTAGGGCAGGATGGTCTGGTACAGGACCTGGGTCATGACCTTTGGCAAGATGGTGGTGGGGAAGATGTGGGTCATCATGTAGGGCACCACGGTGTGGGGCAGAGGCTTCTCGTTGTACATCTGTGGGGAGCAAAAGGAAGAGCATTCGTTAACAACATCTTTTTTACCTAGCAGCGAAGTTTAATATAATGTAGCCATGTGCAGGCAAGCTTATAGTTTAACCAAGCAAACACTCCCTGTTCCAGGCAGTAACGTATGAGACAAAATGTTACGTCGTACATGATAATCTTGTCATTTTCATTACATCTTCAGGCAGCTCCTAAGTTGAGCAAATAGGAGTTTGGAGGCTACGTTTTTGTGGATTGGACATCATCCTTTAGTATCGTCATTTTTAAGACAATCTATTCATTCTATTAAAACATCTTGTGAATCAAGGAGATGTGATATGGCGATAGACAAAGGTGGTACTCACGGTGGAGGTAGGCATGCTCATGAGGTGCTTAGGGAAGTCCAGCTGCTGGAGGATCTCGGGAGTGAAGATGGTCTTGAGGAACTCGGGAGTGATCATGTTCTTCATCAGCTCAGGGGTCAGCATCTCCTTGATGTACTCAGGGGTGAAGACGGGGGTCCTGAAAACAGTGACAGAAAAAGATGGGGAATAAGTAAAATTGTAATAAAAAAAACAGGAATCAAAAGTTACAAATAAGTACAATAATGCTCAGGTATTAGCATGCATGAAAGTTCATCTGAGTTGGTAAAATACATCTTAAGGAACTTTAAACTGTTCTTCAATTTAAAAAATTACCAAACATTTCTCAACCGTGACGGGGGGGGCGATATCGACTTCCTACGAACTTTGACCCATTGCTGACGTCACACATGAACAAAGCCACGTGATCATTTCAATCGGGTCAGAAGGCGCTGAGGAAGACCGAGGCCGACTTATTTGAATTTAACTTTTATCTACTAAATGATGTTAGTCGTCAACAATGTCACATATTTATCGGTTGACAGCTTTCTTAGACAACTTACTCCTTGTCGTGGAAGTTGTAGTACTTGAGGTGCTGGGTCAGAGGGTGGATGAACTGCTTGAAGAAGGAGACGGGGACGTGGGTCTTCAGCTTGCTGATGAGCTCAACAGGCATGTCCTTGAAGTACGGCAGGGTGGTGTACTCGGTGTAGTGCTCGATCTCCTTCTCAATGGGGTAGAAGTGGCGCATGAAGCTGAGGAAAGGGACCAAAAACACATTTTGAGATACAAATTCAATTTACCTACTACTGGAGCCACGTGTGAGAAAGATCATTCTTGAAATAGTAAGTTCCTCCCCCTAAACGGCATATATTATTCTCGTATTGGTAGAAGTGGCGCATGAAGCTGAGGAAAGGGAATAAAGGCACGTTTTGAGATATAACTTCCTTTGAATCATCACTGGAGCCGCGTGTGAGTAAGATCATGCTTGAAATAGTAAGTTCAGACATCCTAAAAAAGGCCATAATGTCTCGTATGGGGTAGAAGGTTGCGATTTCATCTTGTAGTCTCGATGGGCTTTTATGCTATCTCAGATAAAGGAATGATCAGCAAGGTAGCTTGGAGTAGGTTCAGTACGCAGTATTTTTTGTCAACTGAGGAGTTCGCCAGATTTTGCAATACATTTATGAGAACTGTATAGTCTGTTTGGCAAATAAACTACAGAATCGTTTTGAGATTACGAGACCATTGGAACATTTCATTCTCAAAGTTAACGGCATGATAAGTATGAGAACTCAATAGTCTGCAACAACGGAATTATATGTCAAATCTGTCAAGAAGGAAAGATGAAGAAACGTTAGGAAGATTCCATTCTGACCTGGGGGTGACGTTCTGGTAGGTGAACCATGTCCAGGTGGACGGGATGTTCCACATGTACCAGTCGGTGAAGTTGGCGAAGAAGGTGTGGTTGTAGCCGTAGTTGAACTCGTACCCGAGGATCAGGTCCTTGGTCATGTTCCAGTGCATGGCGCCGGGCAGGCAGCTGTGCTTGAAGTACCTGGGAACGAGACATACGTGGTTTTAGTTTTAAAAACCTCGGGAACGCAATATACAATAAGAAGCGTTGCCATCTTCAGTTTTGAGGATGCTTTGAAGCTGCATGGTTCTGCTTTGAGATTCTGTTACCTCTCTTTTCTTAGTGCTGCTGTCTTAATCTTTCTGCCGTTTTATTATCAATGGTCAGTTTCTGATGCAGTGTTTTGTATACGTGCACAGTCCACGGAGACCAATCAAGAGCATTGAGGGAAATGTTCAGAGGAGACATATGGCCAATATACAGGGTTATCAATGGTTGGGTCTATGACCTCAAGGTACATCAATGCAATGGCCAGGTTGTCCTCACGGAGAGGTAGACACAAGTATGGCTGGGTTAGGGTTAGGGTTAGGTGGTGTGTTACGCCGAAGAGCGGTTATACCGGCTATACAGATACAGATACAGAAGCTGGTGTGTTACGCCGAAGAGCGGTTATACCGGCTATACAGATACAGATACAGAAGTATGAGTTTCACTGTATGTCAATGTAAGTACGTAAGAAAGTAAGCAAGTATTTCAATGGCCAGATGGTCCTTATGCAGAGGTGGTCACAAGTATGAGTTTGTCTGACTGCAGATGTTTCGCTACCCCTTCCATTTGTCTACTTCTAGAGAATTCTGTTAAACAAATAAGCAAACATTTTTCTGACTCACTTGTCGACGGACTCGAAGATGGACCCGATGCGGGGGATGGTTCCGTTGGCCAGCAGCCAGCCGATGGGGTACTGGAAGGAGGAGGGGTGGGAGATGCCGGCGTGGCAGGTGTTCAGGTCCTTCAGGTTAACCCAGGTCTCGTGGTGGCCGAAGCGCCTCCTGACGGTGTCCTTCAGCATGACACCCACGGTGTAGGTGTAGATGTTGTGGTCGTAGACCTTCTTGCCATCAATGGGCTGTGGAAACAAGGAGTGATGGTGTCAGATGAGGTGAATAAAACTTTTCATCGATGGCTGATAAACTTTCTCTTTGCTAGTTGTGTTAGTGTTGTCAAGTGGTGGATATACTGATACGACAAACGACACAAAGTAAATATGTCTCAAGGATCCAAATGTCAATACATAAATACTGGATAGTAACATGGTTGAGTATCTCAAAGGATTGAACAAGGGTGTTTGTCCTGGCAATGACGTCACTAGGCGAGAGCAAAGTAGTAGGTTCATCTAAGAACGCTGCTGCCTTAAAAGTGAGACTTGAAGTGTGTTGGAAGTGCGTACTGTATCGGAGGTGTCGTAAAGGAAAAGTAAAGTCTATGGTACTCACGGTCTTGAAGACGTCGAAGTACTGGGACATGAAGGGCTGGAGGAGGAACTCCTTGCCGCCGATGAAGGTCTCCATGGCGTCGGTGGACACGATGTCGCAGGTGCCGTTGTGCACCATCTTCATGCACTCCATCTTGGAGGTGGCCAGCACGCAGCCCCAGCTGATCTCGTTAACCTGCAGGAGGAATGTTACACCGTACATGAGCGCCACATAGCGACTTTGAACAGAAGTACAGGTTGTGCACCATGTATGAGCACCACCTACCAAACATTTACAGAACTGCATTTTCTTAACCAAGATCTGAAAGTGAATCTCTAGCTAAAATCGGATTGCGATTTCTTAGAAAGCATCACTGTATAAGTCAGGACCTGTGCTAAACTGACAACTACATGATGGTTAAAGCATCAGTCTACTAACATGTATGCATCTGTCTGGCTAGCTATCACTGTGGCAAAATCCAGAGTTTTCAGCGGAGCTCCTCACCTTCTCGGTCTTCATGAAGTACTTCTGCATGGACAGGCACTTGTGGTAGGACTCCTTGTGGTAGACGCAGAAGCGTGCGGTGGGCTTGGGCTTCAGGGCGTGGCAGGTGTCGTAGATCTGGAAGAAGTCGCTGGCGAACTGCTTCTCGGAGTCGATGCGGACCAGGTCGCGGCAGGTGTCCTGGAGGTCAAGAAATACACAGAATGAAGATTTTGTACCTTAATTTTTTTGACCTTGCCTTATTCAAACAAAACAGAACAGAACCATATGGACTGTTTCTTGTTGCATGCAATACTCTAGCTGTCCTTGAAAGATATGTTGCATATTAGTAATGCTCCTTTAGGATGTCACTGTGGTCACCTCTGACCACCTCTGTGTCATATCAGTATGTAGCGGTACTTAGTGATTCGGTATTTTGGACCTGTACCTAATTGATTTTTACGGTACTGAACCGGTATGCAGCCCTACTGATATCTTAGTGTCCCTGGAGACCTAATGGCGGCAGTTACACCGATTGATATAAACTCTATTCTGGAGGTTATTAAGGCGTTAGAAAATTAAGGCGTTAGAAAAACGGATTTATATTGAGGGTTTCATTTATATACGTTTGATTCATTCCCGGAGTACTGTGTCGTCAAAGTCGCTGAAAAATCATACGGAACAGAATGATACCAAATACACGAAATTACGATTCGACAGGACAGGCTTCCATGTACCTTGGACCAGTCATTACTATTATAAGGTTACATGCTTTAAGTAAACAAATAAAGCACGGGAACAGTATGAATGAGGAAGAGAAGGAGAAATAAGACATAAGAGTCTTACCTGGAAGATGAGGTCCTTCTTCAGGTGAGGCTTGCAGTAGTAAGACTCCTCATCAGAGCTGAACATGTCGAAGGTGCGAACCTTGCTGGAGAAGGTCTGCAGAACAAAGTAAAAAACAACAACAACTGACAATAGGATCCACATACGACGTTTATACTTCCACGTCTACAGAGAAGAGATTTGTTGGCTGTATTGGCAGTGCTTTGGAAGAATTTCTGCTTTGATACCAACGGATAGATGGTCACAGAGAGGATATCCGTTGCTTGACAGCATTCAATTTGGTGAATGGTCTCTTTTGGGCCCCTTTACTTAAAAACGTACAGATAGAAGGCGAAAGGGATTTATGTGTGTTATGTGTGTTTATGTGTGTTTATGTGTGTTCATGTGTGTTTATGTGTGTTCCCACCTTGACAGCGTTGATGAGCAGGGTCTGCACGGTGTTGATGTACTCCTGAGAGGCCTTGTGGGAGCAGAGCAGGGTGGGGCGGGGCAGGTAGCCCATGTGGCAGCTCTTCACGTGCCAGCTGTCCAGCTCCTCGGTGTTGTCACGGCACACCAGCTTGTAGTCGCGGCCTACAGGGGGACAGGGGTTTGTATTATGGCATACTATTAGCTTCACTGCATTAGTTGAAGAGCGTAAAGTGGACATGGTTAGGCACAATAGCTTTTAGTCACTACCTGAGTAAAGCGCAGGGTGTTATAGAATGCCAACTGATCTGTTATAGAGTGAATCTAGTACTCGGCACACAAGTTGTCTTCACGAACTTCTAGCAAGGATACGGTTTACTACAAGACACTACTCCGTCTACATGCAGTAGGCCCTTCAGAAACCGTTAGGAAAGCCTCTTCTTCAGTAAAACATGGTATAAGAGCGGGAACAATCTAAATCTTCAAGACTCTTTTTATCCTCGACTGAAGTAGTGGGTCATGCATCTTTAGAGAGTCTGATGAATCGCGGAAAAATCGTTTCTTTACTTTGTGTCATAATCAGAGTCTGGTCGATATCTATGAAATCCTTCCATTAGAATATGCAATTATCAAGCTCGGAAATACTCTGCATAGAAGCTGCATCGATAAAACCAGAAAACTTACCGAACTTCTCGATGAAGGAGTCGATGTAGTGGTGGGGCAGGAAGGTGACCTGACCCTTGCCCTCGGTCAGACAGCGGGAGGCGCCCTCCAGACCAGAGTACTTCTCAAGGTACCTGGGCAGATCATACGATAATATATGTTATATCAATATGCAAGTACAATACAGTACATGTATAGTAATTACAGCATTGTGAAGGAAGGCAAATACATTGTCAGAACAAAACCGGTAATATGTGCAGTAGCCAGAATGTTCACTGATCGTTGAACACTTTTTGTCAGCTTCAATCTGGACATCTGTAATGGATAAATGAGCATGATCCAACTTTCAGCATAATCTTCGAATGTTAGATTTGCCTGCAGGTTTAGATATATGACCTCAGTCTGGCGTTATGCATACATTTACTTACAATGTATGTATTTGTACTACAGGCCTGTGACAAGAGCAAGGGTTCTTACTCGCTATCATGTTTTCCAGCAATGATTTTCAATTACAGAAAATGTTCTTACTCGTGGCAGTACTCGCGGTCCTCAGAGCCGCACAGCTCACACAGAGTGCTGGGGATGGTACGGTTGTAGTTCAGGTAGCTCTTCAGGATGCCTGTGGACAATTGTAATAACATTGAATACCGCAGCGCGGCAAAAAGACAATATACAAGCACAACTAAACGTACTGTGGCAACTACAACCGTGTGTTGCTTGAAAACCGTCTTGAAGCCAGGAGAGTCTTAGTTCTTCTCGAAGATTTGTAATAGCAATGAACACCGCAGCCGGCAAAAAGACGATAAACACAACTAAACGTCCTGTAGCAACTACCAGTGGCAAAATATACTAGTACTGCTTAACCTTCTCCCTGCTGCCTAACCCTGTGTCCAATACATATGTGATGACAAAAGGCTACATCAGCAAGGAGGAGGTTAAAAAAAAACATCGTGAAGCCAGGAGAGTCTTACCGGGGACGCAGCTCTTCTCGAAGAAGTGGACGAAGCTCTCCATCATGTTGCCCTTGTGGGGGATGATGTTGTGGTGGATCATGTGGCAGACGGGCAGCTTGAAGCTGGTGGGCTCGTACACGGAGGCGTGGCAGGTGGTCTTGCCCTCCAGGTCACGCCAGGTGGAGATGGGAGAGGACTTGGGGACAACAGCCAGGCTGATGGACTCCCAGGACTTCATGTGCTTGGAGACTCCCAGCTGCTGGGGTTAGAAATAAACATGTCAGTAAACAAACAAACAAACAAACAAACAAACAGGGATGGGGGAGGACTTGGGGACAACAGCAAGGCTGATGGACTCCCAGGACTTCATGTGCTTGGAGACTCCCAGCTGCTGGGGTTAGAAATAAGCATGTCAGTAAACAAACAAACAAACAAACAAACAAACAAACAAACAAACAAAAAAACAGATATGAGAGAGGACTTGGGGACAACAGCAAGGCTGATGGACTCCCAGGACTTCATGTGCTTGGAGACTCCCAGCTGTTGGGGTTAGAAATGGATATGTCAGTAAACAACAAACAAACAAACAAACAAACAGACAAACAGACAAACAGAGATGGGGGAGGACTTGGGCACCACAGCAAGGGTGATGGACTCCCAGGACTTCATGTGCTTGGAGACTCCCAGCTGCTGGGGTTAGAAATAAACATGTCAGTAACAAACAAACAAACAAACAAACAAACAAGCAAACAAACAAACAAACAAACAGAGATGGGAGAGGACTTGGGGACAACAGCCAGGCTGATGGACTCCCAGGACTTCATGTGCTTGGAGACTCCCAGCTGCTGGGGTTAGAAATAAACATGTCAGTAACAAACAAACAAACAAACAAACAAGCAAACAAACAAACAAACAGAGATGGGAGAGGACTTGGGGACAACAGCAAGGCTGATGGACTCCCAGGACTTCATGTGCTTGGAGACTCCCAGCTGCTGGGGTTAGAAATAAACATGTCAGTAACAAACAAACAAACAAACAAACAAACAAACAAACAAACAAACAGAGATGGGAGAGGACTTGGGGACAACAGCCAGGCTGATGGACTCCCAGGACTTCATGTGCTTGGAGACTCCCAGCTGCTGGGGTTAGAAATAAACATGTCAGTAAACAAGCAAACAA